>NW_004624755.1:3981856-4051811 GCF_000247695.1 Heterocephalus glaber
TATACCTAAAATGTACCAATGATTAGAATGAATAATTGATTATGTAAAATAGGAAGAAAAGGTCCAAAGGGGTAAGGATAGTGGGAGGGGCAGGGGAAAGGAAAGAAGAGAAAGGAAAAATGCTGAGAAATGGAAAAAATGGAAGTAAAGTCTTTGTGAATAGGGAAGGGTGAAGGGCATGAAGGGAGGGCTAGGAATGGGGAAAAGATAAGAACCAAGATGCATTATGTGAAGGTACAATTCCCAATTAGAAATGTAATTGTGTTGTATACCTACAATGTACCAATAAAAGAATTTAATGCAAAAAAAAAAGACGACCGTAACAATACCATAACAAAAAATAACATCATTCTTTATCTGACATATCTCTTTTGCCCCATTACTATATATTGAGTCATCACCCTTTCAAATTATTTACAATATCAACTTTCACATTTAAAATATAAAGGTAATGTAGATATGATCAAAGCTTGTTTTGTTAGTGGTAACAAAAATAAGTAACTTTCAGCTGTTTAACTTTACTGTTGATGACATATACAGTTTTGGAAACATCATTAAATTGGAAAACCTGCATGAAAAAGAACTTCTGTGTTATAATGGACATTTTTTAGAAGTTATTTAATTTTTTTTCTGTTTTGTACATCTGATACAAATTTCAACTAATAAGAATAGTAACAATCACAATAACTAGAAGTGTTGTGACATTTGCTATGTGCCAGTGTGTTTGTTATTCTAGAGAAAAGGCTCTATAATTGTTATCTAAAGCTGTAAGTATGACATGTTAAAGAAATCTTAATCTGCCATTTTATAGACATCAAACCTCGCCTTCATAAGTGAGATTACTTTTCCCTCTACTGAATCTGACCACATGAGGCATGCACCATCATGCCCTTATTTTAACTCATGATGAGACTAGAGACTTGATCCTCATAAGCCACATGATTCGTGTACAGCTGTCCTGTGAATCACAAGGCAGTGATGTAGAAACATCCTTAGGAACCTAGTGTATCATGGATATGGTCAAGTAACATTCAGATTCTGAGGCAGGAAGTATTTACTTCATACTTACCCCGTGATAAAATCTTTCACAAGTATTACCCTAATTGAATTTGTGATAAGTGCTTTCACAAATATTACCTTTACACTCTTCAAATAAGAAGAAAAATCTCCATTTAAGTGTACTGAGCATATGGAGACCTAACTTTAAAACCAAATGAAGCATACCTTTCATGAAAGCTAGCATATTTTGAAAATCATTAGCTATTCCTATTCATCAGTGTAGATCACATAACTACATTAAAGTCAGAATCCTTTGCAAAGCAACAGTGCACTTTCCATTTGGTCATTCTACAACCGAGTTCAGAGGCTGGGAAACTTTCTGTAGAGGGCTAAGAGCTTTGTGGACCTCATGATGCTTTCTGTCACCACTCTTCACCTCAAAGGCAATGCATAAAGGCAGAAGTCTGGCCATGTTACAATGAAACTTAATTTATGAAAACAGGCAGGGAACAGACAATTTGGCTATGAACTATAGTTTGCTGACCAAAGATGCCATCCAGTCTACAGCATTGTGTTAAGGCTACCAGAATAGACAAAGACAATGTATCTAGTAGCTGGCCAGTAACTTCATGCTCTGTTTTCATCATAAGTCACAACTCCAGTGGTTACAGATTATTATACATACAGTGGACCTTTGACTTAGGAACTTAATCCATTCACAAGGGCTGGTTGTAACTCAAGTTGGTCAATTAAAGGCTCCTCTACACAGCCTTCAAAGTTTCTCTCCTTTATCCATGCAGAGCGTGTCCTTAGAGAGACACTGGCCCAGGATTTCTCAAACCCATACAGGAAAGGATGCTGTAATGTTCCTTCCAGAACTCTTTAAGGGTTAAATTTGTATCTGAGACCATCTGGAAGCACAAGCTCCCAGTATTCAGGTTACAATTCAAGACTTTGATCATATGTTAAAAATAAAATTCTGATCATAACTCACATTGTTCACATATCAGGGTGGTCATAACTCCAAGGTCCACTGTAGTTAAATTGTCAAAAATATTTTGCTAAACTGACCCTTAAGACAGTTTAAGTTGTATAAAAATTCAAAAGATACTACTAATTACATTCATAAAGCAAAAGTTTGGGCATGAGGGAGTAATTGGAATTACTAGTTTAAATAATATAGCTTTCTCTAAACAGTGAAAATTGCCTGCACATAGATTTCTTTCTTGAGTGGGAAATTACCCAACAAACGAGTTTGAACTAATGTGCATAGCTTAGGGAAAAGTGACTCTGGCATTTTATTTGTGAGTGTTTTACATATATTGAACTGAGTACAGCTTGCATCCCTGATGTTGTTTGTGTCTTTGTTTTGAATATTTTGTCTGTCTCCCGTTTTTTTTTTCATTCAGTAATGGAATTATAGCAGGACTATGGTTGTTTTATCTGGTCAATTTAATAAACAGTAAGATAATGTTAAAGATTGTGACTTTATTGCTATAAGTAAAATTTATGCAAGGAAATATCCCCCAAATATTATTGTTAAAAATAAAGCAGTACTTAATGTCAATAGATACTTAAGCATTCTAGAAAATAAAAATAAAATAAAATAAAATAAAAATTTGGAAAAAATCTTACTTTAAATAATACAAGAAAAATATTCCTCATAGTTGACTTCTATACTCAACATCACTAGCTCTGGATTAACACAATGATATTAATTTTAATGCTATTCTTTCAATATGGCTTAGCTTTAAATGCTTACTTATGAGCTGTCTTTTTAAATATCAGTTAAGTGTAAAGCTCAAAGTACACTTAGTTATACCACTGATATTTTTGAAGATTAAAAAACTATTTAGTAGGAATTCAATGTACATGAAGATGCAACATAAACCAAATATTTTTGCCTGGTTTTTTCAACAATAAAATAAATTTTTTCCCTTTAACCACATTTTTGAATATTTCTTAGAAAAGATATGGTAAGATAAAGAATTACTTTCAGAACTATTAACATTCATGCATATATTAGTCAAGGCTGCATATGTGTAAGAAAATAAAACATTTCAAAATATCTATATGGACCAATTTACCTAGCAAATGATTAATGCATAATTTTGCAAACACAACAGGTTGCTAGACTCAAGAAAAAGGGCAATCAATGTACTAAATCTATTGGATTAAATTTAGGGATTAATTTAATCTGCTATACATGATTTCTACCGTTACAGAAAAACAGGAGTAAATTATGATATAAAATCTTGACTGGGAAAATGTATATAGCTGCTCTCTGTTGTTTCTATCATTATGAAAATGTAATGGTATGCAAAAATCTAAAATTAACAGAAATCATGAAATGTTAATTAAAGAAAATAGCAGCTGGCAGCTTGTCTATGTATTAAAATTTTGAGGTAATCTCCAGAAATTCTCCACGCACACTGCACACCATCCTCCTTCTATAAGGGATTTATATTAGTTTTTCATCTTTTCCATGTTGTTGTCATTGTCTTGCTAAAATGTCACTTCCCAAAGTGCAGCATTAGGCAGAGAATAGCTTCCAGAAATGACATTTCAAAAATGCTGATATATAAGCATTTGATTCTGTTGTTTTTTTTCTTCTCAAAGCAGAGCATTCAAGGCATGACTTTACTAAAACAGGAGATATGGTAAAAAAATATCCATAACAAAATCACCTGCCTTCAATCAACAAAGCGTCCTATCCTAGATATTCTGATATTTGTACCCTGGTCCAGGAAAATTAAATGTTCATTACCAAAGGAACAGAAGTAGAGAATATACAGTATAAGAAAAAATTCCTAATATCTCCCTGCTTGTGTCAACACTGAAAAACCACCTCATTCATTATTAGAATTTATTTTGAAACATAACAGGTAGGACCTATGCAAAAAATTTTCCACATGATAGCCATAGAGTGGGACAGAGGCTGGCAGAATGGGCATGGTTCTGCAGACCTGAAATTGCCCATGTCGCCTGCGTTTGACATGGTATAACATAATGGCTTCAGATCACTGAGAGGTTGGAGACAAAGATGTGTACATTTTTCTGCCAACCCCTTTCCTTTTAGAACAACTTAGAATGCTGACAAATGTAAAATTCTCCCCACTCACTGTAGCATCACAATGGAACTGTCACAAAGTGAAATTCATCTGAAGAGGCACTGGGTACACTGGGTAAAGGTAGCTATTGTGAAATATCAAAACTACCCCCAAGCTTCTTTCAACCAGATGTAGAAATCAAAGCACTATATGTTCAATAATCTTTTAATGTTTTCATTAACTAATTTAATTCAGTGTCCTCAGCCAGTGCCACTAAACTAATAAAAATAGCCTTCAAACTAAGAAATCTGGAAGATCAAAAGCAGTAAAAATCACTGGCAAACAGAAGACAGGAACATAAGCCACTTAGTAAACAGCATTGTGAAAAATGTTAATGCAATGATAAATATTTAAATTTAGCTTGTTGATGAAACTGCTGAAAACCTAAATCAGATAAAAGTTCTCTTACTGAGAATAGTAAGAAAAATAAGAGATAAATTGGGACTAATAGAGAAAGATGCTAAAAGAAGTCTCATATAGTAATGCGTGGACTTCAGGTTTTTATATATTTTTGTAGTTCATTTAAAATGAATAAATTTAAACTGCTTAGGGAACAGGGGACAAGAATAGATAGAAATAGTACAAAGGAATACAAATAAAGATGCTCTAAAGAATATTTATGATTTTTTTTTCAGAGAATGAATTTGTAAAGTAATGTCCCATATATATGTTTGGAAATGTAAAAGTCAAACTAACCAAAAATAAAACCAAGCAAACCGAAAAAAGAAAGAAAGAAAGAAAGAAAAAACTAATGGATAACACGAAGTAACATATCATACTGAATTCCCATTAGCTGGTGAAATTAATGTTTTCTAGCCATTTCCAAATCTTCAGGGCCTTTGATCTCTCATTACTGCATTAACCTCCAAAACATAAAGCAAAATAATAACAGCAACAACAACAAAAGGATAAGACATAACCTTAAGAATATTTTAAAAATATTGATGGCATTCTTGTGTGTGGTTTCAAGAGTAGTGACTTCAATTTGAATTGCACTTATTGCCACTATAAACAATTATTATTTCAGCACTACTACAATGGAATGAGGCTATGCAAAGGACTAAGAACTACTAAAATCTTTTTCATTTTGCCTATTGTTATTATATTGTTATATACATGTTAAAGAATGCTAACACCTTGATAAATGAAACTTCGGAGTAGAAAGAGTTCATTTTTGCTTTTGCTTTTATTATATACCAGTAAGTAGAAATACTGACAAGAGTTTTCTTTTCATTTTTACATCTACAGAAATAAACTATTTAAGCAAAAATAGTAAAAGGGTGAAAATATTAATCGAGCAGAATCTTTTTTTTTTTTTTGAGTACTGGGGATTACACGCAGGACCTAGTCATTAAGCTATTAAGCTATATTATATCCTCAGCTCTTTTTAAAAATTCTTTTCTGTTTGTTTGTTTGTTTCTTTTCATTTTGAGACAGGAACTTGCTAAGTTTCTAGGTTGCCCAGCATGGTCTCAAACTTGCAGTCCTCCTTGTGTTCTCAGCTCTCAGAATGTGTAGTTACTGCTACCCACCACCATACATCGGTTAAAGTACAATATCTTAATAATCATAAGAAGTCAAAATGACCATATTAGTCAACTTGATTTTTTTTTGGCGGGGGGGTACCAGGGATTGAACTCGGGACCTTGCACTTGCAAAGCAAGTGGCGGAACCACTGAGCTAAATCCCCAGCCCTCAACTTTATTTTTTAAGTATAATCATGAAGTATAATCATGACAAAATTTTTCTTTTGAAATATTTTCAAGGAAACTTGTCTTAGAATGTTTTAACCTATTTCCAAATTGAGACTACTATAGCACAGCTAGTTGTATTACATTTCTTATGAAAATTCCAGTATGTTATTCTGTATAAACATGACCTAAATTTCAGTGAGCTCTTTACATTTTTAATGAAAGATAAACTTATAATGTCTATCTCAGAACAGTTTCTAGTTTGAGAAAGAAAAATAAAATTGACAACAAACAACATTCACAGTTTGTTATTTGTAAAGCTTCAATTCAAGCCCAGCTACTATAGATTCAGTGATGTTTAAATTAAACAAGAAAGATTAAGGAGTTTGTAGACTGTAACCCTTGACTTTGTTGTATTTGATAAGTAAGCACATTGCTTTATTGGGTTTCATAGGCATCTTTTATGTCCACCATGTATAACTTTTTGATTTATGTTTAGGAGGTATGTACATATGGTGCAATGACCAGGGAACTAACACATCAATATTTAAAAAAATGGAAGATTGCTGATTATAATACAAGAATCCAGGACATAAATACAATAGTGGAGCTGGCAAGTAGAGGTTGCTGGGTGAGTCTTTTGAGAAGACATGGAAACAATTACAGTTACAAGGTCAGACATACTGCTTGAAGAATTTTATGTTTATGACAGTGATCAAGGTCAGCAGTATTGTGGGAAAGTATGTGCTTAATCTTAACAGCACTTGCAAGTGTGATCACTAGAATCTACATCTATGATATTAAAACTCTCCTTCATTGCTTTAAGACCAATTTGATAGGGTTCTTTTATCTGGAATTGTTCATTTGCCTATTTGCAGAAAAAATTATAATAAGACAATAAATACTGTAAAAATAGCTGTATAAACTAAACAATCATGACAATTAATGAATTTATTACCTGATGGAGCTAAACATTGTACTACACTTTCTTCACACAACAACTCTCATAGGCTCTAAATAGCATTGTTTTCCATATAATCATTTTGTAACTGTTTATGTATTTTGGAATCAACATATGCTACACTTGAGTGTGCTCCTCTGACTCACTTTTGAATGTTTCCAATCTTGAGTGGAGGACAGAGCAAAAGAAAGAACACAGGCTGGGGAAGTTTCCAGAATAAATGGAAGTGCTTATTCCTCCAAGTGCTAACAAGATAATAGTTTCCATGAGGCTGGAAATAGTCTAAAACTTTGCATGGAATTTAAAGTTTTAACTATCCTCAGATTTAGAGTGGAGGTCACTATGGATTTATTCTCTTTTTAAAAATAGTTCATGATTAACTAGTAGACCTGATGGGGATGGAATATCTGACCATGGGAGCCAGCCTGCCATTCATAGTTGTCATTTCATCAATTTACTAAAAATAACAGAATTCCATTTTTAAGGAGAAATGTGGAATAGGCCTGAAGAGGGACTGAAATCATAGATATATTTCATATAGTTCACACTGTTGTGTCCTATTCCTACCACAGTGTTGACTTTCTCTCACTATACCTTCATGACCTCAGAGTTCCTTGTCACCAAATGAATAAAGGTTAGAAAAGCAATGTAAGCCTAGTTAATAAATGCCATGACGTACAGTATGGACACTGGATTACTAGGTGGCTGGTATATCACTGTAGCATTCAAAGATAGCAAAGAAAGAAAATAAAGATATTAAATTTCTCTTTTAAAAGAATTTTTAGGTGGGCTGGGGATTCCGCTCAAGTGATTTCACCACCTGCTGCACAAGGGCAAAGACCCGAGTTCGATCCCCAGTACCAAAAAAAAAAAAAAAAAGAAAGAAAGAAATTTTAGGGTTGGGAATTTAGCTCAGTGGTTCCACCGCCGGCCTCGCAAGTGGAAGGTCTCAAGTTCAATCCCCGGTACCAAAAAAAAAGTAAGAAATTTTGGAGTCGCAACAAAATTTAGGAGAAAGATTGATGGGTTTGCCAGTACCTACCGCACCACTCATGCTCAGACTCTCCCTTTGTCAGTGTCCCTCTGCTGAGTAGTTCATTAGTTACAATTCACGCACTTATTTTCACACATCATCTTCATCACAGTCTATAGATTGCATCAGAGTTCACTCTTGGTGTTGTACATTCTACAAATTTGGACAAGTTTAATGATATGTATCCACCATTATAGTATCATATAAAGGGTTCTTATTACGTGTAAGATCCTCTCTGTGCTACGCATTCACACAACTATGTTTATGAGTTTCATTGCTCAGTGGCCAGTATTTACAAAAGTAATTATACACCCTATCTGTTCAGATGTACTGATAGCTCACTTTCACTTTGGTGTTTTTCATTTAAATTCAGCATTCACATTTATTTCAATTACTCTCATTCTGCCGTGCAAGTATCCTAAATCGGACCAATTTCCACATCAGAAATGGTATTTAATCTTACCAACTTACACTCATTTTTTTGTTGTTGTTGTTACCAGTAATCTTTGCTCCAGTTAGGTATTTCACTCTTTTTCTCTCTTTTGTGGTTTTAACTGAGTATTTCGTATGGGTCAGTTTTCTGTCCTTTCTTGCATGTCAGTTATACTTTGTTTTCTATTATTTTTACTGATGATCTAGTGGTTTCTATTATATACAATATGAATTTGCTAATCCAAGGCAGCATTCAAATAAGAATACACTAATTCACAAGTAGAGTGAATGTAACGCCAAAATCATCTTGATTTCTACCATCTTCCCATTCTAACCCTGCTGTCATTTATATCCTTATATATAAGTACAGATAAATATGAATATGTATGACAGATTATTGCTGTTATTATTTTGAACAAATTGTTATCTGTCAGATCAAATAACTAAGAAAAAATTAAATTGTTTTTTAACCTTCAATTATTATTACTTTGATGTTCTTCTTTTCTTTTTGTAGACAGGAGTTTGTGAGCTATATAATTTTTCTTCTTTCTAAAGAATTTCTTTTTTTGAAATATTTATTACTATGTGTTTGCAGTTAGTATTTATTATAAAACACTTCTACCGAGAACAAATTCTAATTTTGTTTAAGAAAGTCATTCTTCATATTTGAAAGGCATTTCGTAGGGTACAGAATTCTGGATGTTTTTTGTTTGTTTGCTCTCTTAACATTTTACTTTGCTCCTTTTCTATTTGTCTGCCTGGAGAAATTGGATATAATTCTTCTTTGTTGCTTATACAAAAGGTGCTTCATCCTCTAGCTTGTTTTAGGATTTTGTCTTTACCTTTGATTTTCTATTGTTTGAAAATCATAAGCTCAGAAATTTAGAAACTTGTCACATTTGGTTATCTCTGAGTTTCCTGGATGATTTTTAGTCTCTAACATTTGGGAAAATTCAGTCATTGTTTGAAATATCCCCTCTATGCCTTCATTTCCCTCCTGTCCTTGAGTGTTCCCATTGCACTTTACACCTTTTTAGTTGACCCATAGTCCTTGACTATTCTGTTCTGTTTATTTCTATCTTCTTTCCTTTCCTTTTCAGTTTTGAAGTTTATACTTATCAAAACTCATCAGAAGGTCTTTCCTCAGCTGTGTGGAGTCCACTCAATTCCATTAAAGGCTTTCTTCATCTCTATTGCAGTGGTTTTGATCTCTGGCATTTCCCTTCTTTTTTTAGAATCCCTATCCTGCTGTATACATTGCCTATTTGTTTCTCATTCTAAGGCCATAAAAATCCTTAGCATATTATTCTCAGTTGTTTTACTGGTCTGAAATTCTAATATTTTTGCCATGTCTCATTATGATACCTGTTATGTCTCTTCAAATTTCTGTCTTTTATTGTATCTTGTAATTTTTTTTAATAGCTGGGCATGATGTACCAGGAAAATATAAATACTTTTAAATAGGTCTTTAGTAAGGGAGTAGGAAGTAGTCAGGGGAGAGGAGGGCTTCTAATCTTATTATATTTCAGTATTTTAATGAATGTTTGTTCCCAGACTTGGATGTCACAAATGTTTTTCTGTTCCTTTTCCATCCCGATTAGGTGACACAGGATGGCTAGAATAGATTAGATATTTTCCTTCACATGGGCAGAAAGCTATATTGAGCAGGAGGTATGTGTTTTCTATCCTCCAATTCAATTAGACACTTAAATGCCTGAAGAGATTCAGTCATGGTTAGCCAGTTTCTCCCGAGGGCAGAACTGTTAAGAACAGAGTGCTGTGCTGTGTTGCAAAATGATATCGTTTCCCTTCCCTTGATTAATGTGTAAGAAGTTGCTTACAGTCATGGAGGAAATAACAAGTCACATATTTCTCAGTCACTCAGATTTTAGTTACAATGTATGTGAGGAATTCTTTCAACCATCTGAACTGTTGGTTATAAGAAAGAGAATGGAAGAGAAATAGAAAGTAGAGTGTGGAAAGTTAATATGCAACTCATGGCTTACTGCCTATTTGTAGAATATTCCTACAAATGATTTCCATTTTTTTCTTCCATCTTTTATCAGTATTACTCTGAAAAGTGTTTGTGGTATTACCTGGCATGGTGGTGCATGCCCATAACACCAGCACTTTGAGAGGCTGAGGCAGGAGATTGCAAATTTGAATTCCATTTGGGTAAATTGGTGAGATCTTGTCTCAAAATAATAATAAGAAGAAGAAGAATAAGAATAAGAATAATAATAGTAATTAAAATGTTTGGGATGTAGCTCAGTAGGAAGGCCCTGGGATCAATTCTCAGTACCACAGAAAAAGTGTTGGTGGTGTAGACCTTTAAATTTTTAATTAGTTGAAGATTTCCTGGGCATGGATATAGCTTTTGATTGGAATTTTGTATGAAAGTGTATGTCTCTCTTTGGGGACCCAGTGAATCTATGTTCCATTACTCAATGTTAAGTTAGTTCAGCTAGGCTCTAGAGCATATTTTTGATAAATAAGAAATAACAATTTATATAAATTCTTAGAGGCCAAACAGTAAAGTACAATATTCACTGATATTTGATTATGTCTTCTCACAACCTACCTAATCTATTTTTAATAATCCCACATTAAGAGAATGCAGAGTAAAGGAGGACTCTGCCTTCAAATCTAAAAGTCAAAGCAGGCCAGAATTCTCTCACTTTAACTACTGTGAGCTCATGTACCGCACTGCTGCCTAGTCTCAATTGGAGGCTCCCGACAATCTCCAGATTTAGTGTAGGGAACAGAAAGTAAGACTTAGGGCCTTTCACAAAGTGTCTGGAGACTGGTGTCAGCTCCTATGAATGACAAACCACTCGATGGCACCTTCCTAATGACAAACTATCTACCAGACAGATCCTGGAGTTTACACTCTAAGCTAGGTATTTTTCTAGGCTATCTGGTTTCATGTTTTGTTTCTTTTTTCACCATATCTGAACTTGATTCTCTAAGAATTGCCTTCTGATTCTTCAATCAAATATTTCGTTAACAACTTAATATTGTTGTATTAAGCTCACCCTCTGCTTATGCTAGCTAAAGCTGATTTTATTTTTTTCTAATCTTTATTAAAAGATATCACATGAAATATAATTTATGAAAGGCACCAGGCAGCATGCTGTGATACTTTTATTCTATTAATTTTAGTCACTTTTGTTTCTATGAGAATGATACATAGGTCTGCTCACACTTTCAGCTAAGGCAATATTGGCTATTCTAAGTAGAGCAAAATATACAGGACAATATGTATTAGTCAAATAGTCAACATATCCTTTATTTGGATCTTTTGAAATAATCTAAACTGAGTATTTGGGATCTATAGTTCTTCCTCAGCTGCTAAGAGAGGAACCCAGAATTCCTCCACGTCATGGTTCAACGAAATTCAACACATGACTGTAAGAGTGTTGAGCTTGTCTACCGAAGCTGGTAAAATGAGAAAGAACATGAAAAAATCCAAGTGTGAAATTTCCGTGACTAAGCTGTCACTTCTCACATATCATTTGCTGGAACTCAAAGCTATAACTCCACAAAAATTTAAGGGTCCCTAGAAATGGCTACTTGTTGTTTCAAAGGAAGAAAAATGGATTTGACAAAGAGCTAATATGTCCATGTTAAAAATGGTAATCATATTTTTATACTTTCTATGAACAAGCAATATAATAAGCATTTAATACATGCAATCATGCTCATTAAGTCATCGTGGCTATGAGAAGTAGACATCATTTTGGTAAGTTTAAACATGGCATATTGTAAGTTTCTGAAATTTAATTTTTTTAGGATTATGCACTTTCAAATGAAATAAAAAATATACTAAGATGTTTCTCTGAAAAAATGATTGTTGTTACCCCATAATACACTAACTTTTAGTTTTCATCAAAGATATGACATTGATCAAACATATTTAAAACAAGGTCATCGGGCCAGGGATTTAGCTCAGTGGTTTCATCATCTACTGTGCAAGCACAAGGACCCAAGTTCAATCCCTGGTACCAAAAAATAAATAAATAAATAAATAAATAAATAAAACAAGGTCATAATTTAATGAGCATTATTATTGCCCTAAACTCTTTCACCAATAATCATATAATGAGAAAAAAATCAAGTCATATGTTTCATTTTGTGCATCATAAGAATTATATTTGGACTGGAAACATGCAATTTCTTAGAATAGTATTATGAATATGCACCTATTTCTCATGTTATTTTCATCCTTTGATTTATTCATTAATATAAATCATTGAACATATGCCACTGAAATTTCTAAATTTAGTTTTGGGTCTAAAGAATAATTATTAAATATTATGTGTATGGCAAAGTGAGAAAAGATCATCATTAAAATCCTTATGATTTAAGGTATGATATTTCATGAGATGTTATTATGGGCATCAAGGTATGAAACATGTTTCTTTCTAGCCTCCCACCAAGACTATTCAAATCATTAGGCCATTTGCTTGTGAAAGTTGCTTTTCTTAGGAAGTTCCTTAGTGATGTATTCAAGTTAATCCCTTAGTATAAAAAGTAAGATTTTTTTTGCCATTCATTAGATGATTGTAACTTATTTCCCCACTGCTTTGACAAGAAAAGATGAGTGTACCTTTCATACCCACAAATAAAAAATATGGTGAAATGAACAAAGAGCAAAATAATATAATTCTTTGTCATAAAACCTAATGCATATTATGTGAAAGGTGAGAAACTACAGAGATGCAGCCCAGTGAGGACACTTTCAATGAAGTTTTTATTCAGAAACAAAGGTTATTGAAAGAACACATTATCTGAATGGCAATTGAAAACTACATGAAATAAATGTAAACTGTCTCTCTGAAAGGAATATCTGATAAAGGAATATGTCTTATTACTCAGGAAGCAAAAAGCATAATACAATCCCAAAGTCCTCAATTTTAAATAATAGATTTTCAGTGAACTTCTTCAAACAATAGCACAGAAAGTAATAGCATCTTCTTAAATGAAGATATTATAAAAATCATGTTATGAAAGAGAACATTTTTCTAGGAGAAAAGTTTCCTGTTCATTTTCCTCCTATCCCTGGTTTATTTTGGAAATTCTGAGATCTTGCAATTTGAAAGGAATTCATATGCAAATACCATAAATCTTTGCAGCCAGACTTAAACAATGTGAATTATAAGTCTTCTTTTTCATTCAGTCAGAATCATCACATGTCCTTTCTATTCTGTATAATCAATAGAGGAATCTGCATGTTCACATTATGTTTACTATCTTGAAGTTATTTTCCTACTTCTTTACTTAAGGCTATCCATGGGCTATAGAGAAGGAAGCTACTTAGAAGATAAAACGAGAAACTGAAATGAAAACCAAAAATCCATACATGATTTTCATTCATTTTTCTCTATCAAATAGGTCATCTATTGTCATATACGGCCAAAATTTCAAATTCAAGGACTATTTCCTAGTTAATTTAAAGTGTTTTATGTGATTAAGTTTGTCAACTAATTTTTGCCTTTTTCATTGGAGAGGGAAAATATATCAGGTATGAGGATTAAATATCTTTTTCTCATCTCTACTTATGACTGTATTTTCAACATATACACGCACACTCATGCCCACAGATTGTGATCTGAAATGTAGAGAGAAAGGTTTGTTCCTTGCGTATGTAAAGCATTTTTTTTTTTGCTGCTTGTCTTTGCTTTCTGAATACTGGTAAAAATTTAAATTATGTTCTTCTATTTGTACCTATAGACTGGAAATAAAATGGAAGTACTCAGTGCTTTTACTGTGGATATTGGCTCTCCAAAATACCTCCAATTTTACTAAAATAACTGTAGGCCTTGAGATATGGCTAATTTTAGAGGTAGAGAGATTTTACTATTCTGAAACATCATGAGGGCTTGAAACATCTGCTCCAATATTGCCTGTGCTGTAGGGACCAATTTACAATCAATAGACATTACTGGGGACTCTTTAAAGCAGAACTTTGTGATGATAAATACTCCATAGAAGTCCACTCTTCATCTGGAACATGTTCTATGTTTATCTGCCTATAAATTGACAAAATAATTGAGTAAGAAATGATGTCTATGAGTTCACTAATATGTAACAAACAAATGGTTTCAAGACACCCATATGGCATAAAAAATTTAACAAAAATTAGTTTATTGGGTTTACAAAATTACTCTCCAATTTCTGCTTTCAAAATTCCCGAGTTCTATAATTCAGTAGTTCCTCATTCTATAAAAGAATAATGCTTAAACTTAAGAACTTCCTCATGTCTCATTTACTCATTTTGACTTTAATGTCTGCAAAATTATTTCCACAGTGTAGCCTCAAGGACTGGAGGAATTTTCACTCTACCCAGTGTAAAGAGTGAAAAGGACAATTTAGTTAGTTAGCTTTAAGGGGCAATCTGTGTGGTGTGAGATAGACTCAGCTGGATAGGAAGAAACTAACAAAATACAGCACATAATAGTGAATGACGAGCTAATTTAAGCCTTGTAGTTTATGAAAATAAACAAAGGAGAAAGGGGCTTAGAAGTTAGAGTTCACAGGTAAGTATCCTTTTGCCTCTAAAAAAGACTTAAGCAGAATATGCTGTCAGTAGACAGCTCCTTCCTATCTCCTGACTGGACATTGCATATTATGCATATTACGTAGAAACATTAGAACATTAGGAAATAGAGGAACATTAGAAAATAGAGTAACTGGTTTTCTTTGAACTGAATTTCTTTTGAACTCAGCCAGCTGAGTGACTAGTTTTTTCAGATCCTAAAACAACAGAGCCACTTGTTTAAAACAGTTCCTGTGCTCTACTTCTATATGAAAGACCAAAAAAAAAAAAAAAAAAGACAGTATTAAAAAATCTTCACTTTTGGTACTCAACAGGAGCTATTTTTCTTCTTATTTCCAGTAAACACTCGCCTAATTTCCACTTTCTGTCCATGTTTCTATTCTTTGACTTCGAGAGACAATAAGCTCAAGTTTATATGTTTATTTTCAAAGTTAACTGTTTCACCCAGACCAAGGCTCTTTGTCAAATCTCCATAGTTCTAAAGAATTGAGTCCTAGAGATGATGCAGAGATGAATGGCCAGTGTGGTATTTTCACCTAACATAACTTCAACAACTGTTTTATGTGAGAACTTTAAAGTTCTGTCCCACACCATGTCTATGACATCTGAAGTGATGAACGCTCTACTCACCCTCTTCAAGGTGCACTTGACAAATGCTTGGTCAAAACTATCTTGGTGATTTCACCACTGTAGTCTTTTTCTTTATTATAGCAATGATAGAATTGGAGAAAGATAGCCCAAACACTATGAAGACATGTGCTCACACTCAACAGAGCATTATCTACATATTTTAATATATTAGTAACAAATAAGTTTTAATGCATGCACTTGAAAATCCTTGTTAACATTACATTTGTTCAGACATACCATTCAGTATACATTTAAATAATGAAAAAGAAGTCACTTTACTGAAGTCAATGCAGCTGACATTACAATGAATTGCTGTAAATATTTGTATAACAGTCATTGTGTGAAGTCTTATCCTCAATTCTCTTGCATAAGCACCTAAAAATACAATGACTAATTTATAGGGAGTGTATATGTTCAAAGAAACTGCCCAACTCTGGTATTAACTTTGCAGGTTTTCCTACATCATTAAGTAAACTTCTAGAGCATATTTTCTTTGAATTTTTGATCAATAATTTTTGTGACATTTCATAATTCATTAAGCCATTCTTCAGTTATTGGATATTTAGATTAGTGCTATAGTTTTACTTACTCAAATATATCATCAAATATTTTCATCTGTAGTCATTTTTCATTCCAAATCACACAGTTCTGATGACTTCATTAAAATATATGTGAAATTATTGAAATTATTGGATCTATAGTCACATTTTAAGTGTCAAATAAGTTTCCCAAAAAGTTATAAAAATACATACTTTCAATTAGTGAAACTGAATATCGTAATTAAGCTTACATCCTCTCCAAAATTTTTTCTACATTTAATAGGATTTCTGATAAAGGGACTATGGAGTTCCTTTAATCAAATTCTTTGAACATCTCTTATAACACACATAAGAAACTCTTTTCCAAACTCTATTTAGATAATATAGTATGTGGTTTAGTTTATGGTTGTAATGCATCATTCACTGAAATTTATTTTCTTTAAGGCAACACTGATCTGCTTTATCCTAGCATCTTCCATATGTTAGGAATTATCAAATAGACAGAACTGTGCTCTACCTGAAATCTACGTTCTTCATGGACAGTAAAAATGAAGGCCTGGAAATTTATTTTGCTCCAAAAAGTGTTTACCTGAGTCTCAACTTCACTGCGTATTTGGCTGCATATTATTCTCTTTCTGTACCAAAAGTAAATTTCTAATTAACAGTGAATATGAAAACAAAAGCAAAAAACACCTTAATTCAGTGTAGAGGCATACTTTGAAAGCTAAATACATTTTGGGTGCTCTTTTTATTGTACTCACTTTTACCTACATGTATAGAATATATGCTTACGAGTTTTGTTCTTAATTTTGAAAAAAAAGAGATAAACATACTTCTTAATTCCTCTTGTCCTTTTTTTATTGGTTAGATTCTTTCAATTGGTAATTTGCTCTGAAGAATGGGAGAAATGACATCTGTAATGTGATGGTTAATTTCATATGTTCACCTCACTAGAGGTGTCCAGTATTTGTTCAAATATCATTCTGTATATTTCTGTGAGGGGGACTTTGGATGTTGTTAGCATTAAGGTATAGACAGGCTAAAGATATTAACCTCATTAATACTGGTGGGCCTAGCCAAATTAGTTGAAGACCTTAAAAGGAACAAAACACTGACCTTTCCCTAAGTAACAGAAGATTCTTTACGTCCCACTGTCTTTGAAATAATAGTGTTTCCTTCCTGACTTCAGATTCAACCTGAATCACAGGCCTTGGAACTGAAACTGAATCATGAGTGCTTGTGGGTCTCCAACTCACTCTGCAAGTGTTGGGATTTGCCTGACTCCATAGTCAGAGGGGCAGCATCCTTACAGTAAACACACAGACACACACAGGCACACCAGTGTCTCTGTTTGTATCCGACTACTCTGAGGAATACGCCTAGTTTATAGAATTCAACAAAATGAACTATGCACTGTATTTCAAAGTGTGGAAGACAGCATGTTCAGTGCCACTACAGTTCACTCACAACAGCTTTGTCAGAGCCCTAGAGATTAAATTCTTTGTATTTAAACAGCAAACCCAAGGAGAAAGGCTGCAAATAATTTCTCCCAAAACTAAAGGCAATCTGTATGAGAAAATCACTTGACTAGACCTAAAGAGAAAATCACAATATTTAGGGTTGTTCCCAATCCTAAAAATCATTCTCTTCTCCTTCATGTCCATTTTGACTGATAGATTTCATGCTAATCATAAGTCAGACTGAAGGAGGTAAATAGTAAATTTAAAAAACCCCTATGACTAATATGGAATCCATGGTTCTAAGAATAAGAAAAATCACTAGTTAATGAGAAAATAACTAATTTCTCTGTAATTGCTTCCTTGGGAAAATTATGGTGGAAACTAAAAGGATACAATAAAGAACAGAGCTTTACTAGAGCTTGTTGTGACCCCAGTATCCACTGCTTCCATAGAAAAGCTTATCTAACTTAGAGATTTCACCTTTTCTCCAAGTTGACTTTTATTCCTTAACAAGTCTCTTTTTGTGACGAAGTATTCCCCCAAGATCTGAAGAGGTTGTTTTCAAGCAGATATTAGTTTATTTTGGGAAATATAGAACTTTATTTCTAACTCTGCAATGGATTAAATGTATTCAAATACATTATCTTCTTTGAATTGTGCTTTTTTAAAAAATGCTTTGCAACCATCCTGTATTTATCTATCCTGAGGTGGAAATGAAGAACCAACTTCTGTGCATATTCAGAATAGCTATATACATATAGATAACCTTCCTCATAAGTCTTTTGAATCATTATTATTTCAAAGAGTATATCAGAACAATTTTGAAATGTGTTAAAATGATTATTTTTCATTTATATTATTTAACTAAATGGCATTTCATTGGAACTTTATATTGGAGTTTAAAATGAATTTCACAGTATTTTAAAATATTTTCCCAAATTTAAGATAATCCCCATATAATACAGAAAGTACAGAACAACAAAGATCTTATATTTCAAAGTTCTGCCTCTTGCCAATATCTATGGAGTACATGCTGAGCACTTCCAAGGAAATTCTTGGAATTATTTATACATCATTAAATAAATTCAATCTACCAAATTGGTTCTAAGTATGAACTATTATACTGCATCATTAGATTTTGATGCTCTACTTCTGTACTTTTAATACTGTATGCTTATATCTTAGAACACAGAAACTATTCTAGGTATCATGGAAGTACATATTTTAAATGAATTGTATTGATTAGAAATCTTTTAATTTTTTTACCTACAGTTTTATTTATCCCAACTTAAATTTGTCATCTGTCAGGAGTTCTAAGTATTTTAGTTTCTTAATATATCTCCAATACTGAAAAAATATAATACTATTTCCATTATATTTCAGGTAAATTCAAACTTTTTACATTGACTAAAATTCACTTTGAGACCTTATAATTTCATTTTATCATATACATGAATATATAATCTCCACCATTCTATATTTTTATCATCCTTATGTACTACTCATCCTTTAGATGTCTGCTGGATACTTGTTCATGAGGATTGTATTTCATTTTGTGGGTAACAGAGGTAAGTACTTACTCCACTGCTCTGTTCTATACTCCCTATTAGTGGGCACAGTACATTATTTTGTACATTTTATGAGTTGTAATTATGGTATTTTATCTACCATTAAATTCTTAAATGTATACATTTTTTCCTGGGATATAGTTATAAACTTGGGCCTAGAATGCAGTATCCATTCAATACGTATATGAATGAATAGAATTAATTGATGAATAAATGGGTATCAAAAACGAGACCTTGAACAATTAGATGATTTACTCATAGTCAAAGAAAGACTTGCAAACTCACACTTGGGGCTTGAGTTTTTGTATTCTTTGTGCATTATTCATATTTTCCCTTTTAAGGGGAGATTTTCAAGATTCATACAGAGTATAAAAATATAATTTTTTTTTATCCTTGGTCCAGCAACTTAAAAACAAAGATAAAGATAACGTAGATAATCAGAAAATAAACAATTTATACTCCCAGCAGTACTTTGATAGAGGATCACACACCAGCCTTTGAGGATATTCCTGTACACACTTTAGATTCTCGATCCTGGAGGAGAAACGCACTTTGCCCAGGAGGAAGGGCTCCCCAGGAAGATAGATGTGAATAAAAACCCTTTTCTATTACCTGCCCCACAGGTGGCCTTTGTTGAAGCTTGTGCTATGAGGCAGAGATGGCCTCACTTGCTTGGCAGTGGGGCGGGGTGTGAAGTTGTGACATGACTTATAAAGGAAAAATGTCCTGCTAGACCCCCACGAACTTGTCTTGTCACTCTAGCGGCAGCTGTGTGCCATATCTCCCAAAGTTCTGGCTCTAGGCTAAATTCAAGCAGATAAACAAAAAATAATTTTAAGAGTTTTTCTACTTTTTATATTTCTGCAGGAAGTAATTTTGTACTATCTGGAGACAAAGAAATGAATTTGATTACAAATAACTAAAATGGGATGATGGTCACTATTCCATTAACTTGACGACATTTCTGAGAAGTGACTGTTTAAAAATGTATGTATAACATTTGCATGGCACACATATATATTAGTGACATATGTGAAATATATATAGAAAAATATATATAGAAAAATATATAGAGAGAAATATATAGTGAAATATATATAGTAAAATATATATAGTGAATATAAATAAATATAAATAGAGAAATATATGTATCCAAAATTCAAAATTATAAAATTCCATTATGGCTCTAGCTGCTAATTGATTTGTAGTCACTTTCAAGGCACAGTGAAAGACTGCTTTGAGTTTTAGAGTACTACAGAATACAAGATGACATTTTTAAAACAAATAGTGTGCTTAATGACTTAGGTTAAATTATGTAAATTTAATCAAGTTGAGTTTATATTAACAGTAAGTTTAGAAGTAAACAAATTTATAATTGTTAAATGCAAAACACCAAGTAATTATAACACAATGGACTTTTTTATAAATGATATTTATTTCAAAAAGCTCCTTTAAGTTGAACTTGTTTTAACTTGCTAAAAATAATATTCTTTCACTGAGACAATATTAATGTGGACAAGCATTGCCTTTGTCTATGAAACTTTGTAATAAAATTCTACAAATTAGTCTATTAAACAAAACGCTTAAATATCATATAATGTATTGAAGTTCTAAAGCAGTGCTGTTGAACTGTATCTATGTAAAAGTAATACAAATAGGAGACCATCAAATGAAAGTCACTGAACATTAATAGTGAATAGAAAATGAGGAATAAGAAAATGGATAGGGAATCTGAAAAGAACTTTATTTAGCTTCTGGGCTCAAGCCATAAGATCTCTTGACTGAACTTCTGTTAATCAGATGTAAACTGAGGCAATATGCTGGTTTAGGATCCAAAGAAAGCATAAGATTCAGGCTGCACATGACACTGAGGAGGGGTAGATGAGAACTGAGTCAACTTTGGGGAGAATGTTCAGCTGTGTGAATGCGAGAGGAGTTCAAATCTTACTTTCAAAAAAGAAAGAAAATAGTGAAGGGAAACGTTTAAAGAAAAGCATTTCAGAAATTTCACTAGCATAACAAATGATTTACTACCATCAGTATCAAGATGAAAATTATCTAAGAATTAATTCACATCTCAAAGTGAGTATCAGGAGAGGATATAGGCTTTTATAGACACAAATGAAAAAATCATTCTAGAGGCAATTGTGTTAGTAAATTTAAATTATAATGACTTCTATAGTATTAAAATCTATCCATTGTGGTTAATTCAATGAAACAGTCTCATCAAAATATGTATTTATCATAATCAGCATAAAGATTTTCATAATTTTGCTAACTACTTATATTGAAATATCTTTTATGAGTTTTATATAATGACAAATATAATTTTTATGTTTAAAAATGTGTTCAAGTCAAAGAATGGACAATTTATAGAACAGACTTAATTTTTGGAATGAATAGAAAGGAACTAATAATTCTATTAATCAAATATATGCTTAGATCATTATTTAAATATGGAAAATATTAATTAAAATGTAAATCCATATTATATTTTATCTCATACTGTTTTAAAGAATCTAAAATTCCCAAAGATTTGTGAGGTGATTTCTGGAGATTACAATATATTTTTCTTTGGTGCACTTATACTTTTGGCTGAAAATATAAATGTAAGGTTCATCCCTATCATTATATGTACTCTAAATGAACACAACTGAACTCAAAATGTACAGGTGTTTACAGGAAATTGATTAATATTTGGTTCTCCATGAGTTTCTTATCAAGTTTTTGTCAGTTTGTGGTGTAGAATCACTCACACTGTGTGCAGCCTTACCAAGTAGTATTTCCAAGATGCAGGAAACAAGACATACTTTTGTGTATGAGAATTTTTGACAATGCCTTTGAAAGAATTAAAATGAATAGAGTTTAAGGGTTCTTAAAACATGAGCATCACAGGCTGCATTCAGGCACTTTGGAGGTACCCTCCCTTCTCATGGCTCACTTCATTATGTCTCAGGAGTAGCTTACTGCCCTCACCCCACCTATATGCACAAGGATTAAAGGCATTGAAAAATGCTCTCCTTACTTTGGTAATAGTTTACAGAAATCCTTTAACTTTTATTTTTTATTCAAAGCAAATTATAACCTGCTGTATATGTATATATAATGAAATTAATTTAGATCTCAAAATGCTATTTAATTTGCCATATCACATTATATTAAACTTGAAGAAACAATAAAATATACATGTAGGGGTAATATAAATAATCTGTCTTTTTTATTTTACATGCTTTTTGTCATTACTGATTTTTTTAAATACTTATTAGAGTATGAATAGAAAGAAGCTCTAAATTTTTCTAAAATCTGGTGATTTAAAAATAAATAAGGCAATATTTCTCATGCTCAAGATGCCATATTCTAGCCAAGGACAGTTAGAGTAAACTCACAATTCTAATATAGCACATTTAAGAATCTGATCTTAGCTTGAGCTATTTATATCCCTGAGAAACATATTCCAAAATCCATCCTCTAATGTCCCAATTAACAGATGTGTACTTCATAAACTTGCTTTTGCTTACATTTAATATCTGATAACGAAATAATATAAACTGTTCCAAAACTGTGAAACCTATTTAAATTTGGTATTTTTTTCTAAATGCATATGGCTTTAAAGAAACTAATTAAATCAGTTAAATATTAAAAATTGGAGAACTAAAACATAACAAAACTTTTTTTAACTCTATTAAAAAATATATGTGCCTCTCTCACAAGTCTCAGAAGTAATAATTAACACTTTTCTTAGGGCCTCACTAAAGCGTTTCTTCAAAGAAAACTGTATTTTGGAAATATTAGAACTTTTTGTTTCCTTAAATTTGCTTAGCATAAATATTATGCCATAGCCCTCACTTTGACTTTTAAAACTTTAAGAATGTCCAAGTTGAAAATGTATCAGTGTTTTTTCTATTTCCATAATTCAGGAACAGTCCTATTTATGTTATATTATGTTAATTCACATTCTTCTGATCTGTAAGTTCTTAGAAGTATGTTTTATAAACTCGTATCTTACTGAATTTCTTGAATGCTGCTTCATTAATCTCTGTGAGCCCTAACATTCTAAGTGATACTCAGGTGGTTTAAATCAATTATGGTGATTTCCAAAACTACCTATTTCATTCAAAAATAACTGTAAGAGCTTATAAATTAATATATCTTAGTTAGTTAAAGGAATGTATATGTATGTATATTTATAAAATTAGCACTATAATTGTTTTGAATAATCAAAATATTAATTTTATTTGGAATGGTTTGATTATATAAATTTAAATACACTAGGAAGGGTGATAAAATAAGATATTAGCAGTAATATTAAAATCATGATGGGCTCGAAGACCAGAGATTTTCTAATTATACTTTAACCTGACTACACTTCATTTTTGCAGTTCCTCAGAAAATACTTATAAAACAGGACAAAATAAAAGCAACAGTACTGTACCAATGTGCTGACAGATTTTGTTAAGTAGAATGGATCAACCTGAGAGGATATTGCCTCGACTTGAAGGCTTAACTCTAGTGGATTATTTAAATGTGTATATTGCAGTACATGCTTATCCATATATCTATATCTATCTATCCATCTATATATATATATTTACTAACATACATATACATATATGCACAAGTATACAATGACACACACATAACTTACTGTAATATGCCACTATATCCAGAGGCTACCTATATTTTCTCTACTCCATGCTTACTTATTTGGGAACAAAGGAAGGTGGAAAATCAGAAGAAGAAGACTAAGATATTTCTAAAAGTTTCAATGACTTGCAGAAATTTTAAGAATAGATTTAAGAATGAATGCTTAATCCTGCCCTAGGTTTCCCAAGTTAGCACAATATCCTGAATATAGGAAGAATTCAATATTAGTTTGTTATTTTACTCAGTGATGTACTATTTCCTCAGTACGTTATTGTCTTAAGAGAATTTTTACTAGTTTTGGTATAATTTTAGGTACAATCCATAACATTGAAGAAATTATAATACTGTTTAAATTAGAGTTTTATTCATTTCTTATAGATAGATCTCTCACTAACTTCTCTTTCAAAAATTTTTCTTCTTCCTATTATTTCAATCTTGATAGCATCTCATTTAGAAAAATATTATTTCTCAAATATATTATTGTCCTGAAAGTCAAGAAAATCTTATATGTTTTAATGTTTCTTCCTTAATATGACACTGCTAAACTTTCAAAATATAAAAAAAGACATCTGTATGGTTGAGTGTGTAGCTCTTTGGTAGTGAGGCCTAGGGTTCAGTCCTCAGCAGTGAAGAAAGAAGGAAGGAAGGAAGGAAGGAAGGAAGGAAGGAAGGAAGGAAGGAAGGAAGGAGGGAGGGAAGGAAGGAAGGGGAAGGGAAAGGAGGGAGGGAGGGAAAGGGAAAGGAGGGAGGGAGGGAGAAGAAGCTAGAGGAGAAGGAAGAGGAGGAGTAAGGAGAAAGGGTAAATGGTCTGAAAGGTTTTTTGGGGGGGGGGATTGATAGCCAAAAACTTAAGAAACATTATAGTTACAGCACAGCAAGATTGAAATAGTGAGTTGGTGTCTAGAATTTTAAGAATGTTGATGAGTCGTCTATGACAAAAGCACCTGTGGACACCAGTATCTATATTGTTAACTTTGACAGGGACAATGTGAAGATAAAGGTAACTAGAAGAAAGATCAACCAAGATAATCTAAATTATTTAATTCTTTTCAATTTTATTTTCAAAATAGTTGGGTGATGGGCATGGGAATTCTCACCTATAATCCCAACACTTCGGGGCCTGATGCAGGAGGACTGTGAGACCAAGGCTATAAACCGTGTTTCAAAAAAAGCTGGAGTTGACTTCCTTTACTGTAAACATGTAGCAAAAGTATTGGGAAAGGTTCGCAAATTCCATGTCAGCTGTTCTTTCAGGCAGTAGGGGGCATAAGGCTTATCCAGTGTTCCAGGTAGACAAAATCTGGGATTAAATAGAAACATCAGGATTGTTTCTCTTTTTTTTTTCTTTTCTTTTCTCTTAAGTTTTTTTCTGTCTTTCAGGTCCTTGAGTCAATCCTGGAGTATTAACTCATGTATTATACATAGTCATTTGATTTTTTTTTTTTGCAATATATTGTCAGTCAGTCAAAATGTCTGATGATATGTGTTTATCCCTGATAACTGCTCTAATTTTGATACGTTCTGAGCCCTTGGATTCACCACATGTAACTACTCTTCTCTGAATATTTGTTCATTAGTCTAAAACATTAGCTGCTGTCTTAGGAACATTTTAACTATTGGCCCTACAGAGAGTAAGCTATAACTATAAATACAGGCCTGCTTCTATCAGCTTCTAATCTACCCACAGCTATTTATATTTAAACTAATCAATAAACTATATTAAAGTTTTGTACTCCTCCTACAAGTAGATTCGATTTTAATTTATGATCATCTGTACATCCCTCCTCCTACTTAAATTCTGTTACATTTATTTATATGTAAGCAACCAGAGTCATGTTTTAAATGTCAAATGTCAAATATCTCAATGCATTTTTAACATTCTTTGAAATTTGTTTCCATAAATATTTCTCCTTAGATCTTCAATAAATTTCATTCATAGTTTGTAGATATTTCATGTATTTTAGCATTTTGGTGTATCTTTTTATATTCTTTGTGTACCTCTGAGACAAATATATGCATCATATTCATTGCTCTATTTTGAACAAAACACTGACATACTAGATTATTGTATTTTAACATTCTCACTCTAACAACTTTTTGTAGAAAACTGCATCTCATGTTTTATTCCTGGATGGTGAGTTGTCCATCAATATGTATTAACTTCTTCCAGAGTATCAGTCTGTTGCTCAAACATGCTTTTCAGCCATGCAGTTCATTTCTGAGTGCTTTTTTCCATTTAGGTTTGGCCATGTGACAAGCTTTTGCCAATGGAGTGAACATTAGTATCCCTGTTCTTGTTCAAGACTTTGGAACACGAACCTGCTTTTTCCATGTTCTCTCTTATTTTCATTGACCATGTCCATTTGATGGGGAAAGTGGGGATGGTGGAACTGGACCCCAGACTGCAAGAAATATTGTTACTAAGGCATCACAAGAAATAAAGACATCTCCACCCATAAATAAGCTGCTAGATCGGTTTCCTAAAGATAAATGAAATTATGTTTTAGATACTGCACATTTTGGCTCATTTTATTATGACCCCTATTTGGCTTGGTTAACTGATACCATCCAAACTCTTTAGCCTGAATAATTTTGATGTTTTTTTCTTTTACAAAGACTTTTGTGAACCCTCCCGAACTAAGGAAGGCATCATGTGTTACCTTAACCCATGCTATAACATGTGTCATATTTATTATTAAATCACAATGGATTATAAAATTTAATGTCCCTAATAGACTATATTTATGCATACTTAATCTTTAGAATAGGTCAGAATAGTCTCTCCAAGATACAGATATAACATAGAACTATAAAATGCTAAATATGTACTGAAATCAGAAATAATTAAACATACAGAAATGATTAGACAAGCACATTGATTTATCATCACAAAGCTTCAATGACATCTCTGAAAATCAACAAAAGTCTTTTGAAAACAGCATTTTATTCTTGTATATTCCCTTAATTTCTTTAAAAATGAAGCCTAACAACGTCACCAGAAATATTTCCATATGAAAGTTTATGTAAACTTGTTTTGTTAGATGTTAGATTTGTAATATTTGAACATAGTAAAAATGTTCATGATACTATGTGGTATTTAAACCAATATAATGAATGGCCATGCTAATTTTTTTACTTGCTACAAAAAACAGTAGTTCATATTTGTGTCATTCTCATCAATATGCCTCCTATATTATTTAGCATTGATAAATATGAAATATAAATCAATATTAAAAGTGTTGGAGGCTGTGAATATCTGCCTTCAGTATGATTAATTTTCAGAGGAAAAAAAGCAGCAGCAGCCAAAACACTTCAAAAATGTAGTTTAGAATTTCAAAGAAGCTTTTAGTAGATTAACCAACCATGTGAAAATAATATCTTTGAACTATAGATATTTTTGCTTAATATGACAGTTAACTAAGCTTTCTTTAAGTACAATTTTTCTACAAAAATTGAAAAGCTTTTCCAACACATTTATAGCCTGGACATTTTTATGTATTTAAGGGGAGATGATTCTTGCTTCCCTACCTCTGCAATTTTAGGTGCTTTTAGTCCAAATAAAGTGAATTTTATTCAGGTTAATCATCTTTAGCCAGAACCTGAACTCTTTCTTGTTAAAGTCTCTTGCTCCACAGCTTAAACTACATTTTAAGATGTCTCCTTTCATAATTAAGATAAAAATCCTCATTAAAATCCTTTTAAAAGAGTAATGGTTTATTGTCAGATTACCATTTTGTGATGTAACCCAATTCACTATTAGATCTTTAGACTATGCTGTAACTAAAACTGTATAATAATTCATGTTCATTGCAGTACACTTACCAATTACAAGTTAAACATTTCTTTGAAGCTTAATAAATTTATTCTTTTCATTAAGACTCTTATTTCAGAGTTGCAGTCCACTTTCTAGTTCTCCTATCTCAATGATTTTAAAATCATTAGCTGTTTTTGACATTTTAAAAATTATTTCTAAGCAAGAAAGGAGATTTGATACATTTTTAATCCAAATCTTGTCTACAAAATCTTACTTGCTCTTGGAACAAATTAAAAAACTTATGATTCTTGGTATTCCATATAAATACTGACTATGAACAAGGAACTCTTGTAAGATCACATTTGTAAAAAATATATCTGTTTCACAATGCTTGCACACATGTATCAAAATATATTCTATTATCAATAAAATTGTTATTTGTTTATGGCACGAGGCTCACTGAGTTTTGAAAGGTATAGAAACCCAAGTGATTTGTCATGATGCAGAAGGATCTAAACAAGTGAATCCATTTGAAAATTGAATTGAGCAAGGACTTTTTGATGTTGTTTGTCTATTTATATATTGGAACATCTAAAAGTTTTAGATGTTTATATGCAGTTCCCATACTGCAAATAACATGATGAATCCAGCAAATGCATAATCCAAAGAATAATACTAAATTGGAATTTAATACATTTGAGGCTAACAATGTTTCTGTGATCATCAAAAGTTAAAGTGACTTTGTAAAACCTCAAAATGTTGATTATCTTAATTTTCTGTGTGTATTTCCTATGTAAATTCAGTATTTTAATTTTACAGACATTGAATCATTTTGTTGTGCCTGAAATCAACATGCATGAAGTACATGAAAATACTTTTGAACAATGACAACAGAAAGAGCACACAGGCTTATATATAGTATAATAGTGTTAGCTACTCTGTTCATTCACTTTAAGTTGACTTCTCTTCATTGTACCTCTTCTTTTTCTTTGTTCCTTGCTATGTTTTGGCCCTTCCCAATAATTTGAGAAGTATCATTATATTTTTTATTGTTTTACTCTTCTAATACATGGAAACAACTTCTTATGTAAGGACTCATATCACTTGAATACGGAAGTGGCTCATCATAAAAAATCCAGATTATATCATATAACAAAAAATGGCAAAAAGAAGGTCACTGTTACAGATTGGGTTCCCTGGAAATTAGAGTTGGAGAAAAGTGTAATATGCTGTTGTTAGCAGGTTAGCAGACGCCCTAAATTCAAAGGCACATTGAAGCTGGGAAAGTCCTTCAGGAGTTCTAAAATTCAGGAAAGGAGAATGTCTTTATACCCTAGCATGTACCTGTGGAGTACAAGGCCATCCCAGGGGCCAGAGATTGTACCAGGATGAGGAGTCAATCTGTGGTCCAGACAGCTCCGAGAGTGAGCTCAGAGCGAGGAGAATCAGCCAATAGACTCCTAGCAGTGGACGGAATCAAACCTTTGGACAGAAAGGGGAGTCTGAGTAACACAGCATCCACCACAGGCAACATGCATGTGATAATCACTTGTTGCAGTAAATACACGGAAATTCTTTAAACATGAAAAATAGTTGGGCTACAGAAAAAAATAGATATTTATGCATATCTAAAAATGGGGGACAGTGTTTTTACTTAAACAGAGTTTATTTTTAATCTGTTCTTTCTTTCTGGCCCCTTCTTTGTCTTTTTAGTAGTATTTTAATTATTATTTTCTGACAAAGACACACTTGTCTCATAGTCTCTGCCTGAATTCGTAATCACTCCTACTTTATTCTTCTAAACACATTCTTTTCTCCAATGTCTTGATTTCAGCTAGCTGCTCTATAGTAAATAATTCTACTTAATAAAGTATAAAATATAGTGTATATCTAACAACTGAATGTTCTTGATGGTATTTACTGTAAAATAACACTTCACAGGGCAGTTTCCTGTGAAGTGAATGCCTCCCGTCCTCACTCTACCCTGCCCTTGACCCCTCCGATAGATAAGAGAGGTAACCCTCCAGTGCTTATGTGCTAATCCCATTCTCACCTCCTAACGACTGATGTTAGAGATAAAAGAGAAAAGAACTTGAGTCACTGTCCCAAACTGCAGGCCTCCTTACTAATCTTTTCACTGTGTCTGATGTTTAGTTAGTGTCCTCTTGGCTGTCATGGCGCCTTAAGGGCAGGCAGGCTCTGATAAGCATCTGTTGTTGCAAGTTAGACAGAAGCAGGAAATAAACAATGAAAATGACTTTCAACAACAGAATACCAGGCAGCAAAGCCCCTGGGAAAAGGAGCTATTTTGTGATCAAGAGATTGAATGCATACAGTATTCTAAAAATGACCATGTTTAAAAAGTTATATTAAGGGTTATTTAAAGGGCACCTGTTTTTTATAAGTGCCATTGGCAGTAATTGCAAGTTAGCAAGGAAGTTAACTGGGCTCTCCTGGTCTTCACTTATATCAAGACCAAGACCAATAAAATCAGTAAATTAGGTAGCATGTGGGAAATATATAGTGATTTATTTTCCCTTTAGAGAGATTGATATCGGGGGGAATAAAGTGGTATCTAGACGTGTAAATAGGACTGGGTAATTTAAATAATGACTCATCTAAAAACATAATTTTGCTTTGAAAACTAAGACAAGTGGTGCAATATCTCTTAGCTTCATTTTCTAAGAGAAGAAATGAAGTGCTTTTGTCTAAAAAATCTTTGCCAAAATTAATATTCTCTAAATCCATGCAGAACCTTTGCTTGCTTCTGCATGCATTGTTTCCCATATACTTGTCATAAACAGGTAACTTTCATTTTACATAGATTTTAGTTGTATCATGTGTCACAGAGTACTTCCGGGACCTTGACTCATTTCTCTGAATGCATAGCCTCATGCATCAAACACATTTGTTATTAGCATAATAACACTTTTGAGATCACCTGATTATTTAGATTCTAGAATATTAATATATTTGATTTGGAAAATTCTGAGTAAAATGGTATAAATGGTTTGACATATATGTTTCATATATACAAAACTCAAAATTAAATTATTCTGCGTTCCACAACAATTCTAGCTCTAAGGAATGTGTGTAAGTAGTATGGACCTGAATATGTCTTTTAGAAATTTATCCCTTCATGACTTTTTGGCTAATGTAAAGTGTAGAAACACATAAAGTTATTGCTGTCCTTATGACACAGATATAGATTTTAATTAAAGTGGCTTTTACTGCTTTCCACAGATTTGCCAGTACATGACTTTCAATGAACATGAACTTTTATTGCTTCATTGACAAATGCTTTACTTTTATAATCTCCCATTTTTATTGTCTAGATGCCATGCCATTTAAACAGATACCCCAGCCTCTATTTGTTTACTACATAATGTTAAAATTTACATATCTTCCACTTATCCAATATATTTCACATTTAATTCTTGATTTTAAAGGTAAATACTAAGGCAACTAGAGTTTATGCAGTTTTCTGATATTTTAATTTTGAGGTTTGATTTTTGGATACTTTTTCCTTGTTATTGTAATCTTTCAGATTTTTGTCTAATGCTCAGGCAAAGACAGTTCCAGTTTAAGTGCCAGCATTAAATTCAGCAGCCAGATTCCTCTGCATGCAGAAAGAATGTTTATTGTAATAGAAGATCATAGCCTAGTAGAAGAGCAAGTAGTTGCACTAAAATTAAGAAGTGCTTCTAAATAAGCCTCTGGTACATTTTTAAGAATATTTTTTCTCAAAGTGGCCTACAAGGAGAAACACAGCCAACAAACAAGACATTCACCAAAGAGAACAATTTTAATTGTTGTTGGAAATTGTAGTGTCACTGCAGAAAATTGCTTAATTAATTATCCAGAATATTATGAGGATTATTTAAATTTTAAGCTATTCTAGCAAAAATGCTTCCAATACAATGTGATACCATCAGTGACTATTTAAAAGAAAACTCCAAAATTTTGTTATATTTTGCTGGACATTGCAATTATTTTACAGGTTTCCTTTTTATCTATAGACTTAAATTCATCCTGTAGCTGCTATAAGCAGCACTCCCCACACACTTCTTGGGTTAGTCTATGAAGTCTAAATAAATTGATGGTATGTACATCTTTATCCATCCAAATTTTCTTACAATGATGTCCAAATATCTGAGGACCAATGATAACAATCACATTTCTTTTTCATTGCCTGTATGTGATGATGATTAGACATGTTAAACTTTCTAGGTAGAGACTGAATGCTCCTGTGTGGAAAGCCGGTTGTTAGTGATAGAATATTTAGATGCCAATAAATCTTTGATATTCCAGAATAACTAGTGCAAGGCCTTACCTGCTTTGTATGGTTCATGAGGTATGGAAAGCAACATTCTGCCTTCATTATCCTAGAGTCAGGTATCAAGCATCTAGAAAATACTGCAACAAAGTAAAGCCTACAGAAATTATCCCAAATGACTAGTATTAAAATGATATTTTAAAACTCTGCCTTACTGTTTCTAGCAAAATCCCAAGAAAATCTTCTAACCTGGATATTTCCTCACTCCCACTTCTAGTTCCCAACTAAAATCTACTTTTTCTTCTCTGGTCCTGAATGTTTTCGTGCTGGTGGTACCAAATACATGACACTCAGCACTTAAATATGAAATGGTTTATTTGGCTCACAGTTTCATTCCCTCCTCAGCTGGTTCCAAGGTAGAAATATCATGACAGAGAGCATAGCCAAGGAAAGATGCTCAATCCAACATTCAGGAAGCTGAGCAGAGAGGCAGTGTCAGAGAGGAGGGGCCGGGGACCAGTGGTACTCCCCCAAGCCGATACATCCAAGTGCCACCCAGACACAACTCAGAACTGTGATCTACTAATCCTCCTTTATGTATCTCCAAACCAATCAAGGTGACAATTAAATTTACCCTCACAGTGTATTATTGGTCAGCTTTCCCACTGCTGTAACAATGTACCTGGCATCAACACTTAAAGTAGAAAATGGCTTATGTGGCTCACAATTTAGAAAGTTTCAGTCCATTGTCATTCTGCTCCAAGGCAGAAACATCATGACAGAATTGCATGGTGGGACAAAGTTCCTCATAGTGGTTGGGAAGTAGAACCTAGAGGAGGAGCCCTAGAGAGAGATATACCTTACAAAGCCATGACCTTGGAAAGCCATCTCCACTATTTTCAATGAATAATGCTAGAAAATTGGATATCTACATACAAAAAAATAAAGGTGAAACGTTACTCGATGCTACATTCAAAAATGCATAAATAAATACATAAATAAATATACACGATGGAGCAAAGACCTAAATGTAAGAGGGAAATTATGATATTCTAAGACAGAAAGAACAAAATTTCATGTTGGATTTGGCAATTACTTTTTTGGTTATAACACCAGAAGCACATGTAACCAAAAAAAAGCAGACAAACTGGATTTTGAAAGTTAAAACAATTTGTACACAAAAGACATTATCAATAGACTTCTCTTAGTCTTTTTCTGATTCTATAACAAAATACCACAGACTGGCTAATTTATAAATACTAGAAATTTATTTTTATAGTTCTTAAGACTGGAAAGTCCAACAATAAGGCACAAGTTCAATGTCTGTTGATAGCCTATTCCTCATAGATGTAGCCATAGACAAGGTATGTTCCAGTAATACATATGGTATGGGTTTAAATTAAAAATACACACAGTAAAAAACACACTGCCATTATCCCTCCTCAAAATACTCCATGTTGAACACATACACCTCATCATTCTTGCCACTTCTTGAAGCAATTCTGGAAGTCTTTTTTATTAAATCTCTTTAGCTGCTCTCACATGGCTGCCTCAACTTCCTGAATTGATTCAAAACATTTAACTTTCATGGTCGTTTTGACTTTGATGAAGAGCCAGCAATTGCACTGTGCCAGAGCCAGTGAATAAGGTGGATGAGGACACAGTGTGATGTTTTTACAATCCTGCCTTCCACTGGATGGAATTTGGCAGCAGCATTCACTTAATTTTGCTTATAATTCATCAAGATATTCACAAAACAGGACACCTAGAACTGCTTTAGAATGTGGCAAGAATGATGGGATAAGTAAGTGTGTTTCAAGAGAGGGGGAAGATTTTGAGGGAGACTAATGGCAATGTGTCTTTTAATAAAATTTTTTTCAACACTCACAACTGTCTAGTTTGATCATACTTCATAGGTGTCCTCCCATGGCATAAGAAATAAATGGGCAAGAAAACTGTCAATTGCTTTTGCAAGTGTAGTAGAGGCCTTCATGAGATTAAAAGACTCTTGACTGAATCATTTCCCCCAAATCCTTATCTGCTAATTCTACCCAATTGGTTACTAGATTCAAAATATTAATTTTGTAGGGACACATAAATTCAAACCATGGCAAAGAAAAAAGGTAATCCACAGAACAAGAAAAATATTTACAAATTACATATCAGACTTATAATATTTAAAATGAATAAAGAAGTTCTAAATTTCAGCAGCAACAAAAAAGGACAACCCAGTTAAAATGGGTGAAGGCTTGAATAAATTTTTCTACAAAGAAGATATAAAAATCATCAATAAGCATTAATAAGAATTACTGTATGATCCAACAAGGTCCCTTTTAATATATACAAAAATATTTTAAAATATATTAAAGGGGTATTTATATACCCATGTTTGTATTTAGCATTATTTACAATAGTTGAAACATGGAGGCAGCTCTTCTGTGGATCAGATCAGAGCAGCAGAATGGATCACATGAGTGAAGAGCAAAATGCAGTATGTGCATGAAATGGTGTATTAATAAGACTAAGAACGATATTGTGACATGCTATAAAATCACTGAACTTGAAGGACTTTATGCTAAGTATAATAAGTCAGAAAAAGGTAATTACTATATGATTCCACTTACAAGAGATACTTAGAATGGTCATAACCCGAGAAATAGAAAGTAGAATGGTAGTCGCCATGAGAAGAAATAGTAGAGGGTGGTCATTTACTAGCACAGCTTTTCAATATGAAAAGTCATGGAGATGATAATGATGACCATCGCACAACATTAGGAATGTTCTTAACACCAATGAACTGTATCCTTAAAATGGCTCAGATGGTAAAGTTTATATTTATTTTACCAGTGCAAAAATTGAGGCGAAGCCAGGTGTGGTGTTGTACAGCTATAACCACGGAACTCTGAGAGGCTCAGGCAGATACTCAAGTTCCAGCCTAATCTGGTCAACTTAGTGACTTCACAATGCTCAAACTTGAAAGAAAAAGATGAAAGGAAGGAAGGAAAGAAGGAAGGAAGGAAAGAAGGAAGGAAGGAAAGAAGGAAGGAAGGAAGGAAGGAAGGAGGGAAGGAAAGAAGCAGTACCTCTGAAGCTCAATGCAAAGGCCCTTGGTTCAATATCCAGTATTAGCAAAAGAAATTGAGGGGTAAAAGGGAGAGAATAATAATACCTCCCTCATAATATGACTATAACTAATAAATTAATTCATGTTCAGGAAAAGCATTCAGTTGGTACAATTAGGGAAATATTTTTTTTCCATATCATTAAGTGGAAAGAGAAGCCCAGTCTCATATTTTCTTTAAGCTGTGAGATTTGGGAAAAAGTTATAAACTTTTACCAAATATTTCAAAAATATGTTTTAATATTCTTTATTAATAATAATAAATATATTGAATCTACATTATTTCCCAAACACTGTAGTATCAGAGAACACACAATCCTTTTCTCAAGTATCTCAAAGTCTATTAGGGAAGATATATTAAATGAGCAAAAGCAAATAGAAATTTTCTATAGAATTATATATATATATATATTTAAAATCAATTTTATTTTCTATGCTCACAATTTTATACTAAATTTACTGGTACAGATAGGTATCTTAGAATCCTTGTTTCTGGATAAAATTAGATACCTCTTCTTGGTGATTAATGATTTACAACATTGCTTAAATTGATCACAAAAGAATTGAGAGTCATTATGTGCAATCCATGCATCTATTACAGATGGGGACAGGAAGTTTATATTAAGCAACAAGGATTTTCTAGGTCTTGCAATTTCTTTGACCTCCATCTTTATCAAAGAACAATATGTAAATATTTGAAATACTTCTTACTTAATATCTCCCACTTCAACTTAACCTCACTCCTTGCATAACAAAATTCATTTCCTTCATATATTTTTTAACTACTAATTTTTAAATAGCACATTTATTATTCCATTGTTTGAAACATCAATCTTAGCTATACCTCTGCTTCTTCAAATATTGTGTATTAAAAGATGGTTTAGCTATATTATATTATGACTCTCTTCTTTCACCCTTTCTGCTAATACTGGTACAGTATATCAAAATTTGAAATAAATATGCGTTCATACTCACTTATGAGAATATAATTTTGGCCACTGTAGGGTCAAGTATTTGATGGTTATTTTGATGGATTTTATATATTTAATTTTACAAAATTTAAAATGTCTTTTTTAAATCATTTAAATTTAAAGGAAAAATCCTTTATATCAGAAAAGCAATTTAAATATCAGTCACCTATGTATATTTAATTTTCAAATCAATATTATTAAAATCTATCAATTTATTAAAATTTTTGTTCTGCTTTCTTTTCCTGGTGTAGACTTACACCATTCTCTGTTCTCTTGCTTCATCACAAATTGTTTGCTTCCTGAACTTATTGCAAAATTTGCACTTAGCATTTCCTTTTTTTTACTTCTACTATAAAAATCCTGATGCTTATATCCTACATCTAGGATTTTCATGGGTTTTTTTCTTAGTTACCTGAAAAAAGCCTATGTCAAAATATTAAATAATTTTTGAACCCTTGAAATGTTTTTCTTTTTGAATTCTTGATTGTGGGTTTAACCAGCTGCAGAATGCTTGTGAAATACTGTTTTTCCTCCTCATTCGAAAGTGTTACTATATCACATACAGCACTGAATTCAGGGCTACTGTTGAATAGTCTAATCTTGTGTTCTCCTATTCTTGATATACAATCCGTTTATCTTTACCAGAATAATTTCTGGCCTATTTGTCTTCTGAAATTCCATAATCAGATAAATGATCGTTGGTTTTCATTTTCTGTCAGTTCATCTAGTTCTGTGGAGGAGAGTCCTATTACTTCATTCATGTTAGATACTATCAGATTCTAAATGCACTGTCTTTGTTAACATAGAGCAAATTTTAATGTCAGAGATATGAGCAGGTAACAGTGCTTTCTAAAGTTTAATAATAATTTTTATTATTAATTTCAATGTTTTTACTATTAAATGGTATCAATTTTGTGTGTGGATTTTACTTTACCTTTCTTCTTTAAACATTTCTATCAGTCAAAGTTTCCTGGAGGGAAAGTGGTGATAAGCAGTGATGGCCAAACTAACAAACGATGCACGGATTTAACAAAATCTACCAAGGAGATAGGAGACTGAAAGGAGATTGACTGCATTGTCACTGGCCCTGTTTGCATAGGTCTAATATTTCCATTGCTTAAGGGATGTTTCCAGTGCTTAAGATTTCCCCAAACAATTCTTGTTGCTGTGCAATAGTTACAGTGTGATTAAGAGTCAATAGTTTTGTTTAAGTTTTTATAGCTTCACACCACAGGGATATAGGATAAAATTTGCTGCACAGCATTTTGGAGCAATAATACTGTGACTTTGAGGATAGCTGCTAGTTGCTTTTCTGTGTTTCTATTACCTTGCCAAATGGGCCCAAAGAAATACCTTTTATTTCATATCATCTGACAAATGTTTATAAAAAGGTGACCTAAGAGTTGCACATTCATGTCTCTTAAAGTCCTGTTTCTAAGATGCAGACTTTGAATCAGGATGATTTATTCAGTCTCTTATTCTACATAAGACAGAGCAATCCAGGACATTGGAAAGAGGATAATGATTCGTCATCTGGTCATTGTTGTTTTGGGACTCAGGACAGACTGTATGTCATGGTTAATAGTGCATCGGGTAATCTTATTTCCCATGCTTATGTATTTTAGAGAGCAAAATTGTAGTCTAGTCATCTGTCCCTCAAACTTTGTTTTCTTTGTTCTACAAGTTTGTTAGTGTTATACCCTAAATCTCATTTTTAGGTATGGTAAGATATTTTTGCTATTATATTCATACCAAAATTTTAGGCTGCTAATTTGCAGTTTTAGGAATTTTAGTGTCCACATGGTTTAATCATACCAGCCAGCCTTTTTTTTTTGAAATTTATATCATAACTCTCCATTTCCTAGTATGTGGAAACTCTGATATGTACTTTAGAATGGGTGAAATTGTATTATTCTCATAGGAGAATAAAATGGAATGTGTGTGTTTGGTGTGTGTGTATGTGTGAGAGTGTGTGTGTGTGTATGGTGATTGTATTTAAGCTTATATGTGTGAGGCAACTATTTTGGAAATACTGAGAAGTATAAAAGAAACTTTTTGCAACAAATCCCAGGAATCTATATTATTTTAAAAGAAAAAATTCTCAGAACCAAAATAAATCTGAGACACTTTACATTTGGAAAACAATAGAATTCAAAATGATAGCTTATAATTTAATTTGCCTATTTTGTTTGTATACTATTTTATCATTCTTTTTTGTTTGTTTGTTTTTTTGGTTTTTTGGTACCAGGGATCAAACTCGGCTCCTTGCACTTACTTGCGCAGCAGGCGGTGAAACCACTGAGCTAAATCCCCAGCCCAAACTTATATGTTTTAAGCTCTTCATGTTAATTTTTAAAGCATTTCATAAAAACTTTTGATTATTGTATTAATATTTAATTTCACCTACAAAGCAGTAGGAAAAAGCATATTCTTGTTTAGTTGCTGTAAAATTCATCTAGGTTATATGAGTGATATAAAATGTGTTATTTTCCTTTTTTGGCTATTTCTCATTATCAAGTATCTTTTGATTTTAAAGACAAAAATGTCTAGGCATAAAAGATTATTCTGCCAGCTTTTGAGAAGATTCAGGTTTTGAATTATTTTGAAAAGTTATATAAGTGAAAAAAAATCCTCAGTAACTTCACATTGCACTAGAATTTGTGTAATATTTAATGTATCTCCCTCTCTCCTTCCCTTTCTCTGAATGTGTAATGTCTTATGTTTTGAGTCCTTGAGTATCAGTACTGTGGTACCAAGTTGTATAGCAGAGTAACAAAAACTTATGATTTGACAATGAATCTTATTTGGGGCCGGGGATTTAGCTCAGTGGTTTTGCTGCCTGCTGCGCAAACGCAAGGACCCGAGTTCAATTCCCGGCACCCCCCCCACATCCCAAAAAAGATTTTCTTATTTGATATTGCCTCAGCTTGAGGAGCTGTTTTGTTTAGTGTCTTTCTTTTTTAAGTTGTTTTTGTCACATTGGGATTTTAAATGTTTGAGGTAGTAATTTGTGTAATATGAAAAGTTCAATAAAATGTTGAATAAAATGAGAAAAAATGCCTAGGCATGAGTCTATCATATAATTTATCATAATTAGTCTTTACATTTTTCAGCTACTTTTTTGAATGTTATTTGATCTATATCTAAACAGAAACAAAGCCTCCTAATAGTATTCTCCAGATATTAAATTTTTCCTCATCATTTTGTTAATCTCTAGGTTTAAGAATATTAGTTTTAATTGGAGATAGAAAAAAAAAATTAACCTCGACAAGAAGTATGTAAGCTCCAGTTAATGCAAATATTATTAGTGGGAATATTTTTCACATTTTGTTCACATGAGTAAGGTAACCTTAAAAAATATCCTCGTTATCAATCCACAATACAAAGAGTATCTATTGAATGACTTCAGGCAAGTAACAAATCAATGAAATGATTAAAACCTATTAGTGGAAAAGTTTCTAATACCAGGCTATGTAGAGAACTTTGTCACACTGATACATACAATTGAGTGTAAGTTGAAAATGAATAATGATCTCCTTTCACTTCAGAATATAATCCATTGTGGGCCCATAGATTACATTATTAGAATAATGGAATGGTATAAAACAGTATTTTAAAAGCTGATAATTTTAATTAAACATGCTGCCTCCTTATGTTCTTATTCAGAATATTTTATTTTATTTTAACATGCTCCTGTATTTTTGTTTGTTGAACCTGATTTTTTTTTACTTTGTTTATAGTATCAACTTTCAGGACTTTGGAATGTAGACAGCTATTTTGTTTCCTAAAATACAGTGGTGCCTTGGTTCACAGACTTAATTCTTTTCCCAACTCTGGTCCCAAACCAAATTGGATGAGAACTGAATCAAATTCGAAGGTTAGGTTCAATGTTGGCCTTATGGGGAAATTTGATTTGGCTGTTACTCAATTCAGCTTGTGACCAGAACCAAGGAAAGAATTAAATTCATGAACAGAGATACCACTATAATCCTTACTGTAACATATGGGTAGCATAGTCATCTATGATTATAACGTAGGCTAAAATGGCACTGTACCACACCTTAATCAGAGCTGGACAAACTAATTTTTTTCTGACCCCAGAATCATGTGAAGGTCTTGTTAAAACAAAAATTTCCAGGCCAACCCTAAAGTTTCTGATTCATAAGTTTTGGATATTTGTATGCCTATCAGTTTCCCACATGACCTCAAATCCCCAGCATTGCACTGATGATGCTGGTTTGAGAACCACCCTTTGAGAGGCAGTGACTTAAATATATGTAGAGTGCATGAGCCTCAACATAATAAAAGTAAAATACTAGTTAAATACTTTGAAATGTCTTTAGATGTTTATGTTCTGATTTTCAGATAAAGTAGTAACAATTAAATATATTATATAAATTTATGAAACCCATGTGTATTAGGATTTTGTGCTTAAATAAATAGAAAATTTTACTTAGATCTAAACAACAGAAAATACAGAAAAGGAACAGGAAACATACATATACAAATACAGAACAAATAAACAAATAGAGAACAACAGAAAATGTATAAAACTAGGTATATCTTAATCTACAGATAGAACTCTTTAAAGTGAAGCTTGATTCAACAGGTGATACATCAACCCTAAATTCTGCCATTTGCCTTATCAGTTCACTTCCATGTTTAATATGTTCATCCCATGGGAAGCTTCAGACTCTGTCCCAGTATTTGCAAATTTCTGTATGTACTACAATCTCACATTTTAACACTTCGCTCTTCACAAGAAGATCCAATTCTTCAGTGTTACAAACAAAGTGTAAAATCTCCTTCTCATAGGGCAGGCTTATGTTTCATACTCATTTTGATCTCCTTTGATTATTGTAGGCAGGAAGAGAAGCTCCCTTGGGAGCCTGAGCCCTGAGGTAAATGATCATAAAATGTGCCAGAATTTTAGAATCATCCTATAGACACACTAACTCATGAAATTAAGATAAATAAGTTAGCATATAAATTGTTCAATTAGAGTAAAAATTATCTGCTAATCAAAAACGGTACCTTAGGATGGTTCCAAAATTGTATTTTACCATTTTTAAACATTACTATTGTGTCTTGTATAACAAAATATGTCATGACTGCAGTATTTGTAAGACTGAAAAACACTTTTCGGTGCTGGGATAATCAGAGAGCTGACAAAGTGAAGGCCATATCAAATCTCATCAGAAAAATAAAATAAATGAGGAGAGTTAAAAATAATATGCTGGGACATATATGAAAATATTTAATCCCTAAAACCACCACACAAAGAAGGTAATCATTACTATCTTGCAGATGATGAAACTGAGGAACTAAGAGTTTAATATCTTTCTCAGAATTATACTGCTAGTAAAATTTCAGGTGCAAGAATCTGAAGTAACAGTTTGCATTCAAGTATTTTCTCTTAAACACAGCATCGTTAAAGCATCTCCAAATAAAAATGTTGAAGACAGGGACCTCTGTACGCAGTAACTCCTCTCTAAATAGTCCAAAATACCCTCAAGTAATGCATGATGATTTTTGGTTCGACTACAGACAGCATATACAGTGTCTCATGATCATCCCATAAAATTATATCACCTAGTGATGTCATATTTGTCTTAGTTTGTGTAAGTATACATTACAATGTCCCTGTGGTGAGGAGATTGACTAAAGATATATTTATCAGAACTCCTCCCCCTAGTAAAACCCCACATGACAGTATTAACTTATCTTTTTGCAAGTTAAGCCATATCTAATTCAGCTCAAATCATTTTATTTCCCTGCCATAAACCTTACATAAACCCTTTGCTTCTGCCAACTTTATCTTTCTTTCATTCTCTCAATATATTTTCTTCTTTCCTAGTAGCAGATCACTGTGCTTATTTCATATCCATGTTTCTGCTTAAAATCTTTTTCCAACATCTCTTGCTACCAAGTTTTTCCATTCTTCTCATTCAGCCCACTGTCATCTTCTTTTGTCTGATAAACATGCAGTAGTTGTACCAAGCCCAACCCATATGACTCATTAAAATTTAAATTCATTATCTCCTTTCCTTTAACCCAATAGATCACAACTTATACTCCATCATCTTTCTTCCCTAAACTACTAAAGGCATTCATTGGCTTAATCATTAAAAGTATTCTATGGAAATATTAGGAAGCATTAATGAAGAATGGAAATAATCATTCTGAATCCTACAACTCTACCATGTGACTGTTTATTGTAATCTCTTTCCTTTGTCCACCATGTTTACTTCTATAGTCTCTTAAATCTCTTAGCTTGCTCTAGTCTCACAATCCTCTATCTAGATCACAATAATCTTTCAATATCTTGGTAAGACAAAGCTACTTTGACATGTCAGTAGAAATTAAAATCCTTATCAAACCACATAAACCTCTGGCCACAGATTCCCATTTCCCACATTTTTTCTTAGTTTCATAGAATACTGAGCTTTGAAGCTACTTGCAATTTCTAAGGATGTGTGTTATTTTTTTCTAGATGCCAAGGCACTCAACATTGAATTTACTTGAATGTCCTCATTCTTTTCACCTCTCTCATACTTAAAATTTTATCCAGGGTCAGCTAATCTAGTAAACTTCTCTTCAGTCTTCATGAACATCAGACATGCCTACCATTTCTCTTTCCACATTATTTTATATTTGTTTTCATTAATGTTCATTCAGTTATGCATAAATATTATTAAAATACAATCAATACTGATTCCTTAAAACACTACTTTTTTCAAACTTACTTTCATATCAACAGTAAGAGTAATTCATTTAGTTCCTGCAACTGTGAAAGCTAGAGAAAATATGAATAAGAAAATAAAACTTCACGGCTTCACCACAATTAGCTAAGAACGGTTCCCATTTTATTATATAAATTGCCATTATTTTATATTAGGAAATAATAAATATTTTATTTCAAGTTATTTGTTCATTTTGTGACTGAAGATTGGCTTCTATGTTTGTGTAATTACTTGGTAAATGTATAATGACAATTTATTAAGAGTCTGAATCTTCTACTCTTTAAATTGATAATAGTCGTACTGAAAGAAAAAAATTGGAAAGAAAACTTAACTTATGAATGGCATTATGGGGAAAATTTTATGTGGATAACATCATTTAATTCTCACAATAATCCTGTAAAGCTGCTATTATTTTTTAACAGAGTCTTTGAAGAAAAAATTAGTATCAGAGAGGCTGAACAATTTAAATATGGTCAAAGCCTGGGAAGTGAGATGCCAAGACTAGTTATATTTTGTGTTCAGATGTGACATTTCGTTTTTACATGAAGACCATAGGGGCTTTTGCTGCTCTTTCTACACAATATCATCTGCAAAGTTGCTTATTCTCTGTTTTACTTGCTAATCTTGAGAATAGTCTTGGTTTACATGCTTAGCCCAGAAGCTTTTTCTGACTTTCCATCTCATTCTTTTTTTCCTCTGTCTTTTCTCAAGAATGTCCTCCCTCCTTGCACTGATGAAAAACATAATCTGTTTACCTCCCAGCAGAGAAAATACGTACTGTACTAATACATTAGTCTCCAAAGGGAAAACCAAACAATTAAATAAAATAAAAGTAATTATATTTTGTGAACTTATACGACATTTCCTAATAGTTTCTTGAATAGAGTAATACTATGTTCAACCTTGAAACAGACAAGTTCTTATAGAACTATACGCTATGTGTACTTCTACAAATTTTATTTATTTATTCTCTACTAAACTGCTGCCTTTTTGAGTCATGATGATATTCTCAGGATTCATGTATTTTCAGAGTATCAAGAAGTGTTTACAAAAGTGAACTAATAAATCTACAAATAGTAAGTTGCATTCTGTAAGAAGGCGTGTTCCACAGCTCCTGAGAACTATTATTCTCTCATGGTCAAACAAAAAAACAGTATGCAGAGATATTTCATGTTTGCCAAATATGTGATGTTCAAAACTTAAGTATTTTCTTCTCAACTATTAGTATGTTGACAATATGACTGACTGGATGGAAAAGTTACTGTAACCAGCTACAGTCCACTCCTGGCCTTTGAAGAGGTGGTTCCCAGCCTGTGTGAAATGTGTTCCCACACTGGCATTCACCTAACCACTGTTTCATATGTGCATTACTCAGAATCAATACAAAACTTAATAATCTTTAATAAGTAGATCCACTCAGCTTACAATATATGCATAAGATATATTACTTATCTACCTGGATATTCCTAAATAGGTAGGCGCTATCAGCAATGCAAACTTTGTGTTAGAGCCTCCCACGCATTTATCTAAAGAAGTCCCTTTAAAACTAGCACGAAGATCATGGGCTCTGCTTAACAGAAGACTTGAATTTTCAAGAAAATTCCTGTTTATAACGGAAGGGTAGAATTAGAGCAAGCAGAGTTTGTTAGGAGACCAACTGAAGGTCTGCCCATTGTAAGTTGGATGTGGACATGGGGTTAGGAATAAAATAATACTATCAGAAGAATAATACATAACTGTGGCATTCAGGCAATGAGAGAGAAAATGTTAAGGACTTTAGCCTCTCAGCTCTTATGAAGCATATTTCTGGCCTAAAATATTATTTCCAAGCAGAAAAATAATGCCTGTATTCATTTAATTGACTTTATAATTGTCTGCTGAGAGTTATTAATATATTTTACTGAGAAAAATCTAAGATTTTGAAAAGTAAATAGCATTCCTATTAAAGGAGCTACTTGAAAAAGAGACAACGGTGGAATCAGAAGAGTTAAATCCGCTAGTAGAAGCTGCTGGGTTTTAAACACACAGGTTAGATTATGTTAAGTCAAGGACAAACCTAGATGGTATATTCACACGTCTTTTAGATTTAGCCCAGTCTACAGAGTTTTTATTGGCAGCCACATTCTGCCCCATAAGTGAAAAGGTATTTTCTGAACAATGAAGGTGAGTTTAGTTAGGTAACCAGTTAAACTAATGGAAAGCATTGAATTGACCAGCAGGAAACTTGAGAAAGGTTAAAATAGCCTCCATTTTTATGTTGATGTACAGTAGTGAGTAATGTTAATTGAATTCCCCTTGTGAGATTCTAAGAGATTTTTCCACAGGATTCTGTGCTGTATAAAAAGGAAACAATGGCTTGTGGTAAAGTTAATTCAAGCTGAGATACATTAACTGCACCACATTATCGGCTGCTAAGAGTGCTATTAACACACATCACCTACTGTGTATATTTGTGAATTAGGAGGTTTCCTTGTTAATGGAAATGAGACACTTTCCTTGAAAATGCCAAGCACTGTGGATGTTGACATCGTTTTGAGCACCACAAAAAGAATATTTTTATTCCATTCGTGATGTGGCTCTCTTCTCTTTTGACAGGGCATTGTTTTTCACTACCATACACTGTTTCTCTTTGGACTGTTGTTGCTGTTGTTGTTTTCCTGTTTGTTTTCTTATTTCTTTCTTTGATTTTTGAACAGTGTCACACCATGAAAACAGTTGCACTCAAGCATACTAACCTACTTATGAATTTTTTGTGAAATAACAGCCATTTGTTACACATCAAAGGTCCGCTGAGGAATCACGAAAGTCAAGTTCAGAACCTGGCTTGTTCTCTGGCTGTATGCATGTGCTGTGATCATGGGAAAGGCTTGTGCCTGGGGTTTTACTTATGTTCTTTCTTTCAAACCGATACTTTTTGAAACTTATGACCTATATACTATTTTTTCCTGTCTTGATGATTGAAAAATTTGTGGAATAAAAATGATAGTCTCCTAACTGCTCTACAAAGTAAGAGTATTATGGGCTTCGTGAATTCTATGGCCTCTCCCATGTAGGTAAGTCATCTAAAGATGCATTGACCCTTCCAGTCACCCTTCCCCACTTGCAGGAATGCAAATCCATGGGCTCAAAATGTTGAAAAAAACAAAACTGCGGGAAAACTTCACAATTTTGTCATTCTTTATTACGGCAACCTTATACTAACAAATATTTCAACGTTTTGTTTAATTAACTTGCTATTTATAAATTCAAGCTATGCATCAATAATATTCTGCCAGATATTCCTTACACTTGATCAAACACCAAAAAGCCTAGTACTTAAAAGCAATAATTCAAAACTATGCTACTGACATTTTCACAGTACATTTGCTTCATTCCAAAAGTGGCCCCACAGTTTGAATAGAAATGCAATTTCTCACCAATTACATGGAAACAAATGACAGTACAATTACATGATTAAAATGTATTTTATTTATGCTTTTCCATGCATGAAATCTACATACTTCCTTCCTGACTTATAAATAGACTCTGAAGTATTTTTCTAAATGTATAATAACTTTTATTGGTGAATTTCTCATTATACTGAAATTACATGTGGAAAAAATTAGTTCCAGAACTCTGAGCTAGAAATGGAAGGGAAACAACATGGAGGAAATTCAGAAAATGTATTTTCAATTGACCAAACTGGAAAAGGCTGTCACTCACATCGATTAATGAAGTTACAAGTACAAGAGAAATATTTGGTTCATTCATTGACTTAAATTTTAAAATGTCTGACAAAGTGGGTCTTGTGTCACAAACACAGTACTTTGTGTCATTATTAATTAAATATTTGGAATATGTTACATACAAAAACCTTTTCTGTTTTGTGTCTTAGCATTTACCTAAAAGAAACACATTCTATAGGTAAAGACAAAAAATGCGAAGTTCCTCACAGAGATTTTGGCTGGAAGGAATACTACTAATTAATAATAATTTGAAAATATGTAGAATAGTTCATAAAGTATAGAGAAAATCATCTACCTGAGCCCAAAAGCAAACTATAAGAAATTTTGAACATTTCATAGCATTCCACAATCCCACTTCTTGTGCTTATTTGTTCCAGAAAAGGGAGATGCTTTTTAAAATTTATGCTGGTCTAAGGTATGGCCACATTTATAACCAATAAGCTTGGAGCAGAATAATATGTGCCTGTCCCAGGCTTGATGTTTAATTTTTCACACCTCCCTACTGCCCTTTTCTGCACATAATCCTTTTTGTTCTTTTCTTTTTGTTTTTACTGTCCACTGTCTAACCTTGTGTAAGATCAGAAGTCATGTGTTAAAAAAGCCTGAGACTTTATCAAACAAGTTCTCTAAAATAAAACTAAATGCAAGTAAGATCCTCATATCTGTCAATCTAGAATTCCACTGGAGTAAGTGAGATACAGCTTCATATGGTGCTTCCCTCATCATTTTGGGGTTCCAATTTTAAGTCATTAGACTATCAGAAGGAATAATTATTTCATTGTTTCTTTACCCCAATAGTTAAGATATGTAAACATACTCTAAGTTTAGGACACTGTAAGATAGTACTGAATAAACAGTTACATGTAGACATGGACTATGAATGAATGAATGATATTTGTGTCAATAGAATTAGAAATGATAGGCACTATCTGGATATTACACATTTCCTCGATCATCTCCCATGTAACCCAGCCAAGAGAACGATTGGGAAGCTAACAGACTGTTCAAAATACAGAAAAGTGTGGCTGTTCATAAATTGCCTAGTTAAAAGACTAATTAGATGAACACTGAACTCATCTAGATGATCCTCATTTGCAAGGATGGAAGTGCAAATGATCCAAAGCAACTCAAAACAAGAGGACTTTGTACACCCTTTAGGTAGGTATTTATTCTCTTCCTTGTGATTCAATAGAAACTAACACAACACAGCTAGCAATGTTTTTTCTTCTTACTTTAGACTATGCTTTGTGTCCTTCAGTGTGTATTAGCACTTCCACCAAAATTGGTTAGGGAGAGGAATCTGAAAGTCTGCGCTCCTCCAGTATTGATCTGTGCAATTGGTATTAGTCTGCTCACCTCTCCCTCCTTGTCTGCACGGCCACTCAATGTCAGTCATGTTCTGACTGCACCACTCTAGGGCATGGATTCTAATTTGGAAACTGGAACCAGCATTGGCAGCAGCAGACACTAGACTGCATTTACTGAACACAGGCAACCCCGAAGGAAGCCCGAAGATGGCATTTTCAAGGCAACGTTCTATCCATTTCTTTCTATAAAAAAAAAATCTCCAATTAAGAATCCTGTACTGCAAGTGTCTTAGAAACATTCATTAGCTAAAATCAATGCTTTCTTTTTGCTCCAAACAACATTCTTTGCTTTTGGAAAGTGCTGAAAATTTTCCACTGCCCGCCAAAATGTAGCTTTATGCATTGTCAAACAAAATGTTCTGTGAAAAGTGTTTAGTTATCATATTGATTGATATTTACTAGGATTCTTACAATCCTAATTTTTAGAAAAATTCATTGTAATAAATATTTTTTACAGGTCAATATTAAAATATTCTGTTTCTTTTTTAATGAATTTTATTGGTTGTTTTAGGTATACAATATAATGACATTCATCATTGGAAATTTGCACCTTTACATAATCTCTCTTGGTTCTGATTTTTTCCCCATTCCCCTGTCCTCCCTTTAACCACTCCATCCCTTCCTATTTACAAAGACTGTTTCCATTCTTTCATTTTCTCATATTAATTCCATTCCCTTCTTTCCTTTCCCCTACCCCTCCAACTTCCCCTTCCCCTTTGCCCCTTTTCTTCCTATTTCACACTATCTATTATACCTTTTATTCCTAATTTACACTTTCAGTTTCTCACACTAGAGAAACTATTCAGTATTTACATGTGTGTCCTATTTATTTCACTTAAGGGTATCACCTCAATGTGCATCCATTTAATAGCAGCACAATTTGTAATAGCTAAAACTTGGAAGCAGCCCAATTGCCCATCAGCTGGAGACTGGATAAAGAAAATGTGTTTTTTTAATAAAACGGAGTACTACTCAGCCATAAAAATGAGAAATTAGAGACATTTATAGCTAAATGGATGCACATAGAGGCAATACTCTTAAGTGAAATAAAATATTCTGTTTCTTATGAATGAAAATCTTATAATTCTGCTATGTAATCTTTTTGTTACAATTACATTGCAAAGACATTTGTTCTTAAGTGTCATTTGTTTAATATTTTTGTTGAACACTTACTTTTTCAAGAGACCATTAGATGCTACAAATGTAAAGATAATAAGACACAGACTAGTTCTTTATATGAAAATAAACAACACAAACATGTTGTCTCAAGTAGAAAAAGGGGAGCACTATGTTACAAATTGTGACATGTTTAATTTATATCTCAGAGGGTCACTTGCTCCCTGAGTGTTTTATCTGAATCTAGAAAGACAAAAACTAAACAGGTAGAAGATTAGAAATGGTAAATCAATATTTTCAATTGTCATATAAAATTTAAGTCACCTATGAAGTTTTTTAATGTGTTAGATTGAGAAGCATCTCGAAAATTATGATTTGTAAAACATATTTTATCATTTTCCCATGCTCATTTGTTTAGTTTTTCATTTGTGACTAAAAATTAAAGGGATTTTTAAATTTCTTAAATAATCAAAAACAAATTTGTCGGAGACAAGTTGAAGATGAATATCCAAATTTATTCTTAGGGTTTCTAGGCTTTTTAAAGAGATTTGTATCATAATCATAAGTTAAATATTTATATTATAGATGACCTCATCTTTATATCTTTCTTTCTCTACTTCTCTTTTGGGTAAACAAATTACTGAAATTAATTGTGATATCACATCCTTTCTGCAGAAAGTTCATCAACTGTTATTGAATATTAGAGACAATTCCATGATTATGTTTTGGATTTGGGAGTGAAATTATTTTATTTACTTAGAAAATAAAAAATTTTTCTCCCAGTCTATTACTACAAAAAAATATTTAGCTGTTTACACCTTTACAAATTTCTGTTGAGGATAATTGGGACTGTAAAGGGCAGGATTAGATAATTTTTAACTCTTCAGTCCACTAAGGAAACATATCTAGTACCTCTTCCATTATCTGTCCCTTCATATTAGGAATAAGGACCTTGGATAGCAGTTGGGGTGAGAGAAATTAATTTTTTATCTATCCTTTCCAAAGCTACAATTTAGGGGGATGAAAAAATTATCTACCATACAAGTGTATTTTTTCACAACTTGGAATAATCTAACACTGGAATTTGTATATGTATGCCACTAAGCCAGGAAAGTATGTTTGTAGATCCATCATATTTCTTTCAAAAACATTTTCTAAGAATATTTAATAATAGAAAGTTAATTTTTATAACATACATAGTTAAACAGGAATGACAGGCTGAATTTCCAAATGTATATTTGATTGGAATTAGAGGCTTAAAGCTTTATCTACTATTACAACTCTTGCTATAGTATATGGAAGTAGCTTGGTCATGTTTAAGTTTTTCTTCTGTTCCTCTTTTTGCAATGATCCAAAATGACCTCAGAATGAATTAAGACCCTAAAACTAGAATGTCAGGGGTACCCAAGTTTTATTTACTCACATTGTGACATTTTTCAATACAATTTGCTTTTCTTTGTTTCATGTTTCTAACCGTAAAATGTGATCTGAATATATGTGTGATAAGCTTTTGTAGATTAAACAAATTCATATATGTGTTAGTCAAGTTTCTTACACTATAGCAAATATCTGAGGTGATCAAGTTATAAAGAGAGAAGACTTATGCTGACTCTCAGATTGAAAAGGCCATGATCAATCTGTCCATTCCTTTTAGGCCTGTGGCAAGGCAGTACATCATGGAAGAATGGTGTGGTAGAGCAAAACCTACCTTATAGACAGGAAGTAAAAAAGTGGAAATGAGAGCTCTCACAACTTCCTTGGAGACCTGACCTGAAGACCCTCCACTTGTCTTAAAGGTACACACTGATACATATGTGGAATGGAAATATAAGGGTAAGGATGTGTCCTTGCATCTATATCATCAGTGTTTACAAGTGCTTGCTACAGCTCCAGTGTTCAAATAATAGTTGCTAAATAAAATAAATAAGTGAATTAAGTAAGTTTGAAGTCTTTTAAAAATATGGAGGCAGAGGAACTATTGCTTATGTAATAATCTAATAATAGCAACAACACAATTATTTATTGGTCAGTTAGTACACACCGATCTTTGAACTGTATTGTTTTCTAGAAGCCTCCCTTTACTATTATCTCCATTTTGGGCTGTAAGTATTCTCATACACAAACAAAGTAAGCTGCTTGATGTTATTCACTGCACTAAGATTTATGCTCAGATCCCATTGAAAACAAGTGTGATTTTTGTTTTCATTGAAGACATATTTATATTTTCATATTTATGGAAATCTTTATGGCACCATCAAATTTAATAAAAAATTAGTAATTGTTTTTTCAAATTATAAAGTTTAATATATTTTTTCAGAAATACATTTTTTACTTATATCTGAAGATATACAACAAAAGGGACTCAAGATGCTACCCCAGGAACAAACAAATCTTTACATTTCAAGAAAAGGAGCTTCATTGATTTTTCATCCTGGCTGAAGGCCATTTTGAAATAAGTTTGTGTATAGCTCATAAAACATACAATAAAAACAACCCAAAAATCAAAAGACCAATTTGAAATTATCTAGCAGCCAGGATTTTTAAGACAGAGTTGCACAAACTGCCACTAAATACAGGATAAGAATCAATTATTCTGTTCCTTATAGGCAGACAAGTCAAATAGTTTCCATTTATTTGCAGAGAAAATTGATACTCATACATCAAAGAGAGAAAGAAAATAAAACATTTCCATAATTTTTGCAAGAATAGAAATTTAGATAAAGATCAAAGATGTGATTCTAGAGCAAATTTTTAATAACATGTTTATCAAAAGATCGTATTTACTTTAAGCTAAAGAAAAAGCTAATATGAGATGATAAAAATTAGACAAACTCAATAAGAATTAAAAATTGACTTAAAATAGCCATAATCATATGTGCCTTCCTAATTACACTGTTGCAAAACATATGTAGAAAACTTCTTCAAGTAGAAGCTTAAAATAACAAACACTAGAAAATCTTTATCACAAAAATGTGAAAACTTTTGAGACAGGGCTGGAAGCATAGCTCAATAGCAGAATGCTGGCCTAGTATGTGTGAAGGCTTAGGTTTGATCTCCAGCACTGCAAAAGTAAAAATTAAAAATATAAAATATATTTTAACGTTTTCAGAGACAAATGCATGATTAAATTAAAAATAAAAGCAAATATTCTATAGTGCTAGTAGAAATTAGGAAAAAAACATAATTTGTATAATATGCTCATTCATATTCAACAAATATTTATTAAATACTGTACACCAGTGTGCTACAGTAGAATGGATCATTTCTTCCTTTTCAGAGTTAGTAATGTGGTCAAGATTAGAAAAATTTTCCAATGACTCTAGATAAGGGGGAAAGATTGCAGGAACATGATAAATTTAAGACAAGTTTAAGAAGTCACAAAATTCCAAAATTTAAGATTATTTTTTTTATCCAGTTTGCATATTTTATTTTCCTTTGGATTACAAGTCCTCATTCAATAATATAGCAAATCTCACAAAAAAGAAGGAACTAAACTGTACATTCTATAATTACATGAACTTTAAATATCAACAAACTAGCAGTTGTCCAAAAGCTTTAAAAATATCTGCATTTATGGGGCCGGGGGTATTTAGCTCCATGGTGTTCTGCCACCTGCCTCTCAAGTGCTAGGTCCCAAGTTCAATCCTGGATACAAAAAAAAAAAAAAAAGAATCTGCATTTATGAAGTTGTCTGAGTGAATGAAACAAACTTCTGGGCACCACTGTTTCAAAACCTATTTTAGGCTCAAAAAATTCCAAAAATCCAATTTGCTAAAATATGGTTGGAATGCAATTATTTTTAGAAATTTCAACAAATACAATGAGAGCTTACCATATGCTAAAAATTACATGAGTGGTATCTGGCAATATAATGAAATAAAAATATACACATTCTCACATTTTAATCAGAACACTAAAATTAGCATCCAGGTGCTAAATAGATGGAAGCAAAGCAATATGGCACAATGAAGTCCACAAGGATGCGAAGATATCTTGAAATGTGGTGAGGACAAAGAAGGCTTCCTGGTCAGTGACTATTCAAGCTGAATGTCAAAAATTTTTTTTTTCCAAGGAGGTGAAATAGGGCTTTTCAGTAGAGGGAGTATAAAAATAAAGAAAAAAAGATAACAAGTTTAGAGATTATATATGAGCTCAGAAAAGCAGAATCCCAGGGCCATATGAAAAGTTTATAATAAATAGATTTGGAAAAATTGAGGTATCAGGGGGTTTTTTTGTTTTACTTTTCATTTTTTTAGTACATGTTTGCAGTACATAATGATTACATTCAACATGAGGGGTTGGTACATATACATAACACGTATTAATTCTTTTTATGTCCCCTTCCAAGTTTGAGTGGTCACATATCTAGAAAAGCCATTCTAGCAGGAATGTAGAAAAGTGGTATCCAAGAAACAACTATAGTCAGAGAAACCAGCAGCAAGGCTATTCCAGGGCCCAGCAAAGGGACCAAATTTCCAAAGCCCCAAAGACAAGGGGTAATACAACAAAATAAGAACTCATTTTCCACTCTAACTTGACTGGCTTACAAGCTGCCGAGAGAAAGGTCACATCTCCTCATACCTGGAAAACTAGTGCTGTATTATTTCCTGAATCAATTGCTTTTCTGAGGTGTTCACATTTGGGGAGAAGCATCCAGAACAAGTTGAGGAGCGCCTGTCTTTCTATGAGACATGGGGAGATTCCAGGGAAGAATCTGGATGTCATGAAGGAGGCAATGATTCATGCAGAGGAAGTACTACTGGGCAAGCAACTGACTTAAACCATTTCTAGGACTACCAGATCTAGGTAAATGCAAAGAAATTGAACCAGAACTCCAGGACCAAGAGGAAACTGAACAGGCAGAATTCCTTCTTTTTCAAGGACACCTCAATTGCTCCTATGGGATTTCAACTGTGTGAATCAAATTTGCCCAAGGCTCAGCTTCCTACTTGACTCAACTGACCCTGATTTAAATCATGTCTTTTAATATGTCTTCAGAGGAGCACTAGATTAGTAATTGGTAGCATAATAGAGATTTCAGCCTACCCAAGTTGCCATATCATAAAGACTATAATGCGAGAGATCTCAGCTTAAACAATATACTGTTCTTAAACTATCCCTGGATTTCTTCCTTAGGAAACTAAAATTTTCATCTTGTAGTTAATCAAAATGGGGGAGAGAAAAATAAAGAAGAATAAGGAGAATTTTTGTGGAGATAAAGTCATTTTTCTGGATATAATTTTGAAGTTGCCATGGGAGATTTAGTATTCAATATGTTTTTAATATTTTAAGGGAAAATATTAAAAACACTGATATCATACACTAATAACTGAAAAACATATTTTCCTTAAAGTAGTACATTGTGGTAAAAGGTCTAGGCAAGACATGATAGGAAACCTGGGATCCAGTTCTTGACATATAACCTAGAAACATTGCTTTTGTGAATGATATAGAGCTCTCTGGAGTGTACTTTTTATCTGTTAATCAAGGGGGAAATACTAGATTGTAATGCCTTCTATTGTATTTTGACTTTTCTTCAATGAAATGACAATCAAATAATTCTATTCAATCTTAGGATTGGCTTTATATTAAGTAATCCTCTAAAAATGTTTCCCAGTCAATGGTGGATAAAATATATGTAAATATAGATGAAAAGAAGAGAAAGAGAAAGATAGAAACAGAGAGAGAGGGGAAGAGTAAATTATTTCTCTATGTATAATTTTCAACTTTTAAACTTTTTTTCACTTTTATTATTTAAGTCTATGTGTGTTGAACAAGGCTGGCATCCAATATAGTCAAAATGTTGAGGCTTTATACTTCCAGACACTCACTGTTGGCTTGCACGTACTTCTTTTTGGTCACAAATTGGGTTTAAACATTATCTCTTTTTTTGGAAAAGAGGAAGAGAAGAATATGAAGGTAACAGGAAAGAAGAGAGAGGGGAATGGAAAATGTAAAGAAGAATAGTAATAAGGGGTAAATATCTACTAGATACGAAAGCCATGTTGTTTAGATTTAGTTAGTTTTATCTTTATGTTAAAAATTTCATATTATATCACTGTGATAGTAAAGTATTACATCCATTTAATCATTTCTGCATAAGATTTCTTAGACCTGTGTATTATTTTTCAAGTAAATGTTTCTGGTATCTGAACTGTTCGATTCATGCTCTGTTCTGTAATGCTACTCCTAAAAGAAGAGTTTTGCTATAATTTCCAGATGTTTGTACATGAAACACAATGAAACAATTTCCATAATTCCCTAAGGATCAATTTTTGCTAATCCATCTGCTGGGACATATTCTTGAAAGATATGTCACCACAGGAGACATGGATGTTTGAAATAAGGTAAACCAATAAACTATTACTGAATGATTATCTTTTCCCAAATTTTTTCCCTGTAAAAAATTTCCTTTCTCACTGTGGTTCTTTGTTCTGTACTAGAAATATTTAAGGAACATGTAGAGGGAGTATAATTAGTAAAGAGCAAATTCTCATCATTGGAAATATATGAAAATTGACGTAAAATATTTGGGCTTGGTTTTTAACAGACAAACACATGATGCTTTAATTCTCTACAAAGTTTGTATTATTAACATTTGCTAAACTGAAGTTTTCTGAGTGTCTCAAGTTTATTTCTCATACTTTGTTTCATGATGACTAACACCATTTCAGTAAAGGATGATTCTCCTAAGTTTCCCATTGTAGACTTTCTTTTGCATTGATCAAACTTACAGTGACACATACTATGACACTGAGCATTGACAGCATGATAAAGAAGAAAGTTTTCTTCTTTTTCTTAGGATTGTATTAGGATATTTATAAAGGGTGATCACTCTAGAGTGAACATTTAAAATTTAAAGACAAAACTTATTACAGCAAAAAAAAACAAAAAAAAAACCCCACACACATTGCCAGGAGTGATGACGTAATTGTTCAAACAAGCAAGGAGGAGTATTTTGAGCACTTTGAGGAGGATGAAAGGAAATGTGTCTTTTATTCTACTTTATTTTTATTTAAACATTGACTAGTTTTCATTTACACCTCACACTCACTTGTACTTGCTTTTCATGTGGGACAATTTTGATACAGACTTTCAAAATATGATCTGTGAATTCGCATGATTTGTGAACTTCAACTTTTTTTAACAAGAAAAATCAAAGACTACAATGTCTCAAAGTGCTGCACATTCTAACAGTGTTGTTGATTTTGTTATAAAATGTATCTCTGTTTCTTGACATCACCACCATTAATTCAAATATATGTGCACTTCTTCAGAATGTTGAAATAACAAAGCCCCTTGGTCCTCCATTTCCCATTAGCTCAGGGCTGTCATTTGAATTAATTGTAAACAGAAATGATGATAATATTATCAAAGATTTTGTTGAAGAGATTGATAATTTCTCTCTGATCATCTTTTCTGGTGAGGATATTCAAGGCTTAATTGTTTAATCACACTGACACTTTAATCTTATATAAGGCATTTTAAAATTTAAAATAACAACTGACATCAGAGAACAGCTTGAGAATTGATTGATTTTCTGAAACAGTATTAAACTAGAACACATCCCCCATGTAATATACATTTATTTTACTTCTTTCTAAGTTTATATGTGAAAAAATAATTTTCAAATTGCTAATATTTGATTCTGACATAGGGGGAATAAATGTAACTCCCAAACCTGCTAAATGTCAGATACAGGGAGTTCATGTTCCCCAAAATTGAAGAAAGAATTCTAAGCAACAACAGAGGCTCAGAGCAGGGAGAGAGAAAGATAGCTCCTGAGAGAGGGGATCTAAAAGTGGGTTGCCAACAAGCTCACTTCTCAAAGGTAGTTTGATAGAGAAAAATCATGAGGTGGGTCAAAACTATGATCAACCAATAAGATCATAACTATAGCTGCTTAGGTAATATTCATCCAATGGGGAAGCAGGTCATGTGGCAAGTGTACATGGAAAGAACAAATACCTTTTTAGGAATGGATGTATCAGAAGGTCCTGGTCACCCACCAGGTGACTGATGTCTGCCTAGACTTTATTGGACCAAGTGATAGCAATTATAGTATACTGCTTATCCCTTGGGGAAACATGCAGGGCTGCTCATCCCATCTTTATCTTGAGGCCTGGCCTTCAACAGATGCACCTCCAGCCACAGTTGTAATGTGTTTTCATCCTCTGCACTCACTCCTTGAAGGGGCCTAGCCCTATCTGACTGCCTAGAATATTTCTACCTAACTTAGCTGTCTATAATAATTCATTATGTAAGTCTTAATTTGCAAAAATGTAAAACACAACAGAAAATAAAAATATCCTGACATTTAAGATTGTACCCACACCTTCACATCAAAGCAGGACAAAAGTATTCCTAAAAGCACAGCAGAAAGTGAGTTATGGCTTAAATATAAGCTATAAAGGGCAAACTTGGCATTGTGTGACTAGAAAGCTGTAGTGGAGAAAAATCCCTTACTGAAAATCTCTTGGCTACTATCAAGTCGAAATGCCTAAAATTTTTCATAAAGTTATGTCTTTTAGTTATTATTTCATCCATGGTCCATACTTTCTTAGCTCCCAAAGACAATAACTATTATTATGACAACTCAGCTAATTTAACTGACAGGTTACACCACATTTAGCAATTTGGTATGACAATTACTGTTTATATGGTTGCATTTTCTCATTCTTTTACATTCTGTATTACATTCATCACTTTTCTATGAATACAAACCAGGATAAATGCTCCAAGTAATTACTTCTTGGAGGAATTATTTCTAACATAAAGACCATTTTTATCCCCGTTGATGAGGGGTGGATTCTTTCTGCTACTAGAAGGATATTTTGATCTCCCTTTGATCTCTTTCTTGTTCTGTTTCTCTTACCTTTATTTTGCACCTAAGTAGACCATATTTGTACCATAGTCCTTGTGGAATCTATGTGACCCCAGAGTGTGATTGTATATAATTAGCTGTACTCATGCAACATTATAAAATAAAATGAGATGGAATTACAGGCCAATACCCTCCATTACAAAGGGTGAAGTATGCTAGATCCCAACATTGAAATTTGGGATTAGTCCTGGTACAGATAATCCTCAAGAAGTAGAACTTAAATTGCAAGGAATGACATAATGAACCTGTAGTAGGAGAATACTTATTAACAACATATCTATATATCTTTCTTTCTATTTCTATTTTTTACCTATCTCTAACTATCATCTATCCATCTGTTTTAATACTTATCAGAAATTAGTTTAGATATGCTTTGCTAGAATACAGCATGCATGATATAACTGCATGTTGGCTCAAATATTGGTTGGCTGTGTGTGTCACATAATCATTCCAGCCAAAGGATATATAGTATTCAACGACTGTACAATCAAAGCTCAGAGACCAGAATCTTCCTTATATTCTGTACATTAGAGCCTCTCAAATGTTCTTACTTTGTATTCCACAAGTACAAAACAATAATATGCACATGGCATGATAAGATCAACTGAAAATTGAAATGTTTACTTATAACAGGCTTGAAGGAAATATTCACTCCATTTATTAGTAAAGCAAATCTATTTTAAAGAACTAAATTAGTTTCTTAAAAGATTGGAATAAAATATTCAAAATTTTTTAAAAAGAAAAACTATTTACGTCAATGAATGTGACTATTTTATATTTGGGGTAGCTATGGGCAATATCTGACTAAGATTCTAAATGATGATTGGTTCTAATTTTTACAACATACAGTTAAAAACTACAATGAAAATTGGGTTAAACACTGATGATTTGAAAATTTTGCTATCACCTAAATATTTACAGTTTTGAATTTTCACTTGAATAATCTAATAATAATTCCATTGCTTTCAGTGACAGATAATAGCGCCAAAATTTCTGTTGATTACAATAGATTGTAAATAGATTCAGCATCTCAATGCAATGGTGGATTCCAGAACAAGTATACATTGTTCCACTGCACACTGGACAGCTAGCTCAGATGCCATTAAAAAGGCCTTTGTGACAAAGAGAGGAAAACATCTAATAAGTGAATTTAGCCTTTTAAATTAAACAGTTGGAAGCTGTCTGCCAAAAGTTCCAATGTATCCTCTCTGTCCCCCAGTGTGGACTGGCTGCTCTTTATCCTGCACAGGATGTCTTCCAGCACTTGGACCAAATGTCCAACATTTCCATGGAGACCTTGCTTTCAGGTGGGCAGGAGGACAAAATGAAGCTAGTTGCTACAGTAAAGCCCCTTATTGGGAATGTTCACCACATAACGGGATTGATGTGGTTCATGATTCCTGCTGCACCATGGCAGGCTAGGTAATTCCTAGAGAACACCCTTAGCAAGGGCCACAATCCGAGATATAGTCAAGGAAGTTGCTGTATGAGATTATAACTATACTTCATTTAGCATGAACTTTAGAGCAGTATTCCACTGACTAGAAATCTCTGTCCCATCAATTAACACTTATAAGAAAATATACTCTGGAAGTAACTTAGTCAGAGCATCATTAGCATCCATTATTTTAACATGTCAGCCATAGAATATCTCTGAAATAATATTCTACTTTGAAAAACCTAGGTGCAAGTTTTATAATTGATTTGGTAGGAATGGAGCAGTCCCTCGGATTCCAGCTGATTTCAGAAATAGTTTAGTCAAATAAATCATTTTTAGATTAGCAGTCATAGATAGTTCTAGCAATTTGCAATATATCTAGTAATACAAAGAGCAAGTTTAGGAGGAAAAGTAATGTGCAAGAATGCATAAAGATTCTTTTCCTCCCATCCTCATAGATAGGAATGGAATTTGTAAAAGAGCAGATTAACAAAAGAGAAAGAAACAGCAGTTTATTATTTTATATTCTCATAAATACACAGATAATAACTCTGTGAGAGAGTAGTTCTCAAGAGTTGGCTCTCAATTACATCTTCTATTACTTCATTAAAAGCAGTATATTTTCAGAGAAGAGAACGGGAAAGAACTTTTGCATTTATAGGCACAGCAGCTTGTGGGATGGCTACTAAATAGTGGATAAAGATTAGTTAGCAAAGCTTGTTAATGTTGATTCTACTGGTGTCAACTCTTGACATCAGGGCCCAAGGGATCTTAATGAAATATTTATAAAACTTGTTAAAAGAGAAAGGCCAAATTTATCCAAAGGGGGCTTTTACAGTGGGGCTTTGTATAGGAGAAGAGAGATACAAATTTTTCTCTTCTGCTAATACAATAAGGGAATTTAGACCCAAGGTGCAGAGTAGAAGGACATTTGGATGAAAATTACTAAAGAGGTAGAATAATTCTTTCCTAAACTGATATAACAGAACTTTTTGCTAAAGGTGTCACTGCTAGCATGGGTCTTGCTTCAGTACTAGTGGAAATTAAAACAGGGATTTAGCAGGAACTACAGGGGAAAGTAAGAGGAAACAAGAAGGCAGAACAGCTCTGACAAAGATCAACCTGGCCATCTTCCCAGAGTAAGAGAAAAATTAGGGAAAATAAAGCTTTATAACACTTAAGAGATGTGAAGAGGAGAAGACTGGCCCATTGATATAAGAATGAAGACCAGTTTTTTGCAGTACTGTAGTAGGCTGAGATCTGGTTATCATGATCTCAGTACCAATTTTGTAGCTCCAAAGGAATCCTCAGACTGGAAGGGCAATTTAACTCCCGTGTGTTGTTTATTTCTGTGTGGGGCATGCTCAGTCATGTAAGGCTCTGCTGGAATCCAAGGTGACTGTAGTTTAGGTCAAGGAGACTTTGGGCATAGTTGAATTTTCCTGTAATTCTCTTACATTGGTGTCCTCGGTTATAAAGACAAATGAAGTAAACTAAGAAAATTAGGGGTAACACACTTCATTTTGGCAACTGTTGGACAGACACTCGCTAAACAACTAGCATACCTGTATGAAGAGCTAAGAAGTATTTGACCTAGAGTTTTACCTAATGAAGGTCAGGTTTGTCCTGCTTTCAGTTACCTACTAGGCATCTGTAGATCCAAGTAAGGAGTCATAGTTTTTAGTTAAAAAAAAAAATTATATATATATATATATATATATGATTTTCTGTCCCTGTCTGGCTCAGAAGAAGACACATATCATGCTTTTGATAAATAACAAGGTAAGGCCCCAGGAGTTTCTCTGTGTTTTGTCCATAAGATAGGCTCTGACTCAGTCAACTGCGGGGGAAATACAGTCAGAAAAAGAGTAGGGGTATTTTCCTTCAAATGACTTATTGGGATTCTTTACAAAACAATGGAGCCCAATTTCAGGACCTATAGAAAATGATGGCAAAGAGAAACTTCAGTTGATTTAGGTCAAGGACAGATCCTTTGTTAGGAGGCAACAATGAACAAGTAATCACTGTAATGTAATATTGCCTTTTCCCACCCAACATTTATTAGTACTGTGGTAGATACACCCTTCCTGGAGAATGTATTATACCGAATCAGTTAGTGGTGTAACCAATATGCAAATGGATCAAATTTATTCTTTTAAAATAGGAGTCTCTCCAAAATTATTATCCAGCCTTATAAATTTTACTTTGTTAAACTTTATTCAGTATAGGTTTGAATAAGAAAACAGAAACATAAATAATTGGAAAAGTATTTTCATAAATTTTGGGAGTGATACAGGAGGAAATAGGACAGAAGAGTAGCAAAAAGAAAAATATCTGGACTTGAGATAATAAAGTATTTTAGGATGGAAGAGCTGACTGCTCTTCCTGATTCTTACTTTATCTATCCAATCAGCTACTCTTAATATGTGAAAGCATCAATTCCTCCCAGATCTCTTTCTATTGTGTGGCTCAGCAGGTATCTTTTCAAAGGTAAAATGTTCTTAGTTGTCATTAACAATGGTGGAGATCCGTGACTACTGTGAGTGCTTCTTTTGTTCCCTCTGGAACTTTCTGTGACAGTTTTTCAATTCTCACAAGTAAAATTGAATCTTTCCTTTCTAACTGTTCATCATTGGGTAATTGCATTCCTATTTGAGTAATTATCTTCTTAATGAGAAAATTGCAATTCTTCTCCATATCTGCCATATTCCTGAGAACCAATTTATCTAGTTCAGTAATAGCAAAGGTCAACTACCTAAAAATATTTACTCTTTTTTAAGTCTCAGCTCAGATTCAGACTAATTCATCTATATATTTTTAATATAATTAATCTCCTTTTAGGAACAGTGGATGCAATAATACTGGCCAAATGCTTGTTACTTTTGTTTTCAAATTCTGGGGAAACATTACTCTTTGGATAATCAACAAATAACATGTTCATTGCTCCTATGTTTTAAAGAATAGTTTCAATTCTGACACTAAATCTAAGCACTTCTGCTTAGTAATTTATTTTAGGATCAGAAATTATATTTAAAGTTAATGTGTACCAGCATTATTTAATTTGCACTTGCCCTTAAGTACCTAGTTTTTCAAACAGGTGAATATAAGAACACAATACAATTTTATGTGCCCTCAGAATTTGGAAACAATTCATATAGATCTCATATGTTACCAGTTTTAGAGAGAAAGGCTTGCATTCTGTAGGTTTCCAAGAGACCAGGCTCTGAACACTCGCCCTATACCACAAACCAAGAAGCTGAGCAGTAGGGAAGGAAAATAAAGGACCTTTATTCAACAAGGCCATGCGAGGCAACACAAGTTCAGAGGGTCAGGATCTGTCTTTGAGGGGCTGATAGCAGCTTTGGGGTTTTGTAACTGGCAACATAGATAATCTTTGTCACGATGTGGTCTGGTTGATTGGTGAGTGTCTCATGACTGGTTCTGCAAGATTATGCACCATCGGTTATGGGTTAAAAGTTTATAGTTTAGATCTAAACTGTCCTGCAAAAGTCTTACGTGTTTGGAAGGTAACTGGATCAAGGAGTGCTACACACATCAGTGGATTATTCATCTGATGAGTTCAGTAGCTGAATGTGCTGTTAGGAGGTAAGGTGTGTACTCCAGGGAGGCAAGACCTGAAAAGGTGCATTCTTGTCCCTGGCTCCTCCTCTCCCCCTTTCCTGGCTGCCAGGAGGTCAGGAGTTGTCTTCCACCAGACTATTTCATCATGCAGTTTCTGCCCTAGAGCCAGCCAACTTTGGATTGAAGCCACTGAAACTGTGAGCCAAATAAACCTCTACTCTTTTAAGTTGTGAGTATTGAAGGAATCTGACCACCACCATCCTGGTCTGAGCAGAGACCACTTTAAATCCCTTCTCCCTGCTATGCTTTTACAAATGCTGCTGATGTGCTGCCATGGGTCCATAGAGCCCAGTAAGCACAGCTACACCCTACAATTCCCAATTATTGTTCTGCCTTGCTCTTGACAAGCAACATACAACTCCGTGTACTTTCTCAAGCCCTGTCCCTGGCAGACCATCACAACTCTTTTCTACTGACCCCCCAAAAGTCTCACTGTGACTTATTCTTTCCACAGCCCCCTCTCTTATGCTCACGACACTATAAAGACCTTATAGACTGTACAAGAGTTAGTTGGTCTGGCATCCAGTGCCACAGAGGTCCCTCTGAGGTTTGTTCTGATGAACCTGTCCTATTGAGCTCATTCCTCTGTTGCTTTTTCTTTTTCCTAACAAGTGCCAAGCATTGTGTCCCAGAGATGGGAAAGTGACTAACACAAAAGGAAAATACAGTTGTCATCATAAAATGATAGTTCTGGGTTAGGGGTGTAGCCTCAGTTCCTGTCATGGGGTAATTGCTTTGCTTGGCGAGTGTCCTGGTCACATATTGCGGGTCACTGCTTTTTGTGGAATCAGGACAATGGGTACAGATTTGAAGGCATCATTACAAGAAGTCTGGAATTATATGTTGTAAAGCTGACAACTGAATATCAATGCAAATGCCAAAAATTAAAGTAATTACTCTAATCTTGGTATTCTCAGTCTTGAAGGGGGATAAGGTAGGCTATGTGAATATATGGCTAATAAACTGGATAGTACAGGTATTCCTTAAATATTAACATGCCCATCTACTGGGTGTTGGAAAGATGCCAAGCTTCACCATGTTTTTATTTACCCATTGGGTATCTGCAGACCTAGCCCCTAAGTCCCTGTTACATAACCAGAGTAAATGAATTTTTGTTAATAGGAAAAATGAGTATTATAGCGCATATCAATAAACTCATTACGATGGTGTGTCCTTCTTCATCAAAGTAATTCTTTAAAAGTAGTCTAGAGCTTTTAAGATATAATTAAACATTTGGAGAATGTTTAAAATACAGGAAGTGTTTTTAAAATATGCATGTTAATTATTAAATACCCTTCAGAACTATTAATATCAGCATATAAAATATATAAATGTAAAAATTTTATAACAGAAAAATAATAAAATTAAATTGAAATTTTATTTAAGGGACAATACATAATGCATATTATCATCATAAAAACTGATTTGAGAAAATTCCTACCACATTCTAGCTTTGTGACCTTAGGTAAGTAGCACAATTTCTCTGAGGTTATGATTTTGAATTTGTAAAACACATGCGTATATCAGTAGATTATTATAAGGAAAAACTCTGGAAATATATACAAATTGTGCATAGTTCCTGAGACATAGTGGAGATACAATAAGTTACATTATGTTCAGTTTCTTATTCAACATATATTTACTGACCTTATATGCCTCACAAGGACAAAACACTAAATAATAACCATGTAAAAACAAGCTAATCTAAGAGTTAAGAATGAGAAATGCTATTGCAGTGTCACGAATTCAGCTTTAAATGGAATGGTCATAGAAGTCCCCAAAATAATATGAAATTTGAGTAGAAATGACAATGAGATGAAGATGCAGTTCATGGGAATATAGGGGTGTCATAGTCCTTTCTTGTTTCTAGGAGGCACTAGCCTACATGCACAATTTGAAGGAGGAGAGATTTATTTTGGCTCCTGATATTTAAAGAATTTAATCCATAGTCAAGCTGTTTCCAAGGCACAAAAGTCATGATAGAAGGGTCTGTCAAAGAGAAATGTTGTTTACTTCATGGCAGCCAGAAAATATAGTGAAGGAAGAAGCCTGGGAAAGAGAAACACATTTCCAGGTCACAGATTCAGTGACCCACCTGTAATCACTCCCCAATCCCTAACAGCATACTCAGCTGATGAACTCATTAGTGGATGAATATATAGATGATTAAAGTGCCCCCATGATTCAGTAACCTTCCAAAACTTCCACCTCTGCAAGCATGAGCATTTTGGTGGGCAGACTCAATTTGAACTAACATTCTGCCCCTGCTCTCAAAAACTCATGTATAAGTCTTTATGCAAAATGCATTTAGTCCCATCTCTAAGAGTGGCAAAGTTTTAATAGTTCCAGCGTTGCTGAAAAGTCTGAGTCCAAGACAAACTTAACTGTGAGACTCTGTAAAAATAAAAAAAGAAAGTTAAAAACTGTGGGCATGCAGTGGTGCAGGGTAAACATACCCATTCTAAAAGGGAAAAATAAAAGGATATAAATGAATGGGACTAAAACAAGATGGAAATCCAGTGGGGCAAACATTAAATCTTACAGTTCTATGTCCAGCATTCAAGGAAAGTTGTGACAAAATGTGAATGTAAAGGGCTTGGGTGGCCTTGTCCTGATGGCATTGCTGGTTCCAGCCTTTACAGTATCTCTCTTGGTTGGTTCTGCTCACTGCCTACTGTTTTCCTCTGTATAAATTCCATGTTCTGAATTATGCAATTCCTAGAGTCTCTACTACACTTCAACTTCACTCTTACAGCTTCAAACACTGCTCTCTCAAAGAGAGGCACACTGCCTGGCATCCCAGGTCTTCTTCTGATATCTGAGTGGAACCATCACTGACCCAACAACTTTTCATTCTGCATGCCTGTAAAACCAAAATCATATGGCTAATGCCAACATCTGCTGCCAGCTTGAGCCCTTTAGATCATGGCTATAGAGTCCTCTGAGTGCCTGGATGGCTGAACTCTGTGAAAAAAATTCCAGGAAATTAATATCATAGGTGGCCCTCATCAAGGACCTGAAGATGTATTCTCAAATGAAAGCATTGTAGTTTTGCACCTTTAAGCCTGTGAATGGGGGGACAGGTATTACCAATTCCTACGATGCCCTCTTGGCATCTTTCTCATTGTACATGTGCAAAGAGCATAGTTTCTTTTTAATATTAATCTTTATAACAACCATACTATCCTTTGTCCAAACTTTATATACATTTCTTTTTTTGGCAAAATTCCAAAGTTTTTAAATGGGCTTTTCTCTTCTTATTTTATTGTAAGCCAGATTGAAAGTGGGCAGAAGTACTCATGCCACAACCTCAACATTGGGCTGTTTTGAAATTTTCTCCACCACATTAGTCCATTGACCTTAATCCAAGTCTCCTACAAAGTTTCATGATATGGGCAAAATGTAGACAGATTTTCTGCAATAACATGGTCTTGAGTCTAAATGTCAATGGAATACTCATTCCCAAATGAAGCCTCCTGACACTTCACTATGCACATTTCTCTCAGCATTCTGGTCTTTTTAGCTCTGACCAGAATTTCCCATCAAGCTAGCATCTCTAAAGTGTTCCAAACTCCTCCAGTAAAACCAATTCCGTAGGCTTAGGAACTACATGGGCAGTTATATTCATTGCAAGTACCCCACTCCCAGTACTATAATCTGTTTTACTTACTTTCTCATCACTGTGACACAATACTCAACATCTACATCTAAAAAGAGGAGAGATTTATTTTAGCTCAATTTTTAGAGGATTCTGGTCATAGCTGGCTTTTCCCATGGCTGGAAGGGCATGGTGGAAGGGTCTGACAAGAAGGAAAGGTACTCACTTCATGCCAACCAGAAAGCACAGAGTGAAAGAAAGAACCTGGGTGGGAGATATAGCCTTCTAGGTCACATCCTCAATGACATGACATGCCCTACCTCCTAAGAGCACACTCAGTTACTAAAGTCATCCTGCCATTTCTGTGTTTGAGTCTGCCCTCCATGGACTGAAACTTCTGAAACATGAGCCAAAATAAGCATCTCTTTTAAGTTTTAAATTTTAAAGTAGTTTGTCTCAGGAATGAAAAAAATGACTAAAACAATTGATAGTATGAAATTCAAGCAAAAAAGCAAGTATGTGTAAGAATTTTGATATGACGGGGCCATGGAGTCTGAGACTAAGTGAGGCAAAGAAAATAGCAGGAACAAACACTTATTGGATACTGACAATATAATCTTAACATTTATTCACTCATTTTGTCTTTGAAACCCCATGATGTAGACATTAATGTCTGCAGTGAGGAATTGAGAGATTAAGTAACACTTGGTAAGTGATGAAGCCACCCTTCAAAGCTAAGAAATCAAACTCTAACTCCATACTCTGAACCACAGTATAATAGGAGATTCAACTATTGTCATTCAGGGGTGAGGGGGTCATTGTATATATCTAAGACTTTTCATTGAGATTAGAAGCCACTTTAAGAGTAGGAATAAAGGAATGTCAAGATTCACCTTAATTATAACTGGATAACTGCCTTTATTACTAAGAATGGCCATAGGGAAGGGCAAAGCAAGGATAATAGTTAGAAAGGAGTGCTGCTAATAAGAATGAATGATGATGGTAACTTAGACCAGAGTGATGGTGGTGGTCAAGATATGTTGAACAATTTTTAGCATTTGTGTATATTGTGAAATTAAAGCAATAATATTTTCTGTCATAAAGAATATAAGATATAATAGTGTATGTAAGCTTAACTCTGTCTCTAAAGCTAGAAAGATACAATTATCATTCCTGAATGAAGGGGAAGAGGATGCTTCCAGACATGTCATACTTCAGATTCTATGAATTATCCAAGTGGAATTCTTTGGTAAATTGCTTGATAAAAAGGCTTGGGTTTTTTAGCATAAAGATCACATTTGGAGCTACAAAACCTATGTCATTGCTAAAAATGTGAGTGTAGAACAAAAACCTAAAATGTTCAAGAGCGATTCTAAACTTTAGCAGGAAAGAGGAGGTAAGCAGGATGTAGGAGTGAGTGTGTTAAGACTAACCAGTGTCATATAAGGAAAACAAAAGATTTGATATCATGTGTGCCTCAGAGTGTTTCTAGAAAGAGTGATGGGATTAAAAATTGTTGAAAGATCTCATATGATGAGCCCTGAAGACTGATCATTGCATTAACCAGATGGATATCATTTGTAACCCTGAGAATTATAACTGGTAAAATTTTGGAAGCAAATGAGAAAGCGAGAGATAGAGATACATAGACAGACAGATAGATAGATAGATAGAGATAGGTATATGTATCAAATATATATGTATATATATATATAATATATATATATATAGAGAGAGAGAGAGAGAGAGAGAGAGAGAGAGGAAGACAGATTGACTAAACCAAAACTTCAAGAAGTTTTATTATAATGGAAACATAAATAGTGCAACTAGGACCATTATAACTCATATGAAATGAAGAAAATTTTTTTCTTTAATGATGGTGCTATTTTTATGGTGACAAGGATGATCCAGTAAAAGGGAGATATTAATAACAGAAAAGAAAAGGAAATGTTATCAGATCTGGCCAGGTAAAAGCAGATACTATCTAATGTAAAAAAGGATGAATCTGGCTGGCAATCAAAAGGAAATCAAATGCAGGAAAAAAAGAAGAAGTAAGTACATGGAGCCTAATGTGTGTAGAGGAGCAGACAGGGTGTGGTAAAGGTATGTAGATTTAAAATTATACTTGCTTCACTTTTCTGAGTATATGAGAAAAAGCTAAAAGTCAATGAATAAAAAAGATGAGAAAGAAAAAGCCTAAGAGATATCCTATAATTTCCAAAAACATCACTGGATTACTTGAGTGTTCAATTCAAAACAAGTTTTGTCAATTTATTTTGGTTGTATAGATTTTTTTCAGCTTTGTTTACATATAAGTACTGCTATTTTTTGTGGAGTTACTGAAATTGAGATGATGTTAATAAAAGAGAGAATCTAAGAGACAAATGTATTGGAATGATCAACAGATCATTGATATTGATAGTAACTAGAATTAAGACAAAGTAAGATTAGAGACAATAACATTAGAAATGTGTTTATTTTTTCTGAGAATTGAAAGGACAAACCCAGTAGTTGCTAAATGATTTCAACCAGCAAGAGTAATTATTTTTTGTATGAAGTATTTAAGCTTCACCCCAGTCACCAGATTCATTGCAAACTTTACAATTGTGGTATTCTTAATAATTCACTTTATTTTTTACTTCATTCTAGTAACAGAACATTAAGGATATTCCATAACTGAGGGATAAGACGCACTTTCTCACACTATTACAACTGTGGAATAATGACGAATGTTGAATTTTGGAGATGTTGCAATTTGTTGAAATAATAAACATTTTTCTAGCTGATGTTCTGAGATTTTTTTAGCCCAAAGCAGAATGCCACTGTCAGCAAGCAAAAGTGAAATCATTTGTATCACAGCAGGAAACAGAGAAGGTAACAAAAGAACAGTGTTAAACCAACTACAACCTCTTTTCCTCTGATCACTTTCCTTTCATAACTAGAGCTCAGTAATTAAAAAAAAAAAAACCTCTCTTATTTATTGGATGCCATAAAAAAGCAATTCAAGGAGAAAATTTTGTAGCTTAAGGAAAAAAATGGATTGGGAACTTAAAACAACATTGTAAATGAATACTTTTAGAGAGCTGCAAACATCCATTTTTTATGACAGCTTTCTGGGAACTGTTTTTCAGAAAAATGCTAGCATCTTTTTCATTGAAAAAACTTATATTACCTTTTACTTTCATTTTGAAACACACCTCAAGCAGTAAAGTCTTACATTTTTCCCTTGAGAGCTGAAGATAATCAAGTATTGTATACCAAGAAGGAAAATTGCAATGTTGGTTATGGAGTCCAAACTTTCAGTTATATGATGAATAAGTTCTGGGAATTGAATGTGTAATATGGTAATGATAATTAATAGTACTATATTGTTTACTTTAAAATTGCTGAGGGAGTAAATCTTAAAGGTCCTTAACACATAGAGACAAAAACAAAAATAACCATTAGTGGTGATTTTAACGTATGGTTCTGAATTCATTTTATAACATACATATGTTAAACTATCACAGCATACACTTTGAATTATAATTTTTTGTCAATAAACCACCAAAAAAACTGGAAAAAAAAGAAAATGGGACTTGGTTTGAAGAACAGGCCGAAGGCCACTACTGTTTAAACTCTTCAATGAAATTGAAAGGGAAGCAATACTCCCAAATTCATTCCTGGAAGCAAGCATCACCTTGATCCTCAAAGC
>NW_004624755.1:4054596-4068660 GCF_000247695.1 Heterocephalus glaber
AAAAAAAAAAAGAACAGGCCAAAGATGTACAGAATGTAGATAAATTTAAATACTAAAAACTGAAGTATAGACAGCTTACATGGTGCTTGCTTGACAGTTCTCAAATTAGCTTTGGAAGAATTAAACTTCAGCCCTTCAAGGAATTTTTCTTCTGCACACTGAAAAAGGACTGGGAGTTTAGGCCACCCTATAATTAAGTAATCATTAGAAATTTCAGATATTATAAGAGGGAGGAAAGAGGTAATTAATATCTTTCTTGAAGGAATGCTGGAAATATAAACAAGTAGGATGGTGTGGACGATGAATATGCATCTTTAAGAAATGTTGACCTAAGCAAAGAAAAATACCCAAAGGCAGTCCATAATACTTAGCTAAAATTATGTGAACAGAAAAAAAATCGTGGAAGTGATCACAGATAAGATAGAAAGGTTATAAATAGCATGGTGAATAAAAGTTTTGTTGGAAAGTCAAGACTGCTATCAAAATCATTACATGAACAAACTCTAAATTAATCTATAATGTATAGCAAAGGAAATTACAATCGTAATATCCCTAGAATTAAGGAAAATTAACAGTTTTATGTTTATTCATCTAACACTATACTTGAAGAAAATAGAGGATGAATTAATCAATCCATATAAAATCATATGTATGTGAAGGATAATATGAACACATATAGACTGACAAATCAAAGGAAAGCTTTCATATAAACCATTTAAATTCTATGTCTGTTCTGTACATGCATTAATTGTGTTCCAAAGATAAATACTTCTTTATGTTTCTTTTTTAAATCATTTTTTTGTTTTACTTTACATTGTTCCCAGACATGTATGTATCTCCTAAATAAGATATTTTAATTCTGCTTACTTTTTTTGTGATTTCTTTTTTTCAATTCATTATTTTGTTATTTTATATGAAGTGTGTAGCTGCAGTTCATTCATTCTACATACTTCATATTTTCAATATTTGAAATGCTTTCAAAGACTTTCAAAGTATCACTAAGTATGCATCTGTTCTCTTGTTGGACATTTGGATTGCTTTTCTGTTGTTTTTCTATTCTCTCTCTCTTTTTCTCTCTCTGATTTCTTAAAGGTAGTGTCTTGCTATATTGCTCAGGCTGTCTTCAAACTCAAGATCCTCATGGCTCTGCTTCTTTAGAGCTGAGGTGAGAGAGTACACTGCTATGCCTAGCAGGGAATCATTCTTGTTTATGTCTTTTTGTGTTCATATGCCAAAAGTTCTATAAAATGCATACTTTCTATGAAATAGAATTCAGGGTTGTATGAATTGGCATATACAACTTCATAATGCAAGCTAAATAATTTTGCAAAGAGTTTTTAACAATTTCCTTTATATGAGAATAGTATTAGTCACTTTCCTGGCACTGGGACAAAATACCTGATATATCCAACTTAAAGGTGGAGAAGTTTATTTTGCCTCATGGCAGTCCATGGTTGGCTGGCTCCAAGATAAGAACAAATGGCAGAGGGACATGATGGAGGAAAGGTGCTCAATTTTTGGCAGCCAGAAAGAAGAGAAGGAAGGGAGGATCCTGGGACAGGAATATCCCCTTCTTGAGACCCATTTCCAACCAGATTCCATCTCTTAATAGCAAATCTCTTATGTAACTCATCAATTGATGAACTTACTGATGAGTGTAGCACATGCATGATCTCATCCACAGAAGATTCCAATGATATTTATGTTTTCTGAACCCATAAGATTTCCAGTGATATTTTAGATCTAAACAACAGTTATGTCAGACAACACAGTGATACTGAATTTCCCATTACTGCACATCTTTGTTATGTAGTATTTCAGATATTTGAAATTTTTGTCTGTAAGATTTTTCTCATTGTACAGTGGCACCTCAATTTATGAATTTAATTTGTGTTACCATTTTGGGGAAAATGGCTGTGCTTGCTTTTATGGGGGGAAGTTGGCCATGTTCTAGTTTGTCACTGATGAGGAGTTTGCAAACAGAAGCAAAATTTTCCTGAAAGCCTTTGTTTGTGAACCAAATAGCTTGCAAACAGAAGCATTGTGGTTTTAATGTATTGTAGTTATAATTTTCATTCTCCTGATTTTGAAGTGGAAAATCATTTCACATATTTAAGCAACAGAGATGCTTCCCTTCTTTTGAAATGGCTACTCTTTGATCATTTTTTAATTTATTATCATCCTTTTTATGAAATTTGGGAGTTATTTTTCAGCTTCAATCATTTGTAAAATGCACTGGATTTTTTTTTTCTCCTTTGTGATTTGTTATTTAATGTAGATTCAAAAACATGTGGTATGATGACATCTGTGCTAGTCAGCTTCCTGACATTGTGACAAAACATTTAAGTAAAACAACTTAAAGAAGGAAAGGTTCATTGTGTCTCATGGTTTCAGAAGTTTCTATCTATGAGAGGACTATACTATGGCTTTAGACCTGCAGCAAGGCAGAAACATCAGAGTAGAAGAGCATGGTGGAACAAAGCTGCTCACCGCAGGGGATCTAGGAACCAGAGGAGGTGTGAGAGTGAGAGAGGAAAAGGCCAAGGACCAGGCAGTTTTCTAGGTCTGAATTTCATGACCCAGTTCCTTTAACTATATACCACATCTTGTTTCTATCGCCTCCCGACAATGTAATTATATTACAATGTCATCAGTGGACTAATTCATTAATAAATCACTTAAAAAGCCTGTCTGCTAGCAACCAAGCCTTCAACATAATGAGTTATATGTGGAATATTTCAGATAACAATCACAACAACACCTGTGTTTAAAGAAATAAAAATGGCTATTAATAATCTGCTAGCAGCAGGAGAGCATAGAAATGACCAGGATAATATTAGAAAATAAAAACAAAGTAATCTAAAATACCAGAAAAGAAAAATATTTTCTTCAGTGAGAAATTCACTTAAAGTATTAAAGGACAAGATAAACCTAGCTCAAGAAAAAAAGAATGAACCCATTCCTCAATCTGAAAAAAGTAAAGATACTTCTCAAGTAACAATGGGGTTCATCTTTATAAACTCAAAATAAGTAGAAAGAATTGTAAGTCAAAAATACATCTAATACACTTGACTTACTGAACATTATAGCTTAACCTAGTGTACCTTAAACACGCTCAGAACAGTTATGTTAGACTTCAGATGGGAAATAGCATCTATCAGAATGCCTAATTGAAGAAGTGCTGAATATCTCATGCAAATTTTTGAATATCTGTATCAGAAAATCACCAGTAACAAAAACAACCATAGAATATCAGTTAATTATCTTCCTGAGCCTGTAGTTGACTAGAAATCAGCTTGTTCCTGTGGTATGAAACCATGAAAAAAAATTGTACCAAATATCACAAGTCCAACAAAAGTTTAAAATTCAAAGTACAGTTTCTACTAAATTCGTGTCAGTTTGCCATCATTGCCTAGATAAGAAAATACAAATCAAGCCATTAAAAGGTGTAATACCAGTGTACAGAATAGAGTAGAATTGGAGAATAATGGAGAAAATAAAAGGTCTATAAAATAGCTAAAATGTGTTAACCTAAAAGTAGTCAGTTTTAGAAGGGGAAAAAAGGGACATGGTTGAGGAGATAATATGAAAAGTATAGTAACCTTCTCCATAATCAAAGAAATGAATTTTAAAAATCTATAGCCTTTTAATAAGAATGGTTAATCCTTTTGCTCAGAGACCTTGGTAACATTGTAAAGTGCAAAAGAATCAAGAAGCACCATGTGATTTTTGAACTATGTGGGGCTTTACAAACTATAGGCTCCCAACCCTTCACTCCATAAGTGAATTCCAGAAATATTAAGACATATAGTCACCTACTCCTGTCAAGAAGAAAGAACAGTCCAAAACAAAGAGTTTCCATTAGTATTGACTTCTACATAAACTATATCCCCCAAAGCTGCTCAATACAATGGTCCCTTCACTGCTCACAAGGAATGCCCAAGGTTTTACTCTGCTAAGTTTGTAAAGGTAAAGACAGAAAGAGACTCATGTCACTTTCTTATTCTACTAAAATTGCCTTCTTTCTGAAGCTATAAATATCAAACATACATAGTTTTTTTAAAAACCATCTGGAGAAAACTTTACATTTTGTATGACAAGAAATAATTTCAAAAGGGGAGAATCATGATTCATCCTCATCCCTCTTACTCCTACCTTGGTTGATTGAAGTCTTGTTCAAAACAGACTTTCCTCTATAGATTTATTAAACCTGTCTGTGCTAGGTGGGAAAACCAAGCCTATATGTGGAAAAACCATCAGAAGTATTGATTGGGTCATCTAGCCCCAGGGAATTACTAAATGTGTTATTTCTCAGCTCAGCTTCTAGGACCTGTCCCACTGAGGTGTCTCCTTTTCAGAAAAATATATTTTTTTTCTCCTGAGCTTCAGTTGATATGATATTTGGCTGTTTTCTCAATAACAGAGAAATCAAAGAGACAAATTACTAACTCACAAAAAGAAAAAAGTGGAGTAATTTAATTCTGAAACTAGTGTCAGAGGTTAGAAAAACATGGAAAAAATGAACATTTTTCTTCTGACGTTGTCTGATTTATCTCCATGATTGCTTGTGTAAGATTTTGGATGTCTGTTATAGATTTTGCTCACAATATAAAAAGATAAATCATATTTTATTTCCATTGTAGACCCTTGTCCATGCCCAAGTCCCTTAAAGTTTCTTAAACCTTATTTTTTTTACCAGATGAGCAATAGATAATTATAGAAAGCTAGACACCAGTTTTATGACCTAAAGATCATCTTTAGCCCTAATTAACATTTAGTTCACTGTTGGATACTATTGATAAGAGCAGACCCTACCCTTCTTAGTTAGCTACATACCTGTCTTAAATAATAAATGTAACCTGAATAACCTTAGCATTCTTGACTTCCTTAGATACCCTTCTTTGTCACCCAACTACAATATTAAAGTTCAAATTAAAACTAGTTATACAAGAAAAGACAGCAGGCTTCCTTTGTCTATTGTACTCTTGTAGCTTTGGACTTGAAATCAAATGTGATTGCTTGGTGTCTGCTTGCTGTGAGGTAAACTCAAAGGCAAAGTCGTTCAAATGACTGGTTTTCCAGGTTACTTCTTAATGTTACTGCCTAACCTCTTACACCCATGCTGTATGGCCTTTGTACAACTGGCTTAATGAGGATATCCTGTAATTGCCCCCCAAAGTGACTTTTCATCTACAACATTAAGGATTTTAAGAGGTTAGTCGACCTTTTGATATGTCCTTGAATTAGGAAAATGTGCTTCCTACTGAATTTATTATTTTTTCACTTCTAATAGGACATTTCCTGATCAAAGCTTTGAAAAGTTGCTTTCTTATTAAAGAGAATAAATTAGGTTTTTAAATATATTTTCTTTTCATTTTTTTGTCTTTATGATTCTCACTATGGCTCTACAGGACAAACAGGGAGATAAGAGGGCAAGCAAGCAATGAAATATATTTACTTTGTACCCACAAAGAGCTTGAAAGTGTTATACTTGAAGGATTAACAATATTCACATAAGGGGCTGAGGATTTAGCTCAGTGGTTTTGGTACCTGCTGTGCAAGTCCAAGGACCTGAGTTCGATTCCCAGTACAAAAACAAAACAAAACAAAACAAAACAATATTCACATAAGTTAGTGAAAAGAATATTTGAAATACTGAGAAAGGCAACAAAGAAAACACATAGACTAATATCATAATGATAGGAATTATGGAGTACTGATTATAGAATTGGTCAAAGATTTCCTGATGAAATTTATATTTATGCCAGTCCTTGCTAATAACTATAGAACACCCATATGAAATCAATGTAGAAAAGAAGGAACAAAGTGGGAGAAAACTCAGAAGCTCACACAATTCAGCATCTTGAGCACTTCTGTAGAATGTGGATTCTCATTCCATTATATTCCATTCTATTCCATTTGAGAAGCAATTTAAAAGCTTTAACAAAGAGATAATATTTTAGCAAGTCACTGTGACAAAGGAAACCAGAGCTGGACAGTAGTTAAAGGCAGTAAAGACATTTTATTCAGAAGGTACTGCAGTAGAGAAAAAAGACTTTATCCAATGCAGAACTAAGCTCAATTCCAAATGCAACAAAGGCAACTGAGGAATTATAGCTAGCTAGCTGCTCTAGGGGATGAGGGAGGAAACTTACCAAGAAGTGACATCAGGGATACTGGGAATTCCTCTTAAGCTGACCTACAGGAAGACCAAGGACTTAGGCAGCAAAGGTAGGAGTTGTGGACCTTGATTAGGTATTAAGGATGGGTGGTATTTCTGCTAAAATGTCTTAGGAGATTCTTTGTGAAAACTGGCATCAGCAGGCCAAGTGTTGAGACTCAATATAAAAGAATCTTTAGTGGAAAAATCTAAAATTTAGTCAAAGAGAGTCTGTGCTTCTATCTCTGAGTAAATGATGTATAGCAAGGACATTAAGAGTCAAGAAAGAAAACCTATTCAGAGTCTATTATGCTAATCTATTATGCTAGAAGTCATAGTAGCAAAATGGTAAGAAATGAATGTTGATTAACTTTTCAGGTAAATCTCTCTGAATTTGCCATTAGCAAGGACTGAATCCAAAAATATCAGCAAAATAGTCCCCTAGCTTTTAGATTGAACAACTGTGTGGAAAATGAAATACAGAGATGGGTATACTTGCAGAGGATAGGCAGCTATATGGGGATGGAGTTCAATAGATGGTTCTTTTTTGACAGATTCTTTCTGGAGAGACTGTTCAACAACTCACTTAAATGTTAAATAGAACTCAAGTTTGGAGCCAGAGGATTAGGGCAGGGCTGGGGAAATAAAGATAGAAGCTCTCAAGAAAGAAATAGGATTTAAAGCCATGAGATTAAATGGAATCTGTGTTATAATTATACAGAAAATATTGTCATAACACTGGTTAAAAAAATAAAGCATACATTATTCCATTCTGGGTCAATATACAGAGACACTACTGCAATGGGATTTTGTTGTAGGGGAGAGAGGTCGGGCTCAACTTCAAATAAATGAAAAGAAAGTGGGAACTTATAGCCAAGGAGTAGACACTATGGGAGGCCAGTCCATGGATCAATGATTACTAAGAGGAAATCTCAGGAGTAAGGGAATTTCTGCCTAAATTAAGCTAACAGATTTCAGGCTGAAGGCAGGCCAAGACGATCAGAGATCAGACTTCACCAGGAGGAGGATGAAAGGTGGATAATTTGATCAAATATTTAGGGTAAACAATTATTGAGAGTTTTTGACTAAACTGGCTTAGAGGAATTCTTGCTAAATTTGGGCTGTTGAGGACATGCCATACCATGAGGTCTAGCTAAAAAAGACTCAGAGGAGCTTGGCTAGATTTTGGTCTAGGAAATAACTTTTCATTCATAAACAGAAAGTTTTATGGCTTCCTCTGTCCTTTTCTCATAAGGAAAAATAAAGTATTTTGAACCCTTCAGACTAAACAGTTTGACATAAACATCATGTAGATTGAAAGTATGTATAGAACCCAAGTTCGATCCCCGGTACCAAAAAAAACACCAAAAACCAAAAGTATGTATAGAAAGACAGAGTACGTTGGTATACAGCAAATGCTTAACAGTCTACAAAGAGAAAAAGGAATTATGTATTGAATATTTACTTTTCCATGATGTGTGATCAATTGTTCTCTTGTCATATTATGTCTATTAAATAGTTAGAATTATCGTTTTAGAGAGGAACAAAGCAAATATTAAAAGAAATGTGACAATTTTCTGATAATGACTCTTCCCAGCCAGGATATGAACCCACATTTGTCTGGTTAAAAAGCTCATGCATAATCAGTTAAAGAAAAATCTTTTAACCTTGAATAAATGAAAATAAATGATCACCACCCTCAGAATATACAACTCTGAATATAAAATTACAATCTTACTGTGACTTGTCTTCATGGATGGAAAACAGCTGAAACTAAGATCCACAGACAGGAGCAAGTGGATTGAAATCTACTGAGCTTTTAATTCTGGTGAACCTACTTGAGGTACTCTTCATGCCCCAAGTTTCCTGACTGATGAGAAAAATGAATGGAAGGTGATGTGAAAAAACAGAAAGTTTTAATGTAGCTTGGCATTCTACTCTGCATATATATATGGTCTTTCAGATTAATAGTGACTCTGGTTACTCAAAATAAAATGGCTTATTTCCCTGTTTTATGGCTCATTATGTTGCACATTAAGGAGCTCTGTGCAGGCAATTGTTTCATCTGAGTTTATGAGACCGTGGCCAGCCAACATACGATTTATATGGTAGCATCCTTTTCTCAGAACTATTGGTTGGAACTGACATTTACTCTGGAATAATAATCATCTGATAGTTCATATAATTGACTGCTATTCCCTAGAAATGCCTTTCCATTGAAAGCATTTACCTTACTGTGTCTTTTTGATTCTGTTAAAAGTGTCAATAGACAATTTTTTCTAATAACAATTCAAGGAATGTATTTGTGTTAGGATAAAGGAAGATAACTAAGTAACACATCTAAATTGTTTGATACATTAATTAGTTTCTTTAACAATGTATGAGTAATGTTTGAGACTTTCATTTTGTATTTTCATCCTTAAATGATGACATTATCCTTTACCCCTGTCTCCAAACAGGTAATTTGTTTTAAGTGAGATAATTCACCTAATGTTTTTAGAAGAGTATGTGGTAGGAACTAAATAAATATGAAAACAGAATGAATTATAAAAATGAGATATGTGGAAAATTGGGCCCAGGAAAGACAGAATAGCAAGTGCCAAAGCCCTAAGGCAGAAGTATGCTTGGTATATTGATGCAACCACAAGCAGGATAAAATGCCTGGGGAAGATTTAAAGATACAATAACAGCTACTGTAGGAGTAGTATTTGGGGTTAGACTATGTACGTACTTTCAGTCTATAATAAATACTTCTGGTGTTATTTAAGTGTATGTGTTAATCATGATTTACTATGTGACAGAATGTTTTAGGTAACTGCAGAGAAGGAAAGGATTTATTTTGAATAATGGCTTCAGGGGGTTCAGTCCGTGGTTACTTTGGCTTGTTGTTATGGGGCCTGTACTGAGGCAGAACATATCTTGGGGAGAGCGCTGTGGAAGAAAGTTCACCTTGCCAAGGAAACACAAAAATAGAGAAAGTGTCCAGGATCCCCAAATCCTCTTTAAGTGTAATTTTCCAATGAACTGTTCTCCAGCAAGGCTGCAACACCACCATCTCCTAATAGTGCCACAGGTTAGTGAGCCAGTTTTCACACTGGCTCATTAGGGGCCACTGAAGACACAAACTTTTGAAAGGATTTTATCAAGGGCATAAGCTGGGTTGTCTTATGGCTTATTTTATCGTGACTGCCACCTAACTAGTAAAAAGATCAACATGTGTTCCTATACACCAAATGAGGATACAAATATATTGATATCTGCATATTTGCCTGAAATAAGTCAGATACCTGACCAATATAAATCATATGGAAAACACACACATTATATAGTAATATCTCTGTTATTGAGTGCTTCTGTTTGCAAACAATTTGGTTCATGAACAGAACCATTTAGCAAAATTTTGCTTCCATTTATGAACTCTGCATCAGGTTACAAACATGACTGCAGCCATCTTCCCTGCATGAACATGAAGGTGGCCATCTTCCTCAAAATTGTGGAATGAATTAAATTTGTGAACTGAGGTACCATTGTATATTTAGTCATATTTTGTGACCCGCATGTATTGTAAACTCTGAAGACACAGTAAGGAATTGAATTGTGAATTCAAATACATATATATATTAAATATTATATATTAATGCAAGCAAGATTCATCTGTAACACATCCCAAACCTGAGAAAAATAAAATCTACTTCCTGAGCCTGTAAACATTCTTCTTATGTGCAAATCCTTGTGTCATGATCTTATTTATCATATTAAAAAATGCATAATTTTCTTAAAATGCTATATAAAAAGATAATAGAATATATTATCCGAGACAATATTCAACCAATTTATCATAATCATGATTGTTTAATATTTTGTTAATTTTTTATTTCATATGATTTATTACTTCCAGAAAAGAACTTATTAAATGAACAAATTAATATGGTTACATTTTAAACTATTCCAATTCATTACAGATATATGATTTTTCTTTAAAATGAAATTAAAATAATTATTTCAATCACTAAAATTGTGAAGTAATCTGTGGGTCAGAAAGATAAAAGAGGAGGGGGGAGGCTTTGAGGATTAGAGAATCCTGGTTTCTGACTACTCACACTGAATGCCATCTCCATCATGAAGCTATTATTAAATACAGTGGTCTAGGATATTGGTTTCTTCCTTATAGGATTTTCTGTTTTTGTTGTTTCCTTTTACAGGAAACTCAAGCTATATTCAGGGTTGGAGACTCTTAAAATTTATTAGTAGATACAATCATGAATTTTACTACATTTATGATGAACAGCCTGAGGGAGACTACTCCTGTTTTTGAAGTAAACACATTTTATTTGAAGACAAAAGGTTAATATCACTAGTTAAAATTTTCGAAGTTGTGGGCACACCATTCCATGGGTAATTGTGTGCAGATGCTGGGGAGGAGCTCTATGGTCCAGACCGGCAGCGGCTCAGGCAGATCCCAGCAGGGGTCCACCCCAACACCAGAGGCTCAGACACAGCACCCCAGGCCAGGAGCCTGCCCAGGAAGGAGCTGCCCAGGCATGAGGGCTCCCGCCTGAGGCCTGCCACTCCATTCCTAAGTGCAGGCAGGTCCCGTGGTACAGCTGTCTGGGCCAGACCAGCGTGGCTGCCTGCAGATCCCAGCCAGGGCTCCACCCCGACCCCAGAGGCTCAAGCACACCCACCCAAGCCAAAGGCCCACCCAGAAAGGGGCTTCACAGGCACATGGGCTTCAGCCAGAGGCTCCCCATACCATTGGCCACAGCCAGGGACCCGTTTGGAGAAGAGCTGTACAGGCACACAAGCAATACCCAGAGGCTCTCCCTGATACCATTAATAAGTGAGAGGTCACCCTAGCCAAAGCCTGTGCAGACAACAGAAACTGAGGTGCACAGCTCCCAAACAAAGGCCCTCGCAGACAATAGCTACAGAGGGGCCCCAGCAAGAGGCATGCCTAGATACCATCCCAAGTGTTCTCAGGCCCCAGCCAGAAGCCTGCTCAGAAAACAGGTCAGCTCAGGGATCCAGAAGGCAACCACTCTGAACCCAGGAACTGGTGTACTGATAAGCAGCAGAGTAAAGGCTGCTTGGTGTCTTGATGAGAATTCAAGACCCCTTGGTGAGTAAAAAGTTGCCTCAACAAAGGCACAGCAGGCTGCATCTTTTGAAATGAGAAGACACATAAATAAGTCCCAAAACTAGACTTCCAGATCATCTAAGGGAACCCCAAAGTGTAATGAGATGGAACAATCTGATACTCAACCACCTGGACTCCCTGAACTGGCAATGAAAAGGGACCTGGAAAAAATGAAATCAGAAATAATTTCTAAGATAACAGCAGAGATTGTGCCCATAATACAAGACATGATTAATAAATCTAGAGCAGACACAGATAAAAAAAATAGAGGAGCTGAGGAATATGATGGAATCCCAACATAGGAAACAAATGAAATCCATAAAACAGATGCAAACAGATTTTTCAGGAGATTAAAAACTCCATTAAGGGAGACTGCCTGGTCACATGGATGCCCTGCCAGAGATCACTCTGCGTGGACACTGCACATGGCATCTGAATCCACTCAGCAGAGGTGCCAGGGGGAACATAAAGGCCATGGTTATGAGCCTCAGAAAACAGAGCAGAAATGAACAACAGAGAGGGCCTCTCTGAGGCTCCTCAATGAAAATTGAAGCCCACTGGGAAAGTGAAGAAAATCTCTTCAATAAAAGCACACTGGACCATTGTGGTTGGTAAGTTGGTGGGATCAGCACCTCTCACAGAAACCCGGACTCTCATAGAGGGGAGGACCGCTGGAACCTGCAGTAGAACCTTGCAGAGTTTAATCCTGCAGGAGTCCAGGGACCTCAACTTGGTCCTTGCAGCCAGAAATCAGTCTGAATCTGAGTAGACTACAGCTGGTTTGCTGAGACTAATCGACTTAGACCCGCACACTGCTGCCCACATTGCTGACCAGGACAGCAGAGACATATCCTGAGGGAGACCTTTTTTTTTGTTTGTTGGTTTTGTTTTATATATACATATTTTTTTTCTTTTCTTTTTCTCTTTCTCTATCCCTTCTGGCTCTATATTTCTCTCCTTCTTTGTTTCTGTTCCTGTCCTATTCTGAATTTTTTCTCTCTCTGTCCTCTTGACTGTCACTTTTATAGGAAGGTGAATACAATTTCTAGCTTCCCTATTGTCAGTTTGTTCTGTACTTGTCTCTGTTCTTTCACTCTGTCTTCTCCTCTTGTCTTCAACAGATCCCCATAATTTGTGTGATCTTCCCGTGTCCTCTAGCCTCACCTCTAACCTTTCCCTCTCCCTCTATCTCTCTACCACTTCCTCCCCAACTCCTGCTAAATCCTTATCTCAAAGGGTAAATTTGACATATTGGGTTTATTTACTACAAACATATTTTGGGCTGGCCCTCTGTGGCTCTGTCATAAATTATTCCTTAGTGATTACAAGTCAGACTAGCTAGCTACAGAAATGCTGTTCTGTCACCTTGTCGAATACATCAAATTGTGGGTGCAGTAGGAAAATGCTGTCTAGCGGAAGAGGCCTGTTACACGGTGCTGTGGTGGGGTGTCCCCTGAAAGCCTCATGTGTTTGAAAAGTGATAAGGTGGTGGGAGCCCCATGCTCTTCACCTCCTCCCTTCACTCCCTGCTTCCTGGCTCCATGACATGAGCAACTTTCCCTCACAGCAGCTCTTTCCCCTCCACCAGCTCTACATTTGGGCCAGACAACTATGGACTTAGAATTTCTGAAGTCTGAGCCAAAATAAACCTCTTCTCCTTAAATTGTGGATTTTGGGGTCCAGTAAAAAAGAAAATAAAACACGTAAGGAAGTGCTAACCTTTCCTAATATCCTTATTATCACTGATGATGTTCGTTACTGTACTAGATCATCCTGTTGGTTAAGAGGCCTTCTTTCATTAAATATATTAATGAAATCATTTATTGTAAAATCTTTATGTAAGAGTCTGTATGGTATTTTACCCTAAAGATTATTTGGTAATATCTGATATAAAAGTGTGGATTTGAATTTCACTTCTCATTCGGGACCTTTCTCTTATATGTGGTATCATTCATGAAAGTATTTATAAAATTATATGTTGATTACAGTGTTTTGCACTTCCTGCAAATCGGTGCTGGTTTACATAGCATGGTGTGTGTGTATGTGTGTGCATGTACATATGTGTGTGTTAATATTCCTGATTTTTGAAATTATACTTAAGAATTGTTAGCTAAAAAAAGACTAGATTGTTTCCCAAACGTTTAATTACAGGATGCATTTTGTCAAGATAAATCAAATAATTCTTCAGTATTTCAGTTTCTTCAGTCACATTTCTTTATCACCATCATTATAAAAGTGGACATAATTTTACTCAAATATATAATATATGACAAACTTAAGTGGCACAAACAGAACGTTTGACATTTCTTACTACACCACTTCTTAATAAATCTCTTCTGTGCTGTATCCCTCATCTTGGTAAATTCCTCTTCTATGTTTCTATATGCTCAGGAAATCTTAGGAACCATTCTAGAATCAACACTTTGTTTTCCTTTTGACATATAAGTCTTTATCAAGTCTTGGAATGTAACTTTCTAAATAGTTACAATATATTCTGAGCCCAGACACTCTGCTCTATCTTCTTAAAAAATTCTTTCGCTCACAGGATAATTTCTTTCTTGAAGTACCGAAAAACAACCTGATTTTTCCTTTCTTCTTGGCTTTTTAATACAGTATCAAATTAATATTTAGAGTGACTTTTATTAAAAATCGTAAAGTAAATCATGCTATCCCATAGCCCAACATCTCCTTCTATCTCTCCATAATCCTTACCATGCAAATCTGAATTGTCTGTCAGGCCCCTGCCTGCCTGGTCTGTCCTCTGGCA
>NW_004624755.1:4096303-4113466 GCF_000247695.1 Heterocephalus glaber
AAATTGTCATTATTTGCAGATGACATGATACTCTATATAGAAGACCCCAAGAACTCCACCAAAAGTCTTCTAGACTTAATAATCAAATTCAGTAAAGTAGCTGGATACAAGGTCAACACACAAAAATAAATAGCTTTTTTGTACACAAAAAAACAGACTCACTGAGAGAGAAATAGGGCAATCAATTCCTTTCCTAATAGCATTGAAATACCTAGGAATCAACCTAACAAAGGAAATAAAAAACATCTTATCTGATAACTATAGCACTCTGAAAGAGAGATTGAAGACAATATCAGAAAATGGAAAGACATCCCCTGCTCCTGTGTAGGAAGAATCAACAGAGAGAAAATGGCCATACTTTGCAAACTGCTTTATAGATTCAATGCAATCCAAATTGAAATCCCAGCAGAACACTTCACAAACCTGGAGAAAACAATCCAAAACTTGACTTGGAATGCGAAGAGACCTAGAATAGCAAAAACAATACTAGGAAATAAAGAGAAGGTAGGGGGTATCACAACCCCCAATTTGAAACTATACTACAAAACTACTGTGATAAAATCAGCATGGTACTGGCAAAGAAAAAGACCTGAGGACCAGTGGAACAGATTAGAAGATGCAGAAACAACTCCAGACACAGTCAACCACCTCATCTTTGACAAAAGAATCAAATACTCTCACTGGAGGAAAGATAGCCTCTTTGCCAATGCCAATGCCCAAATGCCAATCAACAGGAGACTGGATAAAGAAAATGTTGTGGTTTTTTTTTATAAAATGGAGTACTATGCAGCCATAAAAATGAGAATTTAGAGATATTTATAGCTAAATGGATGCACATTGAGGTGATACTCTTAAGTGAAATAATTAGGACACACATTTGTAAATACCAAATAGTTTTTCTAGTGTAAGAAACTGAAAGTATAAATAAGGTCTGAAAGGTATAATAGATAATGTGAAATAGGAAGGAAAGGTGCTAAGGGGAAGGGGAAGTGGGAGGGGTAGGGGAAAAGAAAGAAGGGAATGGAACTAATATGAGAAAAAAAAATGGAAACAGAGTCTTTATAGATAGGAAGGGATGGATGGGTTGAAGACAGGGTAGGGGAATGGGAAAAAAATAAGAACCAAGATGGATTATGTCAAGGTGCAAATTTCCAATGATGAATGTCATTATATTGTATACCTTAAATGTACCAATATAATTAATAAAAAAATATCACATTTGTCTATAAAACTGTTCTGAGGATGGTGTATAGGGTCTTACTGAGATTGTCCTGAAGTACATAAACTTATGATTGCGTCCTAACAGGACAGGCCAGCAAGTCTCTAATTGGAAATAATTATTCTTTGCTGTAAAGTCATTGGCTAATGAGAACTTTATGTGTTATTTACTTCTATATGTTTCCACTTCTGCTAAAAGGGAGGGGAAAGAGATGAAAAAAGAACTAAGTGTGCTAAGTACCTGTGATGACTCCCCATGAGGAATGTTATCATTATGTACTAAAACATGTACCAATAAAAGCATAAAATTAAGAAAAGAGTAATTTGGGTGGGAGTGGTAGGGAACATTCAATGTTGTTGATAAGCATTCAAAAAGCCAATATCATCAGAATTATAAATACAACTGATGCAGCTTAGCTGTCATCAGATACCTGCAAGAACATTGTCCCCATGGGCCACTGGCATTAAAGTGACAGTTTTGCCTCGTCAGAGCAAAGCTGTAAAAAATAACATGAATTGTCCATCTACATTGTACAAAAGATTTTCACCAGCAAAAGTCCAAAACTTCCTTGGAGATGTTTGATGACTTACATTCATTAGTACAGAAGGTAGAAGTAGTTGGAGTGGTCCTGTTTGTTAATATCATTGTAAAAATGTATTCACAGAAATTGTATTCAGAAAATACAAAGACTTAAGAATTTATGAAGTCAACAAACTTAATATTATGTGTATTCATGCTATACTTATATAAACACTTAGCTATCAGGATTAGTAATCTCCCTGATCTTTAATATCCTAAAAATCACTAGATCTAATCCCAATTTACCTTTTGTAGGAAATATAATCACTTTTCTCATATCTCTGGTAATTCTTTTGGGGTTTTAATTTTTACTGCTTCCTGTGTCTCTGAACATCCATTCTCCACTAAACTCCTAGAAACTCTCACCCTCCCATGCATACTTTTTCTGCAGTCACTAAGAAACAGAAAGCAGTTTTGTCTTTTGTGGGGTTTTTTGTTTTCAAGTTAAATAAAAAAATAGATATGACAATGTTTATCAAATGTTCAGGAAAAATGGAGGGAAAAGGTTGACTTAAAATAATTTAAAAATTAGGATACTGGTTATTCTTGTTCTTAAAAAATCAATTTTTTATAATTTCCAAAAGTAGAAGACCAATGACATTTTTGATTTGCTGTCTTCATCTTTTCTACACTCTATCTGCTTCTAGGGCCTACCCATATTTTTCTTATACTTTCAAATTCATTTCCATCCTTAAGACAAATGTGCCTATTTGATTTCTCTCTGTAAGTGTAAGTCACAGCATAATAATGTTTAATCTATCTGTTTAATTTTTAAATCATGGTATTTCAATTAAAAAGTTTATTTTTTAATTACGAGGGATTGAATCTGTATGTTGGTACATGCTAGGCTAGACATTAGTCCTAAAAACAGAAATTTTTATTTCTCCTATACAAATATATCATGCTAAGTAATTAGGTTGTATATAGTGAGATATATAAATAAACATTTTGGAGACATAATGGTTGAATATAAACACAAGTTAGAACATGTGTTTCATTCTTTGTTTTTCTATTAGAAACATATTATTTAATATTTGTACTAATATACTTCAATAAAATAAAGATAAAATAAATTTTCTAGTGGGTATTATAAAACATATAAGCACCATTGACACCACTCAATAAATATTGACTTAATTTTCTTACATCTCTTTATTGCTCATTTATAAATATGTAAAGAAATGTATAAAGAAATGCATAAATCAATGTAAAGAAAAATAAAAAAATCTGCAATAATTTCTTGGTAGGATTACCAAAGATTTTTCATATTTTTATATATTTTCTTTTTTTTTCTTGGAAATATTTTTATATATTTTCTGTTTCCTTTTGGCTCACACCCAAGAATTTGATTTGAGGGAAGTGTAAAAGCAAAGACACTACTTAAATTTTGGAGTTTCAAGTATGCAGTGATTATATTTTATCTGCATTCTCAATATGCATAGCACATCAAAAGAGTATTGATAACCTGGCAACTAATAAATACATTTTGTTTTATTCAATCTGTCTGAGTGAAGTTATATGTTACTATACTGGTATTTTCACATAGCAATATCTATTTCCTAAACATTAGCCTCAGCCACCGACAGCTACCTAGCTAAGGTTTTGTAGTGCAGTTTCACCCCAGCTACTTCTCTCTTCCTTTCTTTCACTATTTTACTAGCTGGGCCTTAAGGTTCTTAGTGTGAGAAAACATTTTCTTTAATCCTATCATCAAATATTTATAGTTTAATCATTAGAAAAAAATACAAAGAAGGAAGGAAGAAAGTAAGGGAGGGTGGGAGGGAGGGAAAAAAGAAGGGAGAAAAGAAAGGAAGAAAGGAAGGAAAAGAGAGAAAAGTAGGTTAATTTGTAAAGGATTCAGATATTTTCTAAAAAAAGTAATTGACTAGAGACATTCATAGTGAAATGGATGCACAATGAGGCCATACTCTTAAGTGAAAGAAATAGGACACACGTGTAAATACCAAATAGTTTCTCTGGTGTGAAAAACTGAAAATGTAAATAAGGATCAAAATGTATAATAGATAATGTGAATTAGAAAGAAAAGGTCCAAAAGGGAAGGGTAATACACTTGCAAGAATATATGCTGGAAATATACTTGCAAGAATCTATGTGAATTCTCCAAATAGAAAGAAAAGCAAGCATTACCTATTTGGAGGACAGGTTAAAGATGCATCATAAGGATCAAAATGTAGAATAGATAATATGAAATAGGAAGATATGGCCCAAAGGAGAAGGGGAAGTGGAATGGATAGGGGAAGGGAAATGAATAAATATGAGAAAAGGAAAAAATAGAAACAAAGTCTTCATCAATAGGGAGGGGTGGAGGGGTTGAAGGGAGGGCAGGAGAAGGGGGAAAAATAAGAACCAAGACATATCATGTAAAGGTACAAATTCCCAATGATGAATGTCATCATACTGTATACCTAAAATGTACCAATAAACTTAATGAATAATATTTTTTAAAAAAATTTAATTGACAATGTTTTAGATATTTTTGGGTTATAACAAATCAATTGGACAGAATGGAAATTCAGAAATGAATTCATATACTTAAAGCTATAATAGTTTGGATCTGCAATGCCCCCCCCCCCCCAGTGCTCATATGTTTAAAGCTTGGTCCCCAGCCTGTGACACTATTTGGAGGTTCCGGATCTTTTAGGAGATGGAGTCTAGTGGAAAAAAATTAGGTGATTGGGGCATGTTATTATGTTATTGAAGGGATAATGAGGAACCACCCCCCCTTCCCTGTAGTCCTGAGATAAGCAGTTTTCTCCATGACCTCTACCATAAAGTGCTACTGTTTTGCCAGGTCCAAAGCAATGGAGCCATCAGAACAGGGACTAAAAAAAGACCTAAATAATGAACCCAAATAAATTTTTCCTTTTCTGTAATTTGAGTATTTTTTCACATTAACTCAAAGCTGACACAAGAGCTGAGTTTTGATGAAAGCATGAAAAACATCTTTTAGAGAGAAAAAGAATAATTCCCAACAAACAGAGCTGGGAAAACTGTATATACATGAACAGAAGTATAAAACTAGACTCCTAGCTCTCATCATATACAAAAATCAATTTGAAAGGAATCAACAGCCTAAAATGTAAAACCTCAAAAAGAAACAACTAGAAGAAAATGTGGGGGGAGGATGCTTTAGGAAACAGGAATGGAAAACACAAAAGATCACAAAAGGCAAGAACAAAAACAAACTAGACAAATAAGATTAATCAATCTAAGACGCTTCTTTCTGCATGGGAAAGGAAACAATCAGCAGAGTCAGAAGACAGGGAAATTTTCCAAGTATTGTGAATTGTCTTTGAACTACCTATAATTTAAAAATTTTTTCAACTAAATTTGTGAATCTTTACAAAAGCTTAATAGGTGTATGTTTTTGTTTATTAATTTCACCCTTGCCAAGATAATTTCTGAGTTTTCTTCAGTAGAAAGAAAAAAATGGGCCATTGGACATTTTCTTTTTTTCCTCTTTCAGAAAATAATTCTGATGTACAGTACATTTATATCCAAGATATTTTTATAGGACAGGAATTCAAAAATAATTCTGATGTACAGTGCTTTTGTATCCAAGACATCGTCACAGTACAGGAATTCAAAATAGTCATATCCCAAGCAAAGTTTAATTTTTTTCATAAAATCCTACCTGGTAAGGGTGAGAAACAATCCCTAATCTTTTGGTGGATGAGGTTGTGTTAAGAAGGACCTGCAACTATTCTTTACATTTGAAACTGCATGAAATAACTTATACTTTCAGTTGTTGTGAAATTTTATGGTAATCATTAATTAGATACCATACAGTTTTTGACCTCATGTAAATCTCTTCTTTGTTTTGGGGAGGGTTTTTTGGGTGGGTACTGGGGATCGAACTCGGGACCTTGCACTTGCAAGGCAGGCACTGGAACCACTGAGCTAAATCCCTGGCCCATGTAAATTTTTTCTTTCTTTAGGGAAAATAGGAAAAGTTTCTGTGGTTTCAAGAATGTTGTGACATCAGAATCGTAAGCCTTTAAACATTGCAAAATAAAGCACTGTTTTTCTTTCACTTAAAAGAAATATAGATTTGCTTTAAGATATGCCTGAGTTGATTTAGAGGATGACTACAATGGCAAAATCCCATTCACAGTAGGCTGTCAAAGATAGTACCAGTGGTAAAACTCCATGTCTGCATCCCCCGTGGCGAGTAGGGTCAGAGATGAGCCTGGCAGATGAAACTGAAGCACTTCTCAGTTCCAGTCTATTTCTTCAACAAATGTGCAGAGGCAGGGAGTGCAGGGCCCTAGGGCATCCCTGTGGTCTGGGCTATAGGTAGATCACAACATGCATTCAACCTTTCCCTTACCTTTCCTTTACTGGGTGTCTATACACTGGTAAAATCAGGTTAAGATGAACATCAAGGTCAACCACTAAAAGGAAAAGACTTTCACAAGAGGGCTACCAAAGGGAGATGGGTATTTAATGACAGTAAACCATGGTTGCTGGCCAACTCCACACAGGTGCAGACCTGAGTCACTCAGCATCATCTGGCAAACACTGACTTTCTTCGACATCATAGACTTCCCCTCCAAACCATTACCCATCCGCTCAGACTCACTAAGAACAGCTTTGGGAATTAGCTAAACACATTGCTATGTTAATAATCCTGCTTACCCTTTAAAAAGAAAAATGATGCCAAAGGCAGTTTGCGGTGCTTTGACAAAGTACCATAGATGAGGTAACTGAGAAAATATGTATATTTCTCATAATATTGGAAGCTGTAAGTTCTAGATCAAGGGATAACATGGTCAGGTTCTTTGTGAGATTGTAGACCAGGTGGCTGCCTTTTACCTCTATGTTACATGGTGAAAAGAATGAGATTAAATCACTTTCTTTGTATAGGATATTAATCCTATCACAGGGCCTCTCCTTTATTTATCCAAATCTAATTATTTCCCAGAGGTCGAACTTTACACCACAGTGTCAGGAAGATTAGGTTTTCAATATGTGAATTTTATGGAGATACAAACATGGGTTCTATAATAAATTATAAATATAGAATGTTTTTCAATTTGTACTGTTAAGAAATTATAATAGATAACACCTTGAGTGTATATTTTGGTCTAAAGTATCTGAAACAAGAATTCACTTAATTTATCACAAGATTGCCTTTTCCTCACAGAATGAAATATGCAGAAGTACACTCATTTTTTAAGGAAATTAAAATTCTGTGAAGATTCCTGTTCTGTGTATGAAAATAGGAGCATGCCTCATATCTTAGTCTATTAGCACTTTCTAAATCATAGTTAGATTTATTAAGCAGGAAGAAATTATTTAAAACATTTGTAAACTGTAGTAACAGATTTGTATAAAATGTAGAACAATCAAAATGGGTTGCACTCATCAGAGTTGCTGAAAGTCTGTGTCCTCTCAGCTGATAAGAATGGACCAGAAGTCACCTCAACCAGCTGTTGTCTTCCCATGCTCTAGGAAGAAATCAAATTATTGCAAATCTCACAAAATACTCAGCCCAAAGCATCCTAGCAAGCTTAGATAGGAGATTATTTCTGAATGTGTTTGTTTATCTGTGAAATGGTTCCAAGCAGCAAAAATCATTGGAATGACTTACTTTGTACAATGGGAAATGGAGATATATGTCAAATTCAGAACTGAGCCTGCTACTTCATGGATATGCAAACAACTAAATAAGAGATGGTACTGGCACTGCATCTTAGGCAAGGGAAATTGAATAAAGAAAACATTTCCTGAAAGTGGCTAAAGTTTTACAAAGCAGCTGGGGAGAACTTTTACTAGAATTGTCTACATGTAAGAGCAATAGTTATGGATACCATTCTAAGTAGAGAAGAAAAGGAAAAAAAGAAAAGATAAGGTAAGATAAGAGCCACTCCCGGAAACCCTTGAGGGTTCTTGGAGCTGGCCAACTACATGTGATCCCTCTGGAGTTTTCTGGGGGAAAAAATGCAAAGTGGGATACATATTTAAGTCCTTGTGTGTGTGTGTGTGTGTGTGATTAAATAAATAGATATAAATCAATTTTGTTTTTATACTTGAAATACATACAACATAAATCTTTGAAGAATTATGAGCATTAAAGTAAAGGGCTAAATTTAGCTGATGACAATTTGTGTAAATACAAATTCTTTTGATTTGCTTCATTACTGACCTGAAACTTCCTTGCTGTTCCAAATGAGGCTTCACTTGAACTGAATCAATGCAGACAGATATTTCTGTTGAATTGGGCAAATTGTGTGGTAGCTTTGTGATTTGAACAAATTTCCATTAGCTACAATGAAGAAATCACAAAATTGATTTTCATCTGTGAACTGAGACAGCTCATGAAAATTTCTCCAGAGAAAGAAAGAAAGAAAAATCACAAGTTGTGCACAAAAATGCTGAAAATTTAATGTGGAATATAATCTAATCAGGCCCTAATGAAAACCATGAAATCTCTAATGCCTGTAGTGTACTGTGTTTCTTGCACATTTTTTTGTATTGGATTTAATATCCTCCCTTAAACAGTGATAAGAGGGGTTGAGCAGCATCAGTGGTATATTTAAGTTGGATCTGGGGTGTCCAAACTATTTAAATTTATCTTCAAATGAGATTTCAATTGTCCCAAATCAATCTTCCAACACAGGTTTCATGGGCATGAAGGCACTTAATAAGTACCATTGAATGATGATTAACTTCCCAAATTGCTAGCTAATTAATCTGCTGTGAACTTAATTGGTGAATTCAACCCTCCAAGTCAGAAGCTAGTAGGGTGGGCAGTCTCAAAATGAATTCCTCTTGAAAAGCTAGAAAGCTGGGGAAATCTATTATTTCATGCTAATTTTAACTGATTAGAGAAAAATGTTTTGATAATGCACAGCCTCTTTTGCCCATTCTTCTTCTTTGAGTATTAAATGGTCAAGGCCCCAGGTTGATTTAACTTTTAAGTGGAATTCTGCAATTTAAAAGAAGCTTATTTTAAAGCAATACCATATATTTAAAGATTAAACAGAGTTTCTGCAATTGGCCATGCAATTTATGTTTTTAAATAAAAAATCAGTTCAGTTGGAACAGCTCATGTTATGATCTTCTGGAAAATCAACATAAAGTAAGTGTCTAAATTTACATGTGCTAGGAAGAGCCAAAAGAAGTCTTTAAAGTATGCATTGGATTTAACTAACAGTTCTATTCCCTGTCACGAAATTATTAACAAAACACAAATAGCTACCATTTGTTGAGCATATAATATTTTCTGGCAATGCATATTCAATGTGATTTCCAAAACTTTACATATATTATAAAACACGTACATGCAGAAATTGGGCATCAAAGAGGTTATTTTCTTATGATTACAGAGCTAGAATTTAATGCAAATTGTGTCTGACGTCACAATTTATGATTAATGAAGTCTTTCTTACTGTCTCAAAAGCAAACCAGAACAGAATAAAGCAAAACAGAAAGAAACAAGCACGCATACACACTTCTTTTCACAATGCAGAACCTTTGTCTCCTAGATTCCAGCTTGTGCTACTAATTATGTTGATCTAAAATCATCAATATGTAATTTCCTTTATGTTATTTTCCACTTTCATCATATGAATTGTATCAAAATATTAAACTAGATGTTAGAGAAGCAGAGCCAGGAGCCACACAAACAAAATCCTGCATGCAAACAAATTTTCTTTTGTATTTAGTTTTCTGAAGAATGCATGGATTTGAGTGAAAAGGTGCAAGCATGTTCTGTTACTTATTGGAATCAACAACATACAAGAAATGATCATCTCTGACTTAGATATATAATTTAATAATGTGCGTCTTTTATTGGCTTGGGAATTGTTATGGCATCTCATATCCAAACTATGAGCTGGGTTAATTACCTAGAGTTTGAACAAGAGTGAGATATTTTATGCCTTAAACACTCTTCAAATAGCTTCACACATTGCTTGGCACAAACTGTAAAATGTACACAAGCATCCACTTCCTTCCTAACTTGGAACATTCCTGCTTCTTCATATTGTGTTTCTCTTAAAATAAAGGAACTCAGGAAGGTAATTTTACTTTGGGGAAATATTGTGGTAGCTTTGTGAAAGATTTCTTTGTTGTTTCATGATCACTTCGCTAAACAGCTATTTAGAAATGCTTAGTTAACTCTGCCTATTGGAATAGAGAGGTGGCAGGGTATCCTGAACACAGATTTTTATTTTAAATTATTTTTTAAGAATTAGACATTAATTTATTATACTTATACTTTATTCTTTTTTATTAGTACATGTTTGTAGTACATAATGATTACATTCACTGTGGCGAGTTGGAACATATACATTGCACATCTTAATTTTTTTTAAAAAAATTTCCTTCCTCACCTTCCACCCTCCCTTCATCTCTAGATGAATTTAATTAGCAACTCATTTATATTTTCTGACTATAGGTATTGACCAATACAAATAGGAGAATATGTGTCTGACACTGTCAGGTGTTGTCGCCATCTATAATGATTTAGATCAAAAGTGTCCTCTGAGCCTCATACACTGATAGATGGAGCTTTTGGGAGGTGATCGGATTGTGGGGCTAATGGCTGGCTTGCTGTTAGGTAGTAGGGCTTAGTTGGAATAGGTGTGCGGCTGTGGGGGTGACCTGGAAGTTTCTTTCACCTTCTCCTTGATCTCTCTCGGTTTCCTACCTGCCATGCTATGGGCAGTTTTCCTCCACTGTGCCCCTGTGCCATACAGCACTGCTTCCAAGGTAGCAGACAATCTACTGAAACCCCTAAAAACTGTAAGCAAAAACAGTCTCCTCCTTTAAGTTGCTGGTTTTTATATTGTTCTCAGCCACTAGGAAAGTGACTAAGATCATATCCATGAAGTTGTCTTCCTTGCTGGTGAAGGTTTTCATTTGTATTCCAATTTGTCACCACATAACTCAGGGAAAGTAACTGTCATTCCAGTCTATAAATAAAACATGCTTAGTATAACCATTGTTCCACTTAATTTTCTGGTAAGAAGATGAATTTTTAGCCCAGTTGTGGCTAACATAACAGCAGGAGAATTTAGCAATGTTACTTCTGGGACATTTCCATTGTTTTTTAAAAATCCGAAAGCAAAACACACACAACCCCCCCCCCCCAAAAAAAACAGAAAGGAAAAATGGTTGGTGCTATAGTTCAGTATAGAACTATTGCCTACTTTAAGACCCTAGATTCTATCCCTTCATGTGGCAATAAAAAAAATAATAAAGAGAAAAATAAAAATGAGAAAAATATCACCACCATTACTGCAACTGTAATGGGCTTCACATACATTCTTTACTATAAACACTAAGAATGCTTTATATTTGCATACAATTCATCCCTAGATTCTAATTAATTATCATGAATATAGATAGACATCATGACAGCTAAAGTTGATAGATATGTAGTTATATTTTTGGTATTTGTAGTCTTTTGATAGGAAATGAGAAAAGTTCACATCTACAGATCAGCAGCTGATCATTTATTAAGTGATTTATCAATCTTATTTTTCCTCTTTTAGGAACCTAGTTTTCTGTGTTTATATGTAATTTTCATCTTCACTTTCCAAATGGTACATTGAATTTTATTCATTAATGACTTTAATTACATCACTTGAAAATTCTGTTTTCTTGTCTGAATCAAACATTTGCATTTTGGAGGAAAATTTTAGTCAAGGAATGTCCTTTTAATTTATGTTGGCCTTCACTGTTGGAGAGGAACCCCATAAGCCTCGGTTCTATTATAGTGGCAAATACGTATTCTCACAATACATCAGGTTTTGCCTTTTATCTCACTAAGTAGTAGTTTCTTCTCCCTATATCAAAATTATTCTCCCTTTTTCATATCTCATGCTCTAAGCCTCAGCTTAAATATAATTTTATTGTGATATTTATCATTTAAATTCTTCATAGAATAACTGCCCACACCTCCAGGCCCTGTGTACTAGAAGCATCTTTTCTATGTATTCCACATCACTCATACACCAAAATTATCATAGACCTTAATCACATTTAATTGTAACTGACTTTTTTCTGTTTCTCTTCCATAATCTTAAAATTTTAATGATGTTAAACTAGAAAGAAAGGGAGAATAAAGGAAGAAGGAAGGAAGAGAGGAAAAATACAATGTTTTTAAGAAAGAATATGCCTGACCTGGACAATTTGTCTAGATGCTCATTTATTCTGGTAAAATTTTAAAAGAAATTTTAAATATTTTGTAAGATTCTTTTTTTTTTTTTTTTGGTACTGGGGATTGAATTTGTAAGATTCTTTTTATATCTGGGGTTGTATTTGAAATTCAACTTTGAAATTTCCTAGCAACACAACATTAGATAACAAGAAATCTTGACTATAAGTAAAAGAACATATTAGGAGAACCACTTCATACTCTAAAATTTAAATGAGCACAAAAGAAACCTAAGAAGTAGTGCTACATGATGTTTCAAAAAATCTGTTTCCCTGATAAACGTTGGCATAGTCAGCAAACTTAGAATATATTTTTAAGAGATTGGTAACGCTGGTACACTTGCTGGAAAACACATCAAGGAATGTTGCTAAGAACTGCTCTGTGGTGGTCATGTCAAGAGTAGAGAACTGAGAGATGTTGAGAAGAGAGATAAAATAGAGGGAGACAAGACACCGGTCCCCCTCTGCACTGTAATCAAGGAGGGCTGTTGATAGTTATCCTGCCAAGAGGAAGAGCCTGTGGGACACACTGAGAGTCAAGCCAACAAGAGCCCTTGGGAGCACTGAGTTCTGCTGCCAGTTCTTAGGGCCAACTGCCAAGATGCGCTGCCTGAGCCAGGATGGATTTGATCCAAGCCAGCTGCCAGGAGACAGTCATGGGTGCCTTCCTCCTGAAGTGAAACTTCCATAGATCTACAGGCCACTCTTAACCTTCATGGAATTGAAAGCAAGCTCAGAAATTCTAGGTACATAATCCAATAAACTGTTTTTTAAAAGAGTGAATAAAAGAAATTTGTTATTAAAATATTTGTAAAAACATTTTATATTCACCTGCTTATTCCTGCAATATGTCTTAGAATGAAATGTTCATCAATATCTCCCTGTTAAATTACACAAACCAGGTTTTCATACACCTAGCTGTGAGGATTTCATAATCATGTGATTTGAAAATATGCCAAAATTTTACCTATGATGATTTCAGACTACATGATGCTTATTAGTATGATGCTTGTAAATACAATGTTATTAAATGTTTTAAAATAAAATATGTTCCAATATTATAGTTCTATTATTTGGATATGCTGTATCATAGGTAAGTAAATTTTTAAGTTTAGTTAAAGAAATAAATGATGAAATGTACTGTGAAAATTATGTATTTGAGCAGATTCCAAGCTTACTCTTACATTTTCGATGACTAAATTTCAGGATGGTATCCATACATGGTATACAGACATTGAGCTGTGATTTTCACTTGCTCAGTGACACTCTCTGACTTATGACCTTTCCGTATAAACCATAGGATGTATCATTCAATAATATTTGGTGAGTAATTTGATGAATGAGCTAATCAATCACCACAAACCTATTTAAAGGATATTTAGATGGGCAGGGTAGCAAACTCCCCTGATCTCATCACTCTGGCAGGTAGAAGCAATAGGATATCAAGTTCAAACACAGCCTGGGAAACTTAGCAACTTAGTGAAATTTGTCTAGAATTTTTTTCAAAAATAAAAATAGGTCTATAGATGAAGCTCAGTGATAAGACCTTGGGTTCAAGCTTTAGTATCAGAAAAATAATCAATCAATCAATAAGGCTGGGAATGTAGCTCAATGGGAAGGTACTGGGTTCCAATCCCCAGTACCACATACTGAAAAATCATCTTAGAGTATTATCTTTGATATACAGTCTAAGATTAAGGAAGGTCATGAGAGTTGTAAAAGCAGCTTCTATGAATTTGTTACTTCATGGAGAAGAGGAAAGGGGAAGATGAGAAAAGAAAATTACATTGTGCTATTTGCTCTAACTTGTGGATAAAGTATAAATATAAAAAAATGAAGTAAAATTGGAAAAGAAAGGGAGGCAGAAAGTCAGGAAGGAAGGGAGGGAGGGCGGAAATGAAGAGGGGAGGGAAGGAGAAGGGAGAGGAAGGGAGATACTAATGCCCTATAAGAGAATATTGAGGTCAAACTAGGTAAAATACGGCATGAATCACATCACATTTGACCAGGAAGGTAGGATCTGTCATCAGCTTTTATCTGAAATTATGGAAAAGCAAAAACCCAAACAGTATGTGTTAAACCACAAATACCAGAATAGATTGCAATAAATCATAGTGTAAGAGAAAACACAGATTCATTCCAGTGACCAGTGACTTGGTGCTTGCTTTGTGTGGTGATAAGTTTATGTCACTTAGTTTTATGACTAAAATAAACTTATAATACTATTGTGTAGGATGTATAAAAAAGTTATCCTAAAGGGTATTAGCCGCAGAACAGAAAAATAGATCAATGTAACTGAATAGATAGAAGAGAACATAAATCACATGGACTTAGCCAACTACTGTCTGACAAGGGGACAAAGGTAAATATGGTAGAGAAAAATATCATCTTTTCAACACACTGTTCTGGAACAAGTGTCCAACCACATAATGAATCTCTGAACTAAATGTAATTTCGAAACTATAAGAGTCCTAGAATATATCATAGAAAATCAAGATGATTCAAAGACCCAATTCAAAAATGGGCTCTGAAAAGAACAGACATTTCTCAGGCAAAGAAGTAAAAGCAGCAAATAAATATATGAAAAAATGTCGAACATCACTGATCATTCGAGAGATGCAGATGAAAACAACACTGAGATTCCACCTCACCCCACAAAGAATGGCTGCTATCAAGAAATAAACCAATAACAAATGCTGGCAGGGGTGTGGAGAGAAAGGAACCCTGCTTCACTGATGGTGGGAGTGTAGACTGGTGCAACCACTGTGGAAGTCAGTATGGAGATACCTCAAAGAACTAGGACTACAGATCCTATTTGACCCAGCTATTCCCCTGCTGGATATCTTCCCAAAAGAATTAAAAGAGTCATACCACAGAGATATATGGGCACCTATGTTTATAGCAGCACAGTTTGTAATAGCTAGAGCTTGGAAACAGCCCAAGTGCCCATCAACTGGAAACTAAATAAAGAAGATGTGGGTTTTTTTATAAAATGGGGTACTATTCAGCCATAAAGAACAAGAAACTGGAGACATTTATAGCTAAATGGATGCATATTGAGGTCATACTCTTAAATGAAATAAATAGGACACACATGTGTAAATACCGAATAGTTTCTCTAGTGTGAGAAACTGAAAGTGTAAATAAAGATTAAAATGATTAAAATGAATAATTGATAATTTGAAATAGGAAAAGTTCCAAAGGTATAGAGGTGGCAGGAGGGAAAGGGGAAAGGGAAGAAGGGAAAGGAAAAATTATGAGAAAAGAAAAAAAAGGAAACAAAATCTATGTGAATAGGGAAGGGTGGAGGGAGTGAAGGGCGCACAGGTAATGGGGGATAAATAAGAACTAAAATACATCATGTTCAGGTACAAGCACCCAATGATAAATGTAAACATATTGTGTACCTAAAATGTACCAATAAATATATGAAAAGAAATCAAGATGATCTAAGACAGTAATGGTAAACCTTTTAGAGATGAGAGTCCAAACCACAACCTGAAACCCACTTAGCTATCACAAAGTGCTAACACTGCAATTATACCTGAATATTGGGGTTTTAGCTTATACAAAAACAACTCATACATTAACATATTTTGCCTTAAAAGAAAAGAAAATAACATCCTGCCATAAGTTTGCCAACACTGATATAGGGTTATGTAATGACTTTTCAGATACAACACCAAAGGCTCAGTCCATGAAAAATGAGCAAGAGTCCTGAATAGACAACTCACTAAAACAATGTCTTCTATCATATATGAGGGAAATATAAAGTGGACAATATTGAAATACTACCATACACTGTGAAGAACAGGCAAAATCCAGAACAATTACCACACCCAATTCTATGGCAGATGTAGGGCAAAAGGAGCTGGTGTTCATTGTCAGTGGTAATGCAGAAGAGTACAGCTGCATTGGAATATGTTTCTTTGACAGTTTGGGACAAAATTAAACTATGCTTAGTATGTGATCTATGCTCTTTTGTATTTATTCAAAGGAACTGAAAACATGTCTACACAAAATCTTTCACACAGATATTTACAGCAGGTTTATTCATAACTACCAAAACTTACAAACAATCATGATGTCTTTCAGTACATGACTAGAAAAATAAATAGCTGTTCTTCCAAAAAATCAAATATTATTTAATGCTATACATTTACCATGAAAAAACATGGAAGAGGAATTAAGTACATATTACTAAAGGAAAGAAATCAACCTGAAATATCTACATACCATGTGATTATATCCACACACCATTTTGGAAGTGGCAAAGCCATCAAAACAGTAAAAAGACAAGTGGTTGGCAGGTTTTAGAGAGGAGAAAGGGAAGAATAGGCATAGCACAGAAGATTTTTAGGTTAGTTTAAAGTATTTTGTATGATAGTAAGTGGTAGATAATGGCATAATAAATATGTCAAACTCAAAGAATGTGCATCCACGTGACTCCTAATGTGAACTGTATACTCTGGGTGATGATGATAGGTCAATGTAGGTTCATAAAATAGTTGCAGCATGCTGTGGTGCATGGGATGGGATATGATAATGGTAGAGATTAGCCTGTGAGGAAGCCGGAGTTATATGGGAAATCTCTAAGAGTTCTGCTTAACTGCTCTGTAAACTTATAACTGTTGTAAAAAAGTCTTAATTAATAAAAAAAATCTTAATAAATGTTCTTAATAGAATTCAAAATTTGACAAATACAACTATTTATTCAACAATTAGTTATGCATCAACTTGTAAGCAATAATTAGTTGATTTAGAGATGTGAAAATCACATAATTTTGGTAGATTAAAGTCAGAGAAGGAAGATATAACAAGTGGCAAATTAATTATTATCACAATAATTCAAAGAGATGAATAGATAGATAGATAGATAGATGATAGAGAGATATAAATAGGGAGATGTTGGCTGAATGGATAGAGACACAAGTGCACCACATCTGGAAAGTAGATAAGAGATTCTGAAATGGAGAATCTTTTCCTTGAGTGAGAGTAAATAGTGGATAACTATGAAATTTTTTCTTTTTTGCTTAAATTCTTTTATTGGTACATTTTAGGTATACAATATGTTTACATTTATCATTGGGTGCTTGCACCTGTACATGATGTATCTTGGTTCTTATGTTTTCCCCATTTCCTGTGCACCCTTCACCCCTCCACCCTTCCCTATTTAC
>NW_004624755.1:4113851-4124015 GCF_000247695.1 Heterocephalus glaber
TATGATTCTTTTAATTCTTTTGGGAAGATATCCAGCAGGGGAATAGCTAGGTCAAATGGGACCCCCAGCCCTAGTTCTAACTATGAAATTTAAATTGGTTGCAGTAGGTGTCCTTTTTATTGTTGGGTTTTGGTTTTTGGTTTTTGGTTTTTTTGTACCGGGGATTGAACTCAGGACCTTTTGCTTTAGAGGCAGGCGGCAGCACCATTGAGTTAAATCCCCAGTCCAGCAGGTGTTCTTTTTAGAAGAACAATCAAGAATGGAGACAAAACCTCTCAAACCCTAAACAAACATATACAAGCTTAAAGAAAACATGATCTAAACTTAGAAATATTTCAGGACTTCTACATCCAATCAAACAGAAAAAAAAATACCAGCAAATAGAAATGAACACATGAGAATTGAAGGGTCATATAAAACATCAAAAAAGCACAGTGTTTGCTGTCAAAAAAAAATCTATATTTAAAACCCTGTCACTGAAGTATGTATAAGTATATACATGGCCATCCAGGTCACTCCAAGTACCAGATTACCCATACATAAAATAGGTGAGGACATTTAACTTTTATAAAGATTATTATGAAAGTATAATAAAGACCAGTGCATTTCCTAGTACATAGACAAAATATGTAAGTATTAACTACTGAAGGCAATAGAAAACTTAATTAGTTATTTGCAAAATATGTCAAAGTCTTCATGAAGACAAACTTTTAGGAAATTTCAAAAGAGAAATATGACTTGGTTAGAAGGTGTGGGAATAATGTCTTATCTTTTTTATTGTTTATTCAAATTAAAGTAAATCATTGCATTCCACCAGAAATATGTGGCATTATTTAATGATTATACATTGTAGTAAGTTGACCTCTATTTGATTCCACTAATTTTCTAAACTGATAATATCTATCTTCTAATGGCTGTAGGATTTAGCAGGATTTCTGTGTTACTCAGTTTTCTACACTACAATCACTATAATGAAGCGCCTGTGATAATCAACTTACATATAGAAAAGCTTTATTTTGGTTCACATTTTTGGAGTTTCTAGTCCAAGTCAGAGTCAGATGATGCTTTGAACTTCTGATGGGTGTATCAGAGGGCAGTGACAGAAAGTGTATGGAAGAGTAAAATGACTCTGTTCTTGGCCAAGAAGGGAAAAAGTAGAGGCCAGGGCCCCCAAATCTTCTTTTAGGGGGCATTACGGGATATCTGTAACAGTGTAAAGTCTTCAGTAAGGTCCCACCTCTTAAAGGACCACTGCACCTCCCAGTGGCACCACCTTCAGGACTAAGCTTGTGCTAAAGGTGTTAAAGAATTGCTTGGGGAAGTCTGTTCATTTTCAAACAATAACAGTCTTCATTAATGTAATAAAGAATTTTGCTAAATACAATTGTGATTTTTGTAAAGTGAGTACAATCTAGATATAAACCTTAACATTGCCCCTCTTAAGTGCCACAATATTCAAACCTATTAAGTATAGCAGGACTATATAGAATCCTGTTGTAATGGAGTGATTTAACTTTTTCTACAGATTTTTAAAATTTCCATTACTCAAAAATTACTTAATACTTTATATAGCATGGCCCAAAACAATATTTTTATAGAAAAATAACTATCTTAGGGATTTTGAATTTAACTCACAATAATGCAACAAATCTATTGCTGGAAATTCTTGTTTTATTTAAATGATTTGCAACAGAACTTTCTGTGATGATGGAAATGTTCTATCTCCATGCTATCCAATAAAGTAGCCAAGTGACAAGTGGCTATTAGCACTTAAAATGTGGCTAATAAGACTGGCGAATGGAATTTTAAATGTCCTTTCATTTAAATTTAATAAGCACATGTGATTAATGGCTTGTTTATTGTATGATACAGAGACTTTTTGAAGTATAATTTTTAAAAGAGCAAATATGTCAATCTCCTCAACAATAAATTTGATATTTAGAGGGTTGTGTGCCTTTGAACTCAGTAACACACACTTTAAATGGTTCAAATTGAAGTGCTTTTATGCTCAGTATGAGTTTGTCATGTTCATAAAATGATACACCAAATTAAAGTGCTTTGGCATGCTGTGTACTTTGAACTAACCGAGATTGGAGGTCTCAGAAGATGTTGTCAGTGACCTTCTGCTCTCCCATCTTTCACCTGTCCTTCCCCACAAGAGAGTCACAGAAATCAGACTTCTCCCTCTCCTTCATGAGTCACAGAAACTAGAACTCCACCCAGCAAGAGTATCTTTGCCCCTCTCCCTTGAAGTTCCTCACTGCAGATGGGGTCCTGCTCTATACCTAAGGGAGGACATGCTCCACTGAGAAGCTCAGACGAATCTGAACAAACAGGCTGGTTTTCCCCACTCAATGTATTACCCTTGCATCATTTTCTATCCAATCGCATTTTTTCCTAGTTATCTGGTCTTTATCAAATGTACACATAAAATATGCAGTTTTCCTCGGTTCTTCTTTTCTGAAGTATTCCATATCATTGAAATTGTTGATTCAATGAATTTGCTGTATGTTTTTCTCCTGTTAGCATGTCTTCTGATATAAAAATATCAGCAGTGACCATTATGATGGGTGAAAAAACAGATCATGCCTTCTTGCCCCTACAAATACACTCAGTGGAAAAAGCTAATAGGACTAAGAACCTCTTCCAAAATAAATTATGGCAATTCAAACATAAAATACTTTGCAGATGTTTGTTTTCAAATTATCTATTTTTAAATATCAAAAATCTATTTTGAAGAAAATTGTTTTACAAAAGAAACATAAGAACAAAAATTTTACTCTGAAAGCATAGAATATGTCATTGCATTATGGAAAACGTAGTGAACATTTAGAAGATTCAAAGTTGAGTTCAGCTTTGTGATCATAGATAGAAATTTTGACTCAACATGAGCCTTCTTAAAATTGATGAGACTTCTGAGGGTAGCCATTAATTGTATTTTAATTGAATATTTCTAGTCAAATATTGCTAGTCAGAATAGAATAGAAACCTAAACAAAATGTACTTTAGATTTCAGAAAGATACAAAACAATTTTAACAAAATACACGTAAATTCAGAGAGCATAATAAGGTGACACAAAAATAGTTTGACAAATTCATCAAGAATATAAAAAAGATAAAAATCAGTGTGTGCCCAGCAAGTCTATAGACTTTTTAATAATATGAAGTAACTGATTTTTTTATTAATTCTTTGAAAACTTAAAACTTGGTTATTTTCTATGTTCATAGAATTCAATGTTTGGTCTACATATATTAATTAAATATAAAATCTATTTAATTGTGTTTTCCTGCATTGTGTATTGTTGAATTTTCACATACCTTTCAATAATTTAATTTCTGCATGAAATTTTATGTATTATATTTTACTGTGGTCATATAATGTTTCTTGAGAAATAGGTTTTTATTTGAATTAAACACATAAAATGAGGCTCTTTTTCCATTTTATGGCATTTCTTTGAACACTATTTTGTAACACATTAGTATTTTCGGTTATGACAACCCCATCTTAGGTTGCAGTAGCCTAGTAAATCTTTGCCCATTTTTATTAATGAACATATTGAACTCTCTTGCATAACTAATTTATCACTGGGGTTTGTTCTATTACAAATGATATAAATATCTATCCTTTAAAGTACAGTTCAATCAGAATTGCCTAAGGACTAAAATTCTTGGCAATTAAAGATTTGTCAGGTGGTTTGATTTACATTTATACCTTTCCATTGAGTGTTAAAGAACACCCCGGACCGGGGATTTAGCTCAGTGGTTTCTCTGCCTGCTGCACAAGCACAAGGACCAGAGTTCAATCCCCAGTACCAAAAAAAAAAAAGACCAAAAAAAAAAAAAAAAAGAACACCCACCCCAAAATTAAAAGAAGCAAATATATACTAGCCACATATTTTGTAAAAAATAGCAACTAATAAAAGTTTAACTATATACCTGAAAAGAAATCTTGGTCAGTTTTCATGTTTCCACATTACTATATAAGACTTAAAGTGATGCTCTAGCTCAGTCTGTTCATTTAAGTACTTGTATTTTTTAGGGCATAGCTAAGTTGTGGCAAACATGAACCACAAAGTAAAGTCATGTATAGATAATGAACATAGCAGCATAACACTTAAAAAATAGGCGGGTACTTCAAAGTAGATATCCCCTGCTGCTCCATGAAATAATGAAGGGGTCTGGGAAAAGTTGGTCATCCATGGCACCCTCAACATGTGACTTCTCTATATGTCCTTAAATTTTGACCATTTCCTTGCCAAGAAGAGGGGTATAAAGGGAGAAGGAGCAGAATTAACTTTCATTTAAAATAGCATCTGGAGATTGCACATTTTATTTCTCATTGTTTGGAGACTTGCTCACATTAAAATGTGCTTTTGTCTATACTAACTAAAAGCCCTGCTACACTCAATGAATTTCTGACTTGAAACAATAGGAGGATAAATAATAAAGAATGACTACTAGTATCTTATGCATGCTTTCTGGCCCTGATGCCTAAATGTTATTTTACCCACAGATCTCTCTCTGGATATGTTCTTTCTTATATCAAATTTTTATTCTTAAATTTATTTTAATCTGTATATAATTTAATGAAAAAGTAAATACTACTCATGTAATGTGACAAAAGAGCCAAACACCCTCACTGGAGGAAAGATAGCCTTTTTAATAAATGGTGCTTAAAAAATTGGGTTTCAACTTGCCAAAGATTAAAACTAGACCTCTATCTCTCACCATACAATAAACTAAAATCAAAATGGATTAAATATCTAAATATTAAAACAGAAAAACTAAACTGGCTGGAACAGAAGATAGGTAGAGCTTTTGAAGATGTTGGTATAGGAAAAGATTTTATGAACAAAACCTCTGTTGCCTATGAATTAGCACAATCAACAAGTGGAATCTCTTTTTATTAAAAAGCTTCTGCACAGCAAGAGAAACCACCAACAGTGTCAAGAGACAATGCGCAATGTGGGAAAAAATTTTCACCAGCTGTCCCTCAGACCAAGGTCTAATATCTCAAATCTATAAAGAACTTAAAAAAATCAAATCTCCCAAATTTAAAGACCCAATCCAAAAATGGGCATCTGAAATGAACAGAAATTTCTCAGACAAAGAAGTAGAAATAGCAAATAAACATATGAAAAAATGTTCAAAATTCAAGAGATAAAAATGAAAACAATGCTGAGATTCCACCTCACTTCAGAAAGAATAGCTGCCATAATGAAATCAACCAATATCAAATGCTGGTGGGGCTGTGGGGAAAGAGAAATCCTGCTCCACTGCTGGTGGGAGTGTAGACTGGTGCAAGCACTGTGGAAATCAGTATGGAGATACCTCAAAGAACTAGGACTGGAAGTCCCATTTGACCCAGTTATTCCCCTGCTGGGTATCTTCCCCAAAGTATTAAAAAAAAACCTTCCACAGTGATATATGTGCACCCATGTTCATAGCAACACAATTCATGATAGCTAAAGCATGGAAGCAACCCAAATGCCCATCAACTGGAGATTGGATAAAGAAAATGTGGGTTTATTTTTTATAAAATGGAGTATTACTCACCCATAAAGAATGAGAAACTAGAGACATGTATAGCTAAATGGATGCACATTGAGGCAATACTCAAGTGAAATAAATAGGACACACATGTAAATACTGAATAGTTTCTCTAGTGTGGGAAACTGAAAGTGTAAATAAGGACTAAAAGGTATAATAGATAATGTGAAATAGCAAGAAAAGGGGCAAAGCGGAAGGGGAAGTGGGAGGGGTAGGGGAAAAGAAAGAAGGGAATGGAATTAATATGAGAAAATGAAAAAATGGAAACAAAGTCCTTGCAAATAGGGAAGGATGGAGGGATTGAAGGGAGGGCAGGGGAATGGGGAAAAATAAGAACAAAGATGGATTATGTAAAGGTTCAGATTTCCAAGGAGGAATGTCATTATATTGTATACCTAAAATGTACCAATAAAATTAATTTTTAAAAAAACCATAAATACTACTCGTGTAATGTGACATTTCGATACATGTACATATTGAGTAATGCTTAAATTAGTTAAGCATATACCAAGGATTAATTTCTCTATGGTGAAAACATTCAAAGTTCTTGTTTGAAGTGTTTGGAAATACACAGTGTGTTATTATTATCATCCTACTGTGCAAGAACAAACCAGAAATCCTGACTCTTAGCTGTCATTTAATTCCTGTTTAATAATCCTCTACCTGAAGTTCAACAATCCCCTTAAACTCAATTTTTCCAAACTACACAAACAAATCTCAAGCCAGAACTGTTTCTCCCTTATCCCCTGTGTCAGTGAAGGACACTACAACAAAGTCCTACAGGTAGGACTTTATAAGGCCTCCCACTTTCAGAGTCACTGAGATCCTTAGATTTTTCCTCTGTTCTGGTGCTTGAATTCATCCATTTTCTATCATCTTCAAGGTTATGTCTTAATCAAAAGCCTTATCATATTTCATCCATATTATTGCAAAAGTATCTACATTAATATTCCTACCTCTCATTCTTGATTTCTATCAACAGGTCTGCCATATTTTTAGCAGAGCACACCATAGCAGATATAAATCTGTTGATGTCACTTTCCTAGGAAAACCATATAGATACTGACCCCAAATTAGCATGCAGAACCTTCCATATGTCTCTATACACTCTGTGCAGCACTTCCTAATTAGTGTCATTTTCCTGTACAAATAAGATTTTCTTTCAGATTTTGAAGTCTTTCCAACTCCCTGTATGAAAAGAAGTGACTAACATTTGTACTGCAGTTTTGTAGTCATTTTTTTCCTTATATGACTCAAGTTAGCACTTGAGATTGCAGGCATCTTAAAGGATTAAAGCCATTGCTTAATTACTGTTGGTTTATACATTTATACATATAATCATGTTCCAGAATTACAAAATTGTATGAACTGTAGAAAATTGTAGAATTGTAACATTTTGAAAGATGTAAAAGGCCACCTAAGCAAAACCTTTAACAAATACAATGATTACAATTACAATAGAGAACTCTATTATTATTAAATGTAGCCATTCTGTATGATAGACACACTGTCTCAAAATTTGAGGTATTACTATCATTTTTGAAATGCTATGATTGCATAATGTTCTTCCTCATTGTACTGAAATGTGCTTTTCATATATTACATACCTTAGTCTCAGTTCAGGAAAACAACAAAATACATTCAGTGAAGCATCTAGACCACAAATTTAAACATAAACTGACATCGAATATAAAAAGATATGATATCTTCAATTTTAATATAATGGCTTTGACTGAATTGCTGCAACCTGCAAAAAAGGCTGTAATTAAAGATACAGTATTTATCTACAGTTTTTCTTCAACCTTTAAATTGAATATTAAATTCAAATCACCTGACCAAGCAGTGTAATTTAGATGCAAAACATTTTGGCTCAGTGTGCATCCAATATAATTTACTCACGCCAATAAAAATAATTGCTGAAAAGAAAGATTTATTATTCAGTCAATCTAATATATTATAAGCACAAACCAATACATAGTGCAATCAATTTATCATAGTATATAAAGTATTTCATGTGGGAATCAATTTATAATGAACCAAAGACTTAGTACCAAACATATTTTTAAAGGCTTGATATTATATTCACCTAAATTCCATGCAAAAAAATTAAGACTTGACTGTATAGCTATCCCAGAGTGGGATACCATCTCTTTCTGCATTTCTAATCCCATCAAGTTTGTCCAAGGCAGTCAAAGATTCATAAAAGCCAGGTTTCCTTCTTTCTCTTTGCTATTGCAAATATGAACAAGCGAATCATTAAAAGACTAGAAATGAAATCAACTTCAAAAGCTTAATAATTACTCAAATCTGACATGAAGTGGAATTTACCATAATAGAGCAATTTTAGATTCACATTTTTACTGACTTTGATTTCATTTTAAAAAAGAATTTAGCAGCATAGATTTTGCAACCATAACACATTTCTCTGATTCACGTTTAAGATTTGTTGTCGCCAAAAGAGATCTTGCCAAGGTAATAAAGCCTTTGCAACTTGAAATGAGTGGGTGTTTCCAAAACCTTTCAATTATTCTTTTGGTGACTCAGGGATATGGGGCAAAACTGATTTTCAGCATGTAAAATGAGGCATGGAGAGGCAGCCACAGTGTCCTCCCTCACACAGTCCCGTCCTCTGTCCTTTATGCATGAGTAGTTATGTGCAGAGATTTCTAGGGATTTTCAAGTAGGAAAGAGAAAAACACACAGGGAAATTGGAAGGGGCAGCTTTCCAAATTCATTTCAGGGAGATTCCACTAGCTCATCCTCAGTAGGGATGTCCATCTGAACTGCTGATGACACTGATGAAAATAATAAAATGATTAATCACAATGGAAAGTCACGGACCTCCAGTATACTTTGGAATCTATTCTAAAATGAATGGCAAGGGCGGGGGATTTAGCTCAATGGTTTTGCCACCTGCTGTGCAAGCGCAAGGATCTGAGTTTGATCCCTGGTACCAGAAAAAAAAAAAAGACCCTAAAATGAATGGCAAGAGCATTTATTTTCAAAACATAAAATATACTTACTTCTCTGTAAGCATAGATTATGCAGTACTAATTTTAATTTTATTATGCATATTATATTCAATACAAATTGTATTGTAAAATTTATATCAATTAGAATTTCTAGATGTTCTGCGTTTTACTTAGTAACATGGGGCTTTCTTTTAAAGTGGTAATTTGTTTTGTGCAACTATGTTTCTCACTTTTTCTTTACTTAAGATTATAGATTTATAGTTTCACTTTAAAATGATTCTATACAATTTCTTGTGAAATGTTGGCTAATCTCGTAGTGTTGAGTTTATTGTCTCTCATATTCTTAATTTTTCTTTCTACGTAATCCTGATTTCTTAAGTTTGAAAATATATTTAATATGTACCTTAATTTTGAGATGTAAGTGTGACACCACAAGAGTGATAAATATCTGAGCCTATTCCTAAGTAGAAGCCCACTCATCTTTTCTTACTATGAAAAGGCCTGAATACCGCAATGTTAAAATAGGTGATTTCTTTGAACTTTCGTCTTCCAGGCAACTTTCTAATAACTTCATAAACCATATTGTGTTTCATACCAATACAAGAATCATAAGAGTTATAAAAGTTAATATTTTTGCCAAAATTTGAAGTTACACATGCATTTTAGCAAGTATGGTTATTAGTACATTAATCATACATTATGTTTATAATGTTAATTTGGGTACTCAAGTCCTATACAATTTTGTTTCATTCTATGTTTACCTGACTATGTAAAAATACATGCAGGAAATTGTGACATAATTTCTTCCTAGGCAAAGCCAATATTTTCTCATCCTTTCTTCCGCTTTATATAATTTCTAATTTTTTGCCAATTTCTTATTTCACAGAAAAAATATATGTACATAGGTAATTAGAGAGTATCACAGGAAAAGACACTTTTGAAAACACTCTTAGATATATTTAAGAACATATATCTGATCTATATGATACTTCATTTCTACGCTGATTTCCAGGAGTATTTATTAAGAAATCAACATCTTTGAAGTGTACAGATAAAGGTAACTGAAACACAGCAGTTAGCATTTACTTTACGTTTTAATAGCTCTTATCTTAGGTTATCCATAGTTTCAAGTACTTGTGGCGAAAAACAAAATCTGAAATTATGAAAATACAGAAATTTAAAAATTCTTAAGTAGCCAGGTGTTGTGTCAGATCCTTATAGTCCCAGATATGCAGGAGGGTGAGACAAGAGGATCCACTTGATTCCAGGGTTTTGAACATAGTGTCAGCAAAGTGAGTTTCTGTCTCAAATAATTATTTTTCATAAATAGTGGGATGAAAATTTTATTCATCCTGTCTCTCCTGCTAAAAATATGAATGATCCTTTTCTCCAATGTACCTAATCTGTATATGATATCTATCTATCTATCTATCTATCAATCTATCTATGTACATTTTAGGTATAAAATACATTTATACATTTACATTTATCATGGGGTGTTTGTACCAGAACATGATGTATCTTAGTTTCTATTTTTTCTCCCATTACCTGTGTACCCTTTAGCCCCTCCACCCTTCCCTATCTACACAGAGTTTGATTCCATTTTTTTTTCTTTCTCATAATTTTTCCTTTCCCTTCTTCC
>NW_004624755.1:4138490-4198087 GCF_000247695.1 Heterocephalus glaber
AATAATTGTACTAACATAAGGTTTTCCTAAAGAATGAATGACTTATGACAATAGCATACAAAGAACATATTGCTAGTCAGAGGTTTGAAAGAACTTACTTGTTAAATGAATAATCAGATTGTTTAAAGTGCTAAACTTCTGTGCACATTTGCAAATATGTGTTTTAATCGAAGTGAGCTACACTTACTACATCTTAAAAGATATTCATTGATTGATCACTTTTACAAGCAATATAATGTGTGGATTGGTGGACTAAATAGGCAATAGAAGGTAGAAACTTTTTTGAATATTTGTTCCCAAGGTATATTAATATTTACATGTTTTTCATATCAGAAAAATATTTATCAAATGCCTGTTGGAATTTAGCTATTAAAGTTAGATTACATGCATCACACTAATTGTCTATATAATTGACAACAGGCAATAACTATAATGATGTCACTAAAAATACAAAATAGTAAAAAATTAGCTCATCATGATTGAGTTATTGACACAGACAGAAGAAATGGCAGAAAAAGGAGAGAAGGTTGAACATGTCAAATAGGGTGTATTTTATCTTCTTTCCCCACATTCATTCATTTTGCTTTTTAATTTATCTTTCACTTTCATCCTTGAATGGATTTCTTTTCAAATCTTGTCTTGGGCTTTGTATGTCATAGAAGCTGAAAAAAATAAACTCAAATCATCAGATTATGTTGGACTTTCTTCCTATATTAGATGATCTTGTTCCCTGAGACCTTGTATTAGAAATCCATTTTTTATATCGATCTCAGCATCCCCAGGTGGACCCACCTTGGAAATTGCAGACCACGAGCAAAGGGTAGTTTACACTGAGAAAAATTATTCTTTCTGAGAGGTTTAATATTTGAAGGTGAGTTATTACAGCTTAGCTGTGCTTGTAACAATCTTAAGAATGCCTTCCATATGAGCACGCCTACATATGCAAACTTGGATTTATTTTAATTCCTCAGAATTAAATATTTTATGCTAACTGAACAGAGAGCTATGAGCTTATTATTTGCTTTATATCCCCCAAAATTGTCCATGTAAACAAATTGAAAGTATTAATGTAAAATTCAGCACAGAAATAATAATTAATATACTTAAGCCTACCTAATCGGTACTAAAGAATCATTGTAATACAGTAGTTTAAAAATTTCAAGATAAGTTTCATATCCACTGACTTTCAATTGATGTTTTCTATTAAATGCAGGAAATGAGTGAAATAATGAAAGGAGCTAATAGTTATGAATTATGCCAACCACTATGAGTTTTAAATGCAGCATATCATTACTATTGTGTCATAAGTATATTTCTGTTTAAAATAACACCAACATTTACCGAAAACTTCTTATATGCCCACCACTGTTCTCAATATTAACTGATTTTGTGTGTATTAATTTATTTAATCTGTGTACTTCTAAAAAGCAAGTGAAAAAAAGTGTGAGAGAGAAAGTCTAAATGGCTAAATTAATTCTGTTAGTAGTGGTGGATTTAGGAATCAAACTCAGAGTTATCATTGGTAGTTTATGCTCTTAAATACTATATTTTATTACTTCATGTTGACTGACATTTGTAACTATAAAAGGTTTTTGCCTCGCTGGCTTTCACTAGTCTACAAAAAATTCCCATGAAATAAGATAATTTTTCCCTCAGAGATGAAAGCACATAAAATTTATTTCAGATGTTTTGTTATTTACTTCAAATAAATAAAAGATGCTTCAACCAAGACATTTAAAAAGTTGCAGGATTTGAAAGTAAAGAACAAAGATTCCTTAGGTAACCACCATCTTTTCTGGAATATTATGCTTGATTTTTGCTGTGTAAAGCAACAGAAAATGAATTTTCACCCAAGAAAATGTGTTTGAAATTCAAAATCACACTTTTTATTAAATGTGAGTATGATAATAAAAAGAGTAATAATGCGCTTTACTGGCAATTAAATAAATTGTCTAATATAAGGTGAAAGGAGTTTTCATGTGTTGTGTAGTGTTGATGTGGTAATGATTTATGTTTGGTTTTATTTTTATTTCTAAGAGTTGAGGTTTATTTTTTTAAACAACTAAAGACAAGGAGCTGTCCAACATTTGGTGGGGAAAATCATATTAATAATTTGTACACAGGTGTTCATAAAAAGAATGCTTAGAAAATGGAAAACATGTTTTATAAAATAGCAATAAGGAGATACGTAGTAGGTGAGAGTTGATAGTTGACATAAAAATGATGATGTCGATGAAAAAGAAGACATTTAAAGTATATCCATGCTTTTGGGGTGGTAGCTTCTTTCTGTAAGTATATTTTTAAATGATAGTTCCAAGAATTCTTTAATTCTTTTAAAATGTAGTATGCAGTCTGTTAAGTAAATTTAAATATAGGGACTTGTAGAGAATGAAACTCTTTGTTGACTATTTTAACATGCTGCAATATACATTGTATAAAGTGACAATGTATAAGGACATTCAATCTAAAATCAGAAAATAAACCATCTCAATGGCTTATTAAAATTTGTAGAAGCCTATGAAAGTTTTTTCTTAATGTGCACAAATTATTTATATACTTTTATGTATTTGCTTTTCTGTATGTTTTTGATCTTATGCAAATATATATCAATTACTTCATATACATTTGGCTTAACTTCTTACTTTATTCATTCATTTATCTATTTTAGTAAAATTCAGTTGCTTTCCTTGTTTTTTCTTCTCTATTTAAACAACATCTATGCTTTTATATATAAGTTCCCAGGGCTACTGTTATGGTTTGGGTCTAGGTGTAGTCTCCCTCACCCACCCAAGCCTCATGTGGTCATAGGCTTAACCTAGAGTATGTGAAGCTGGAATTGATTCATGATGCAATGCTAGGCTCAAGGTCACTAGGATTAAAAATGTGAGTGCTGCCCACCCTAAGTAGTCTGAATAACATAAAAAGGGCAAGGAGACACTGTTAAGTTCCCTTGTTACTTTTGCTGCCTTGTGTGCACCATGTTGTTTCTGCTCTGCCATGCCTGTTTGTCATCTCTGCCTTGGAGTTGGCTGATTATGGACTGAAACTTCTGCAAACTGTAAACCAAATAAACCCTTTCCCCTCAAACTGGGTGTCAGGATTTTGTCTCAGCAAGGAGAAAAAAAGTAACTAACATAGGTGCCAACTAAGTAGGAGGGGAATCTATACTACTTATGAAAGAATGTGTCAGAACTTACCCTTATATGAAATAACTGTTACATCAAGAAAGGGATATGAGAAAAAGGTAATTAATGGTCTTAATAGCCTACAGCATTTGGGATTTGGAATGACTTGGGTATTAACAATGAAATTTAAGATGTTTTAAAATGCATGTAAAGTTTCTAGGAATTTGTGAACTCATGTTATTTATATACATTTAAAATAAGAAATGATTGATGAATGCAAATATTTTATGAAAAATATTTGTAATTAAATAAATATTTACTATATCAATTTTTCCTAACAAAATATACTCTTTTCACTTTATGAAAACACATTTTCCTCCATAGCCTTTAGTCTTCATTTCACAATAATTTTGACTAGCAAATTTCTTCCAAGAGATATAATCTGGTAGGAAAAACAGTTAAGTAAACAAACAAACCACAATACAACTTGATAAGTTAAAAGTAAGCACAGGGTAGTATGAGCATATATAAAAGGAGCTGTCCCTAAGCTCAAGGGATCAGGAAGAACAAATAGCAAAAATTTACCTTCTAAGGTGAATTTGAAAAGATGACTACAGTCAAAAATACTATCAAAATTAATGTTGTGAGACTTGCATCTTAATGTTTTGTTAGAAATTCATTCCATTATTTTCCAGCTCTATATTACTGAAGTTTTCATACCTATATTACAGTCTCATTGGATTGAAACTACATTTGGAGGCCTTGCTGGCAACAGCTGACCAGTTCAATTTAAGGATAAATTAGAGTAAAAATGTAGGTCAGATCTGTAATATACAACAAAAAAATAGTGTCATCTTCTCACTGACAAGTGAACTAATGACAAATGAGACACTAAATCTTTGTTTTCTTTTTTGCACATCTTGGAAAGAAAATGAAATTGCTTGGAAAGTTGAATGAACATGCTTTCCTATCAGTAGGCAGTCTTCAGTTAATATTGTGCTACAATGCAAAAGGAATATGGAATAGTGAAACCTTTATACTGCATTAAATAACATTTTATGAACAGAAATAGAGCATATAATATCTGAGAGAAAGAAGTAGAACATGACAAAGTGGAATAAGTTGTAATTTATTTTCTTAAAATGGCTCTTGTCTAATATGTTTCAGTTCCATCTTTCTTTATAATAGATATTCTTATCAGACATTTATCTGCCATCACTTTCTGACATAATACACATCTTGAGATTTCCAATTTTACCACATAATAAACTCTTTTTATGTTTCAAAAATAACATGAGTTAGAATTGACTAAAAATAATCCGCAGTATTGCCATAGGTATTTCAAGCTCAAAAACTGTTGTTTTATATTGTTTTGGGCTATAAAGAATGGATTTCAGAGGAATTTGAAGGTTTCTACCAAAATATCCTCACAGGATTTTAGGGCTTTTATTTCTACTTAATGTACAAAGAGAATTTGTTTGAATCATTGCACAGAAACAAAACATGTCAAAAAATATTCTCTTCATATTTCAGGGTATTTTTCTTATTAGTAACTGGGGTTTACATAGAAATCCTACTCTAAAATGTTCCTAAGTTTCATCATAATTTGTTTATTTCCAATGTGGCACATCTTTACTTAAAGCTCAGCAATGGTTTTGTACATAATTCTATACAAAATCAAAAATAGACTGAATTTCAAAGCATCACAAGAGGTAATCCTCTGCCCTAACCTGTAAAACTCAATAATTTTTTTTTCTAATCTGTGAAATATTTCTCTTTCTTTTATTTGGTCTTTACAAACATTGTTATTTATAACTTCTAAATTTCTGTTTCTTCTAAAATGCCTTATTATTAAGGCAAACAGATCTGCTTTGTCCAAATGAATTCTCAAATGGCAATGGATTCTTCCTCCTAATATTCAATTCAAATCAATCAAAATTCTACACCTTCTTCTCCTTTGCATACTTGATTATTTTATTATCCATGATGGCAATAGCAATCATTTTATTTGCAGGTGGTCTATCCAGATAAATGGCAGGTTTAATCTACTGTGGTTTGATGAACAATTTAGAAAGATTAAGTGCAGACCTTGTTCCCATTCTTCTACTAAGCAAAATAAAGATATATCTCTTTAAGTGACAAGTAATATTTTAATTTTCAAAACATAAAATTATACCTCATTATCTATTCATGGTTTTTTAATAGCTCAAAATTATCTAAAATCAAATGCTGCTCAGTATCTGTAGTAGTATAGATCTACTTCAGATCCACTTGGATTAATTTTTTAGTCTTTTCTCAGAAAAATCAAAGTTTGAATCATAAACTCAACACCAGTAGCTTTGCTACCCTGAGCCATAAGGTATAAAATGAGAACCAAGCTAATTAACTTGGTGGATAAATAAATAACACACTCAATTTTAGTGTTGTTTTTATTGCCAGAAATAGGAAAGCCTGTGAACCATGGAATGTTTTAGATATGTATATGAGTATACTTGTTATTTGTCTGTATGCGAACATTTAAGATTTTCATAATATAATCCCATAAAAATTGCTATAGAATTCAGAAATTCTGGTGCACAGTTCAAACCTTTGCAAATGTTCAATTAAAAAAAATAATTAAAAGATTGAGTGGTGATATTTGGGAATATATCTATCCTTTAAGTGCAATATATTGCTCTCTTATTGTTTGAAATGCATCAATTCATAAAAACAAATTTGACAAAATTTGTGTATAGTTAAATAGCATTAGAAAATATTTTAAACAAAATTCATTTGGAAACAAAATAATCCTGAGGTTTTATATTAAATATAGGCTAGGATATAATATTTGTTTCCAAATGACCAAAATTTTATTCTGTGTATGTGTCTGTATTTTATATCTCTCGCATATATAGAAATTTTAAAATCAAATTATATTTAAACCTTCAGGATTTTTCAAGGTGGTAAATTTGGTACCAGTTTTATTTCCAGAAAAATATTACGAATCCCTAGCATGTTAGAGTGTAATTTGCATACTTAAAACTCTTGGACACTTTATCAGTTAGCTTTTGTGGTAGAATAAATGACCCTAAAATGTAGTTATTTATGAAAATAACCTTTTATTTAGTGTAGAAAATTCTACCCTGCCCTTTGAAGGTTCAAATTGAGAGGGATGAAATGAACTGGGAACAGACAGACGATTAATAGGAGTGGAAGAGTACAGATTTTATTAATGCATAAGCACAGGAAAAAATAGTGTTACAAGATGGAAGGTTCTGTGAGGTTTCTTTCTGGGTTCTTGGTGTCCTGAATGAAGAACTGGACAGGATATACAGAAAAGGCAGCAAAAATGTACTTCTACTGAAGCTGGAAAGTAGGTACAGAGTACTGTCCAGAGGCAAGAGTAGGCTGTTGAAAAGGCCTCATAGATAAAGCCAAAATTCCTGGGTTGGCTTCTCTCACATGCAAATAAAGCACTGGGACTTTTGTCCTATAGGAAATTCACTTGACACCATGCCAAATATAATCTCACCTATGAAAAGATTTGCATGGCTTTCTGCCAAATGTAAATGAAGGAGCAGGAACGGGATCTTTCATTAGTTATGCCCACATGCAAATAATGCGTGAAAAATGGCACCTTCTGGTTGGTCCTGCAAACAGCCCCACATTCCAAATAAAGGATTAAAAGTAGCAGTTTTCTGTTTGGTCCACAGAGTTCAGGGAGCCTGACGTGCTGAGTCTTGTGTTCTGCACATGTCCTCTCTTTTTAGCGAATAACTTGGCCAGACTGCTAGCAGTGGGTTTTTATCACTTTTGACACATTCCACCCATGTATTTATTTGGTTTGCCCCAGTCCTAGTCTCCTACCTCAATATTAATAAAACTCAAAGAAGAAGCAGATGGTTTGAGCTTAAATACCCCCTTAGTAGGGGAGAAAACAAGTGGCAGGGCCCTGTAGGCAATTGTAAAAAGGTTGAAGGTGATCTTTTCAGAACAGAAGGAAACCCAGAGATCAGACAATGTCCTGGGACAATGTACCTCTGGGGTGTAGATGTGGTGTTTGATGGTTTGATTGTGAGTCTCTTCATTTGTAGTATGAGTTTAATCTTTCGTAGTTAATGAAATTACAGTCAGCATATTGAAGAGAGTTTTTCTTTGGTGGATCTGGTCTTCAGAAAGAAAAGAAATTTCAAGGCAAACCTCTTCCTGTGCTTTCAGAGAGAGAGAAGATCAGGAGAAGGTGAGAAGGGTCAGAAGAAAGGTTGAGGAAAATTTGAAGTTGCTTCATTAGTTTAACCTGTGAAAGCATGGACTTATCAGTATTGTTTTCTGAGCCCCAAAATTAGAAAGTCAGCTTTAACTCAGCCAGGTAGTTCTGCTGATTTGGACCAGCTTCTGCTTATCTTGTTTTATTATTATAGGTGGTTTTAAGGTAACTGGGTCTAGGAGACAGAGGGATGGGGTTGAGGAATGGCTAGAATGATAACTTTTACACTTCTGATGTTTTCCAGTACTGTAGCTGGACATTGTTTCCCCAGTTAAGCAAAACCCAATGAGAATTTTTTTTTTTTATGTCTGATTAAATCACTTTTGCCATTTTGCTGCTGACTACAGAAAATCACTTGTTGAGGATGGTCAGAGAGGGAACATTCTCCCTAAACAACTAGTTAGAAGGAAGCACAGATAAATTGGGGATCACTATTGTAACAATCTACCATGGGCATTTGAACCCTTTTATTCTATTTGAAATGGTTAAACCCAAAAAACAAACCAAAAAAACATTCAAAGTATTGGGATTTTGTTTCATAGAGAATTTTGCATAATACACCGTAGCTCTTAATAAATAGCTGCTAAATTCTGGCTGTGTGAAATAAGTTTTTATGGAAGTAGATACATTAACCAAACATATCACAAAATTTCTTGCTCAAGTACAAGGAAAATACTATGCATGGAGCCAGTTCTTTATTAGAATGGTCATTATGACTTAAAAAGTGAAAGAAGAGCTAAAGTAGAATCATGAACTCTAAATGAAAAGTATGAATTAAATGAGATAAGTTGCTGGAAAATTACTAATAATATTAGGTTATAAAAGCTGAAATTGATTTTAAAATATTTTAGTAAATTTGGAACTTGAAGGACAAACCCCACTGGATGAAAACAAATCTGGGCAATTGTCATTAGCTAGTAAGTGCCATGAGGACAGCTCAGTGTGTATTTGATTAATGTATCCCATTGAACCTTTTATGTTTAGAATTTCTGGGACAAATAATGCACTAAATAGTTTATTTTTTAATTGTTGTGATTGCCTATTTTTATTTTATTTTTTCTTAAAATATTAAGTTCAGTTCCCATCACCAAATTAGGCGAGAAGTTCAGTAGTGAGCTCCACTGAGCTCTTTCTTGGTGTGCATAGAATCACTTGTCTCAGATGACTGAGAGACCTACATCTGGCTCTGGGCCCATCATGGCCTCCATGATTGCTATACCTCCCATTCTAAAACACAGCTTCTAGGCACTGACCCCCCACTAAGGAATATTTCCTGAAGCAGGCAAGTATGATGACTCGCAGGAATCGTACTTTCTGACCGAAGGCTCTGTCCCTGGATCTTTAATCCATTTACAAAGCAGGGAGCTTCCTGTGGTGGAAAAGGTGCTCTTCCCTGTGAGAGTAATATTTGTAAGTGGAAAAGCAGTTTACACAGACTCCACTTACTACAGTAGCTGAGATGGCTTAAGAAAGTTCACTTTTCCTGCTTCTCCTTTTGGGACTACTCTGTTTTTCAGAGTGTTAAACTGTGAAGTTTTCGTTAAGGGACTTTTAAAAACAAAGAAGATACTAGCCTTCCTTCACACCTCTTCACAAGTCCCTCCCAGCAGCTTTAAGAATGCCTGTTCTGAGAAAAGGAAAATGTGACCATTCTGAATCTATTATGTTACAGTAAAAAGAAAAATAAGATCACAGTAAAATATACTACCACACAGGTGTGATCATGCTGACTTATAGAGGAGCAACTGAAGCAAAACTTTTAAGATTAATAATTTATTAATTGCTGCAAAATTGGAGAGAAACCAGGATTAGATTCTTCAATCTAAATATTGTTGCATATCCTCTACTTGTTGGTTATAGATACTACTTCTGAAATACTGTCCATTGAAATTTCCAGTGAAAAATGCATTGTAGATATAAAACACCTCCTGACATCAAAGGAAATATACTCTCATTGCTGGATGTTTAAATAATTAAGCATACAGTATTTATATAAAGAAATTTTTATTTTCAAATATAGAATCCATAATGTCTTAGTTACTCTCTTATCCCTGAGACACAATACATAACACCCACAATTTTACAAGAAGGAAAGGTTTATTTTGGCTCACAGCATGTAGAGGTTTTAGTCCGTAGTTGGCTAGCTCCAAGGCAGTGCGGCATGGAATAGGGGCATGCCAGAGAACTGCTCATGGCCTGGCAACAGGAAGCAGAGAGAGATTAAAGCAGAAGAGAAGGCGATTGAACCTTCTAGGCCAGCCCTCCACTAACCAGCCTTCTCCCACCAGGCTTCACTAATCAACTGATGAACATCACAACCCTGTGATCCAACCAATTCCAAAGGCCCCACCTATGAGCACATGAGGTTTTGGAGGAACATCTAATATAAACTGTAGCACATATTGACGTGTAAGTTTTGAGCCAATTTGGACTGAGAAGAGAACAATATCTTAGCATTGTTTGGCTTCTGTTTTTAATTTTCCCCCTTCTGAGCCCTCAGTTTCTGTTACAAGTTGGCAAATAACAATAAATAAGACAAAGTCTCCCTACTCATGGGAAGCTAAGAGTAAACACATATGCAGTGCAATGCTTATGGATTGTGATGGATGATATGGTAGAGAGGGGGAAGCTTCAGACAGGAGATGGAGTTGGAAGAGTCTGTTGAGGCAAGATCTGAATTCACAACAACACAGCTGCAGAAAGAGAAAGGCCAACATTTTGATTTGGTCGATGTGAAAAGGGATCAAATACTGAGTCTCTGAAATAAAAATGAGCTTTATATGTTTGAGAGATAGAAAGGAAACCAGCCTGGCTATAGTTTCCTAAAGTAAACTGAAGTTCCTGAAATAGATTTAAAGAGAGTGAGCAAACCAGGTCAAAAGTGATCTTGCTAGTTCAAAATTAGGAGTTTGGCTTTTGTGATTTTTTAAAGGACCATTTATTTGTAATCAGTAGATATGTTTATTATTTTTGGTAGATAATGAATGAATTATATAAATATAAGGATAGAAACAGAGAGGCTGACCATGAGATCATGTTGACTTGGGTTACAATAATGGTGGAGGAGTTGGAGGAAATTAAACAACACAAAATATAGTTTGGAGTTTGGTCTAATAGTATTTACTGATAGAGTCACTATTCATTATGATGAAAATGTTGTTCATGGTTCTAGATACGGACATTGAAGTGAATGAACATATGTTTCATAACAGGGAAAACAGAATGCTAGAAGATAACAGGAATGAAGAATGGAAGATGATCAAGAGATCACTTCTGTCATCATATACTGTGCCTTGCCAACTGAGAAGCCAAGTACATTTTTAAAAATAGGTACTTAATAGAGATGGAGAATCAGGGTTAGGTTTGGACATTTTAAGTCCTGCTACCATGTATTATTACAACTTAAAGTATAAGCATCTAGAAGGCAAGGAAAAAGTGCTATATGTACGTAAGTTTATTTCATGATGTTTATGACTTTTTAACCCTGTGCTAATGGTGATGGTGCTTTTGATGCTGCTCATATTGATGATGATGACTCTGATGATGGTAATATTGATAATGATGAAGATCACAATGCATCTAACAAAGCTCTTGGCTAAACACGTATAAAACTCCCACTCTCCTATGGAAGATCTGCAGCTACAGATGGTATGATAGTTTCTGTTGTCTGTGAAGAAATGAGAGAGAGGCCAGCAGTAGTTGGATTCACTTGGAAATATTCACCAAAAGGGAGATACAACCCTGCTTCTTCTCCTATTTATTTAAACTTGTAATAGGTGTTACTAACATTTTTGTGAGCTTATTCAAGTGAGAAACTATGTTTAAATGAAATACATCTTGTTATTTATTAGAAACACATACGTTATAACTTGATTCCACATGTCTAGAGAAGTTGTAACAAAGTGCTCATAGTCGTTTTGTACCTAATGGGAAATACAATACACAGTGATTCTTGCTGGTGAGAAACAAAGCCATTGGACCACACAGCTTAGAGCCATCTTGTAATCCATGTGATTTTATTTCCTTTACTTAAGGGAAATGTTATTATCATCACCATTTTACCCACTAGGAAACTTGAACTATGAAAGAGGGGAAAAAACTTGCACAATCATCTAGGTGGTCAAAGATAGAGGTAGGATTTGAGCTTGACCTGTGATTCCAATCACACTGACTTATTTTACAATATCATGGTGAAAGGATCTTGTATGGAGGAGAGAGTGGGTGAGGAGGACATGTGATAAAAAATGAGAGGGGACAAGTCAGTGGAAGACACTTTTCATGAGGATCTTTCCTATCATTAGCTTCTCCTAACAAATTTCTGTTTGTCCCTGCTGTTCAGTTTATTCCTCAAGTTCTGTGCCTCCAGATGCCTGGGTAAAACACTGTATTTCTTGGATTTATCCTTAGATCATAATGCTGTGCCCTTGTGCTTTACAACTCAAAGGGATTTTTAGATCCCAAATCACTTTTCACTCTAAGCATTATTTTCCTCCTTTCAGGGACACTGCAGATGTACTAGAGGCATATTCTTGCTCGAGAAAAATGTTTTTATCATGTCAAAATATAAAAATGAACAAATTTTGTGACAAACACAGCTTTCATCTAAATGCTATAACAATTTATATTATAATTTATTTATAATAAGAAAGAACTGACATGACCCTTACTGGGAGCTACCTTATGCATTAGTAAGTAATTTTCTTGTACTCACTCACCACTCTGCTAGGACACTTGACCTTGGCTTCATGACCTTTAAAATTATAGTCCTTTTTTAAAGTGAAGAAATAGAAAATTGTCCAGAGTGGTTCAGACTCCTACAAAGCAAATACATTTGTTCTAGGGAAAAGAATGGAGCAAATATTAAGTTTTCCTTCCACTTCCAAGTCAAGAAATATTTGAAATGGAAGGTCCACAAATGGGGAGTAACTAGAAATCTGGATTGCTTTATACAATTTTGCTGGTTTGTGGAGCTGGAAGAAGTGACAGACTGAAAAGCTTTAAGAGAAAATAGAAGACAAAATTTAGACTATGTACATAAATGGATAACTTCTCTGACATTCTCTTGCATTTCATGCAAGAGTGCAGTGAATAGATTAGCACGTTTAGTTTTCAATTCAGTAGCTGGGGTTTGTTTTGAAAGTCAAGTGATACAGATGGTGTATAATTATTCATGCTGCATCACAAAACCACCACGATGAAGACACTATTAAAATATGATTGTTGATTAGTAATCATCATGGTTTCTGGAAAAAACTCTGTAAAAATTAAATCTCTCTTAAGTTCAGATTTTTGCTAATGTGTCAAGCCAAGGCAAGGTGAGGATTTCGATGTCATAAAATGTGAGATCAAGTGACCTAGACTATCATTTTCTCCTCTAAAGTCTGTCAATTTGAGCCATTACTATTATTATATCATTATCATTTCACCTTTCTAATGTATTACAGTGCTCGTGTGGACTGATGGTCACAACTTGTCCTTCTTTAAAAAGCTGACCTTTTTCTCCTTTTCTAATTTAATTAGATTTTGCTTTTCAGAGAGTTTTCCAAAACAGCATACAACTTTGCAGTTAGTAAACAACATATTGATTGCTACATCGAACTTCTTTAGTAATAGTAATAATTTACTGACAGCTCAATATTTGGTGAATGCAATAAAAGATGCTTCTTATAGATTAACTTTTCAAAATGATGTACCAAGGTGTTATGTTCTGAATCATGCCCACTGCAAAACCGATAGATGGAAGCAGCAATTCCCACTGTGATTGTTTTTAGAGACAGGATGTTTAAGGATGTAATTAAGGATAAATGAGGTCATCATGGTGGGGCCCTAATCCAAGAGACAAATGTGCTGGTAAGAAGAAGATTGGGAAAATACAGAGAGGGAAAGGATGCACAAAGACATCTAAAATGTGCTGATCAGAAGCCCGAAAGGAAGGGATAAGCAGAAACCAAACCTACTGGTGTCTTGATCTTCGACTTCCAGCATCTAGAACTGTGAGAAAATAAACGTCTGTTGTTTAAGCCACACAGACTTGCATTTGCTGTGGCCATTCTAGCAGCCTAACAAAGTGAACACGAGTGGGCCCATTGGAAAGCTAGGGGGCCTGGGCTGCCAGAGCTCAGTTTAGAACATGTCCCAGGAACAGCTCTACTGAGAATCAGCCAAGATGTTACTGATGTAAAGGCCTTTTGTTTTGACAAGCTAGGTTCAACCATGGTATCTACAAATGGTCTTCAATTGCTGAATGCTACTGTTATTTAATTTCAATTGTTTTTGAGGTTAGTGAAATGTAGAATAAGGGATTAAATACATAAAGTTTTCTATTATTGATTATACTTTTCTGGCTCTCTCAAGAAAGGAAAGTAAAGGGCTTTGGGATATTTTGGAAGAACTTTCATAATCATCTAATTTATACATTCAATGTACTAATATTTATCTGTCACTCACTATGTCTCAAGCAAAATTTGTTATTATTTTCATTGTAATCAATGAGACATAAGTCTTCCTGGAAGAGTTCTGAGGTGTTGTAGTCCTAAGGAGGGGTAAGCATGAGAAAAAATAATTGCCATACTCCAATCCTCTCCAGTAGTGCATCTAACAGTGTGGTGTGTGAATACCATTCCACAGACTGTTAATGTTCTATTACGTGATTAGCATGGAATTTGAGAGAAACATTTTAGAAATTTCCAGAACTATTTAGTTTTTTTTGGGGGGGGTATTTTTAAATTCACAAAAGTAGTGACCTGTTTTAGCATCAACTGAGAATTAAACTTGCCAACAAAATAATTTTACCTCAATTAGATTAAGAATCACTGCTCTATGTGATAGCTGTACTTACTTCAAGTTGAGGAAATGTGAAAAACATTCAAATTGGCAATCTGTTTACTGAAAGTTTTGCATATATTTTTATTACATTTACTTCCATTTAAATTAAAGGTTAATAAAATTAACACTATACTTAGGGTCATCTATTGAGTATATTTTGTTTTAAAATTTAAAAACAATATTCATAGGTACCTTTATGTAAGTTATACAAGTCCTTTTCTTTCTTGTAAAAAATGGTTTTTTTTTCTCCATCAGTAAAATAAAAATTGAACTTAGATAGAATGCTATGGTCTGAGCGTTGTGTGACCTAATATTCATAGGTTAAAACCCAATCACCAATGTGGTGGTATTGAGATGTAGGGCTTTTGGCACATGATTACTTCTTGAGGGGATGGAATTATGTTCTAATAAGAGGTCCGAGGGAGCTGGTTTTCAATGTGAGGACAGGAAAATGATGTCACACAGGAGGAACAGAACTAAGCCTGATAATGAATCTGCTTGTATTGTGATCTTGGATTTTCCAGACATCAGAACTGTGAGCAAGAAATTTCTATTGTTTATGAACCCACTCTAATTTATTTTCTTATAGCAATTCAAACTATCTCAGACGGTAAATACACATCCATTACTTAGTGTACTTTTTTTTTTTTTTTTCTTTTGAGACTGGTTCTTTCAATGGAGTCCAAGCCACTCTTGAACTCTGTGTAGCCCAGACTGGTCTTGGACTCATGGCCTCCTCAGCCTCCTGTGTGTTGGGATAACAGATGTAGGCTACCATGCCTAGCTCACTGGAATAGTTGTAAAAGGATATAAAGAAATTATCCAGAAACCTCTGCTTCTTATATTATGGATGAACAAGACAGATGAGTCAGGAGCTAGTTTTAGTGTGAAGGGTAGAGCGAAATAAGAGGTATGAAGGAAATTTTTGAAAATTTAATTAATTCAGTTAATGCCCAGCCCATTTTTTCTTATTTTCCCAAGAAAAGGGTGTTGGAATGCACATTCCCAGGCCTGGACCAAGAGAATTCACTAATATCACACACACTTCCTCAGTTTTGTGCCTTCAAGAAGGAACAAATGTTTGGAATATAAAATTCTGTTTTGAATCAGAGTACATAAAAGTTTGGAAAACTGTAGCACCATTATTATCATTCTGAATTTTAAGTGATTTTATTGGATGGATTGAAAATGACAAATTTCAAGTGATATTGGGAAAATTTGTATAAACTGGTCTAGAAAATTATTGGCAATCAATAATAATTGTAGGGTAATTCAATGTTAGACAGTTATAAACTATATTGTTGTTATATAGAAAGAAGTATCAAACCTTATATAATTCCGAGTAGCACAATGTTCAAAAGACTTAACATTATGACTTTGATAAGTATACAGAAACCATGATACCATGTAAATATTTAAAATACGTTTCTACAAATATCCACCTATTAATACCTTTTTTTTCTTTCCTCAAATTCTAGGAATGGCTATACTTGAATATGAAATGTTCCTGCTATGTAAAATTTCTATTCAACCTATTCTTCTCTATATAGGTAATAAGATTTTGCCATTTCTATTTTAACACACTAGTATCTATGCTATATCCATGAGTGCAATCTATTTCCTTCTTTCATTTTATATTTCCGCACAGGACAGGATTGGAAAAATCTGGATCGAATGTGATAGCAAACTCTCTGAACGTGGCTCGAATGCAACTTCTGCAGAGTATTCTTTTTTTTTTTTTTAGAAATAAATCATTTCTAGGACTTGTTCTTCTTTTCCCACATTTTTTTCCAAGTATATAAGGTCCAATTTAAATCCAGGATATAATTGGTTTCTTTATTAGTTTATAAATGCTTTTCAGCAAAATTGAAGGTACTTTTTCAAAATAATAGCTTTTTCTTTAAGTGCTAATATTTATTTGACATGAAAAGTCAGAATGTTTGGCCAAGACTTTTGGAATTCTTAATGGAGATAGAGGAATAGTTTCTTCAAGAAAAATACCATCTATTATTTCATTGATTTTGTAATTAAAGGAAAAAAATTAAAACATCTAGATATGCTCAAATACCAGAAAATCTGGATGTCATTATATGAGATAGAAGGTAATATTTATCAAATTCATAGCATTTTAAATTCTATATGTGTCATTCAAAGTTATGGAAGTAACAGATGATTAGCATTAAAAAATATGGTTTCTCTTGTTTTTTATGTATCAAGGAAGGCAGAAGAACCTGGAGAAGTGACATGCTGAGTGAACACAGTTCTTCTCCATTGCAAAGGATTGTTCTTCATTTCAGTTAACTTAAGATTTGGAGTTTTTCTATGCTAAGACAAAGTTTGACTTCTTGGATCTATCATTTATTATTTTATGAAGATTTACTTATCCCTTCTAACTCTCAAATTAGGGCTAATCTGTCAGCATGATTAATAAAATTTGAAAGAGACAATATATGAACATTTGCATTATAAATTGTAATACTTACATAAATGAGTAGCATCTTAGTTTTTCCTTGATATTTAATTCTATTGCTTCTCCATTTAGGGCTTTAAACATTTAATTATATGCTAACATGAAGGAATTTGAATTTTTTATTTTTAAATTATTACCAAGATGGTGGACAGTATGTGTGCTTGAGATAAACCATCAAATGGATTATTTAAATTGTTTATTAAGTAATGGATATGTCTGATTCTGCCATTTCTTTTCTCATTGAACCCCACAATATATGTATTTTCCATTGATTTATCAGGTACTTTTTTGATTATGTTTGTGTGGTAATTCTTATTACCAAATTACCTCATAAATTATCTTTTTCAGGCTCTTAAATTAGCACTTTAATAGATATAAGAACCCAAATATCTAAGAGGTCAAAAATTGAGATACTTTCCCAAATGTAATAGAAGGCATTTTCAGTACAGTGTCCTTTCTCTCAGCACTTTTGGCATCCATTGGCACCTGGTGTAATCTAGAAAAGACAAACACTGTCTGGCTGCTGCAAACTTGAAAAATTTCATTGCCCTCATTTAGCAAGGGGACTCCATGGAGAGCAAAGTGATATATCACAATCTTTTCAAAGAAGTGCATTTTGACCCAAGATTATATGTGTCACAGAAACATTTTCTCCTCTAATGTAACAAAGCGGGAGGAAAACTTCTGGTTTTTCTTCGTCTTCTGAGCTGTATCACCTTTCTGACTGCCATGACTGACAACATGGTGATGTGGAATACTCAATGTCTTTAACCAGAACAAACTGCTGGAGACAGGCAATAAAATCATACTTTTGAAGATCACAAGTTATGTTAATGTTTCTTCAATGTTTGTTGATGGAATTTAATATAATCTATCTGTAAACCTATAGGTTGTTTTATTAAAAGAAAAAAAATCTAGAGCAGAAAAACTTGAATGGCTCCTGGTTATAAGAAAATTATTAACAGCAAATAAATGTGAGTTTGCATCTATTGACTATTGTAGCTAATGAAGTCTTCTGCTTCAGGAATTTATCACTTCCTGTTCCCTTTTCCTGGGGGAAAAGTCCCCCACCCCTCGCCATAACCACTGCAATATCTCCCTATACTCTTCCCAAGACTCTTCAGTGTTCATTCCTGGATCTAGTTTTCTAATACTTTTGGTAATTGGCTGAAGTAGAGGTGTTTCCTCTCTACTCATTTTCACTAATTTTCTTACTGAAAATTAATTTCATCTAAAATTGTATATTATGACTTACGTGGTTACAGAATACGTTTTATAAAATTCTTTATATAATGTCTTGTTCACCACTGAATTGTCAACATCTGGAAGAATGTTTGCTATATTATGATTATTAATATATGTGGCTGTTGTTTAAATGCATGAACTAAAACTATATTATGTTTAAAGAAATTGACACAGTGCTCCTCAAAAAAGAAGGTTGGATAATTGAGATGTTATTGTTCTTGAAATTATAATTGAGTTGCTGTGTTGTGAATGTTCAGTTTTTATAACTTAAACCATACTTAAAGAAGAAAAGGTATATGACATCAGACAGAACAAGATCAACTTACAGTTCCATTACTTACAAATTGTGTGACTTAATAAAATGCATTGTCCTATGTAGACCTCAGATTTTTCATCTATGTATTGAGGCTAGTACTATTTCTTATTAATAATTTTTCATTAATAATATTTTATGAGACTGTTTACAAATTAACCCTGGTTCTGGGCTCACTCTGAGTTCAAAAATCCTTGTATCTACCTGCCTTCTTGAATATCTAACTAGCATCTCAAATCCTTTTGAAAGCTAATCATTGACTTCCTCAATTCATTTTCCCTATAATCCTTCTTAACCTGTAACATAACAAATGAATTTATCAGTTCCTTCCAATCAAAAATCTTGGAATTATCATTAAGGAATCTATCATATATAAAATTCACAATGCCCATACAGTTTTTGAAGTTTTGTAAAAACTCTTTAAGACATATCCAGACTCTAACTCATATTTAACAAATAATGTCACTTGCTTTGGTTTACAAAACCAATGTATGGAACATACATTGTTTGGGTACAGTCAGTGTAGTATGCTGCATAAATCTCAGTTGTTGAATTTCTTGTCACTACTTGAACATGTGGTACAACCCATGCCTTGGGACAGTTTTCAAGAAAAATCTTCCACAGACCTAAAGGAATGGTCCCTCCCTTTCCTCCATGTATCTACTTAAATATCACTTCATCAGAGAAATGTTTAACCCTATATAAGACAGCATCTTTCCTAACCTTAGCCTCTTTTTCTTTGCCCTGTCTTCTTCTATATAGAACTTATAACAGGCTGATATATTTGACATATGGCTATTTATTCATTATTTGTTTTCTCCTATGATAATATAATCTCCTGAACTTGGAACTATTTATTGATTGATTGATTGACTACTGATTGATTAATTGATGGATTTAGTACTAGGACTGAACCCAAGGCACTCACAATGAGCTATATTTCCAGCTCTTTTTAAATTTTTATTTTGAAACATGGTCTCACTAATTCACTAAGTGGCTAATGTTGGGTTCAAACTTGCAATCCTCATGCCTTAGGCTTCCAAAGTGCTGGGATTACAGGCATATGCCACTACAACTGGCTTTGTTTCTAATTAATAAAATTGTATGCCTATCAATCCACTCAAAAATATTCTGGAATCTTAATTATGCATCAATGCTTATTCTTGGTGCTTTTGATGCTAAGATGAAGAACTGAGCTCACCCTTATAAACTTCATATTCTCTTCAAAAGTCATTCCAGATATTTTCTGTACATCATAAAACCTATGACCTCCAGGCCTTCTAGATCTGTATCTATATGCTAACTCTATATCTATATTCACAAAAGGAAATGCTTTACTTACTAATACTACATACCTAGGCCTCCTAGGCTGCTAGGACTACAGGTGGTCACAACCATCCATTGTTTGGAAGTGTTTTTACTAACTGCTTAGGGCTATAGAAGTACACAATGATTACTGAAAAATTATAATCTGAATGAATAAATACTTGTGACACTTAGAAGATTTTTAGCAAATGAAAGACTAAGGTTAGTTATTATTTGTCAGCAAATTAAACCATGAATTTCTATTTTAAATTATATCAAATGAAATTTTTAAAATAAATCTTATTTTCAAAATGAAATTTTCTTGTACTTTTTCCTTCCTAGTAAGTAATATTTTACAAATTTTGTATTCTCTATGGTGACATTGATCTAACACAGAGATGATGACTAACTGTGGGGGACATGTAAGTCACCAGATTTCTCAAAACTGATAATATTCTAACTAAATATTTATCTAAGTTTAAATCTATAATTGGCATTTCATAGTAGGGCAAATTTATAATAACTTTTTTCAACTTTGACATTTCTCCTTTTTGTCATTTTTTTGTTTTGTTTTGAAGTATTGGAGATTGAATCAAGGTCCTTCTCACTGCGCTACATTCACAGTCCTTTTAAAATTGCAAGACACAGTTTCACTAAGTTGCTAAATTACCCATGCTGGGTTTTGACTTGGCAATCCACCTGTCTCAGCCTCCAGAGTGCTGGGATTACAGGTGTGTGCCACCATGCTTGGCTTCCACTTTGGCATTTCTTTACATGTATCAGACATTAAACGTAAGTGGAATTGTCTTGATAAAACATAAAAATATCTAATATGAGAAATCCTGCACAATTAGCTCTAAGGTCTAGATATCTTAAAACTAGTACTTTTCCTCAAAATTCAAATGAAATTCTACCCCTTCAAGGCAAAGTATATTATATATCAGTTGTTACTTAAAGATTCCTTGAGAGATGCTGGGCAGAATTTTTAAATTTGTTTGAAAATTATTGAGTTCAGGCTAAATGCATAATTTCAATAGTACCAGATGATATTCTGATCCTTTTGCCATCTACATATTATATGATCTGAGTTGAGCGTCACACAAACTATTTTCATTTGTTTTTTCTTCTGTCTACATTCATTAGAAAAGAGCCAGAGAAATAAACAAAGAAAATATAAATACTATGCAGATGTTCCATTTTCAAACATCATTTTGTTTAAAGGATCTTAGGCACAATACCCTAGAAATGTAGATATTCAAAGTTGCAAGATCCTACAGATTACTCCTTCAAATTGCAATTTGATAAATGAGAAAATTGCCTATGTCAAAAATAAACATGATGATTTGTTATATAGACACTTGTGTAATGATTACCATATTTGATTGAATCAACATAACCTTCACCACACACGGTTATATTTGAGTGTGTGTGTGTGTGTGTGTCTGTGTGTGTCTTTGTATTATAGGTAAGGGCACTCCTAGCAAATTTAAGATGAAAAGTACAGTACTATGAAATTTTTATACACACCATATTATACATTAGATCTCTACAACTTAATAATCTAACTGAAAGTCTATATCTATTGAGCAACAATTGTACATTTTCTTCACACTCCAGCCCCCAGAAACTTCTATTTTACTCTCTGTTTATATGAGTGATTTTTCAGGATTCTTCATGTAAGTGAAATCATGCAGTATTTACCTTTCTTTGTCTGGCTTTTAGAATAATGCCGTTTCGATTCATCTGTGTTGTCACAAATGCAAGGACTTTTATTTTATAAACTGAGCAATTTTTCTACGTGTGTGTGTGTATGTGTGTGTGTGTTCTGTGCTTTTACTCATAGATTTACCTGTTGTAGGATATTTGTGTTATTTACATATTTTGGGTATTTTAAATGAACACGAGGGTGTAGATATCTCTTCAAGATACTGGTTTCATTTCCTTTGGATAATGGCTTGATTAAGGATTGTCACCTCATATGTTTGTTCTATTTTTAAGTTTTTGAGGAATCTGCATAGTGTGTCCCATAATGTCTATACTAATGCACATTCCCTCCAACAGTGTGTGGGTATTGCTTCTCCTCCAAATCATCTACAATACTTATGATCTCCTATCTCCTTGGTAATATCTCTCCTAAATAGTGTGAAATACCTCATTATGATATTAATTGCTATTTCCTTAATTATTAGTGATGTTGAGCACATTTTTCTATACATGTTGGCCACGTTTTTGTGATCTTTGGGGAAATATCCATCCAGGTCTTGTATCCATCTTAAAATTGGGCTGTTATTATAATTACTGAGTTGTATGAGTTCCTGAAATATTTTGAGTATTACTCTTTTGCCAGCTATGTAGTGACAAATATTTTCTCCATCCTGTAGGTGGCCTTTACATTTGTTACATTTTTCTTCTTGTGCAGAATAATTTGATGGGGTTTTAGTTTGCCTATGCTTTAGTTTTATATTTAACCACTGGCAAGGCCAATGTAAAGAAAATTTGTCTATAATGTATGTTTGTTCCTGTGAATTACAATTCCAGGTCTAGAATTTAATTTTTAATATATTTTAATTACCTTTCTATATGTGATATAAAATAAGGGTTATAATTCACTATTTTAATGTGAATTAGTTATTCCAAATTTACTGATTGAAGAAACTATCCATTTTCATTGTTTTTTCTTGGCACCGTGTTATATTTGTCCACTGAAGATGAGTAGGTTTTCCCTGAGTTCTCTATTCTGTTTCATTTGTCTAGGTGTCTGTTTTTATGCCAGAATCATATTTCTCTAATTATTATAGTTTCATAATATAATTTAATATGGAAAAATGTTCCGCCTCTTTATTTATTATTGTCCCATTAGGATTATTCAAAACATATGTTGAAGTCACACTTCTTTAAGCCGTCTTAACACAAGCCTTTCTCTGCTAATTGGAAAAAGCAAACAGACATGTTTTGGTCTCCCAAGAAATGAAAAATCACCCAGCTGCTTAGTCTAGACCTACAGGTCCTCTCCAACTTAATCCCAAACTACTGTTTGCAATCTTATCTATCTCTTTGAATTCATTTTATGTTCTGAACATATTAGCCACATGGGCCTCTATGCAAGCTGATGTTATGTAATCTTATTTTTACGGTGAAATGGGCTGCTACTTATTTAAAAATAATGACTTCTTTTTTGTGTGTGTCCTACTTGGTGGTCTCATAGTACCCTACATATCTATTATGTTGCATTTGTATTGGTAATATTTATTAGTTTCTATAAGACAGGGAATTTTTTGAAAATTTATTTGTTTCTAAATTCCTACCAGGAGTTCTTTTATATCATGATATAAAGTAAAAATCAACAATGATAGCTTAGTATTTGGAAAAGTAAAGTATGATAACTAATTTATATATTATATTAATAAATGCTTTTTCCTGTGTATTTTATTTTAATTAATCAAGATGAAGATATGTTGGGGGAGAAAGATTGCCATGTAACAAGGCCCATGGTAACATGGTCTGAAATTATCTTAGTGAAAATAATGATATTTGAGAATACATACAAGGCTCAGCTGTAAACTTCAACATTTGTGCCCTTAATTTCCGTATTCCCACTCCATTTCATGTTCTTATCTACAAACTTATTTTCTCTTTATCTAAAGAAACTTTAAGGGATATGAAAACAGTTCTTCCACAATTAAAAATTCATCTTTATTAATACAAATATATATAAATTATTTTAACACTTTGATAATTTCTTGATACCCCAGTGCCTAGTGTCATACTCAGAGGAGAGGTCTCTCCATCACTTTGACAAAGGGACTGATTTTTGTAAATACTCTTTAAATGTATTTCACAGATCAGCACTCTCATTCCAATATAGATCTGCATCTTAGATTAGATCATAATTTGTTTTTTGCTTTACCTTCACACTGATGTGCTATTTTCTATAATGAAAGAGTAAATCAATAAGATGCTTGTGGGTGGGATTCCATAAAGAAAACAATCTGTATTTCACTTAATTATATACTCATTAAAATAAGAGCATGGCATTTCTAAAGCACTGATTAATTCTTACAAATGAAATTGCACTGAAATCTAAGTATGGGGCCTACTGTCCTGAAAATTATCTGGTTAACTAAAAAGCATATTCAGGCAAAGTCATCAACCTAAAGAGCATACTGATTCTGTCTTCCAAATGAAATAGGTATGGTCAGAGAGTTATTTTGACAAATGATAGCTGAAGTTATCACAAAATGAACAACTCTATGAAAAGAAAATGTAGGGGCTGGGGATTTAGCTCAATGGTTCCGGCTCCTGCCCCGTGAGCTCAAGGTCCATAGTTCGATCCCCGGTACAAAAAAAAAAAAAATACAGAATATTTTCCAAATAAAATTAAATACATATACCAACTCCCCATTAGGAATGAGATCATTATGTACTACAAACATTTAGTAATAAAGAATGAAAAAACTGTATTCTAATATATGATTTCTGAGCGGTCCATAATGTGACCAGTGGCTCACTAAATCTTACCGTTTCTGTCTAATTTAAACTAAGTACCCTTTGCCTCACTGTTCCCCTTCACTAGCCACACTTCTCCACATTCCCCTCCTGTCTCAGAGATCCAACATTCTATTATTTATTTCTATGAGTTCCATTTTTAAAAAATTTTACATATAAGTGAAAAAATGTGCCTAGTTTATATCACTTGGGAGATCATCTTCTATATTCATTCATGTTGTTGCAAATTATGGGGTTTTCTTGTTTTAGTACTGAATAGCATTCCACTCCAAGATGCACACTAATTAATTCACTGAGGACATGTAGGTTGATTCCCTTATCTTGTAGTCCACATGAGTGTACAGATATCTCTGCAATGGACTATTTTGTTTTCCTCTGGGTATATCAAACATAGTCAGAACATAGTCTCACACATAGTCAGAACTGCTCTTGCTATTTTTTGGAAAAGAGGTCACTCACTGTCTCCAAATATTTGGACGCATAGGACATCTTTTTCCTGAAGATACTACTTGCCATACCTGTATTTGCTCTAATTCAGTCCTAATAAGAAACTCTTCAGAAAGCTTACTCTCCTGGATAAACTACAATATACAGTTGCCTTTCTATGTCTGAGACTTTTCCACATTCAAATGCAACCTACCATGTGTCAAAAGTATTTAAACAATTTTATCTCTACTAGATATAGCCAGGCATTTACTTTTTTCTTTATTGTACCAATTACTGTACCAAGGCTTCCCGCATACTAGTGAGTATTCTACCATTGAGCTACCATCCTAGACAATACAGAGTTTTATTGTCATTTTTCTCCATATGGTGTAGTTTATCAACTGTTTACATAGAATGAACATTATTCTGTGTTATAAATAATCTAAAATGATTTAAAGTATACAGAAGGATGTGAATAGGTTATATGCTACAATTGTGCCATTTTGTGTGAGGAATCTGAGCATCTGTAGCAAGAATTTTGAAACAATTCCTTCTTGAGTCCTGAGGGGTATGTGCATTTAAAAGTAGTATCACATGTCAATAAATATTTAGAAAATGCAAAAACGAAACAAAAAACAGATCCACAAACCCTACTATTCTTATCTAGAAATCCATTTTTTTAGACATGATCTCTTTCATGGTTTTGGCACTTAATTCTGTAGAAAGAATTCCAACATGTTTTTATTTATTTTCAGAAGACGACTATAGTCAACAGTTGGCAGACAGTGAAAATATGTAGAATGTTACTTTCTTGTAGTGATTTTTTGTTTGTTTGTTTTGAAACACGACTGTCTAGTTCAAGCTGGCCTTGAACTTTTGAAAATCCTCAGCATTCTGAGAGCTGGGATTACAGATGTGTGCTACCATGCTTGTCTTTCTCAGTGGTAGTGATGTTTGGAAAGCATTTCCTTTGGAAATTATGAAACATTGTTAACTTTGAGACTCCCCCACTGCATTAAAATTTAATGTATTAAAAGTATTAAGCAGTTGATGTAGAATGCACCTTTCATATTATCATGAAAGTGTGTTCTTCTTCTGGCATTTGCTATTATTTTTCCATATAACTACTCTCCCACTCAGTAAATCTCTCATATCCTCCAAAAACAATACAAAGAAACATCCTCAGATAAGTAGAATGTGTCCTTTGTTCACTGATGTAATTACATTGGATATATTTATGTTCCAGTAAATCAGGGTCAGAGATGTGGATGGAATTTGATATTGAAATTCTTCCTCAGTTAAAAAAGAATGAAAAAAAACAAAAAGGATCTTTGTGGATTTACGCTCAAGTTATATTTGAGCCAACAAAGTCTGCTAAAGATTTGTCTGAAATACATCTGCTCAAAAGTTAATATACTAAATAAAGTCATTTGCTCCTCACTACAGTTGTTGATAGTAACATGTGAATCAAAAGAGAAAATATTCAAGACTTCTCTGAATCTTATTCCTATTAGAAGTGAAGGGTCATGTCATTTACATGGGAAGTAATTACTTTTTAATTATTATATCATTTGAACTATTTCTTGAATACCTTTAATGGTTTTTAGAAAATGAACTTGGAAGTACACAAAATACATATGTAAATATATATCAAATATATATAACTGTATATTAATTTGAAAACTCACACAATTATAAGGGAACTGGATAATTGACTACAGCTTCTGGAGCAAACTACATTGTACTTTTGACCAAAACTTGGCATGTTTGAACATATGCATACACGTAGAAAACATGAGTACAGAAATTAATGACAGTTAATAATATTTCATCAAATAGTACACAATAGGACACAACATTTTGGAAATTATGATATATAAATTTAGACATATGAAACAATTTTCATAATTTTTTCACTCTTTGACTTTAGGCATACATTCTATCACAAGTGCACAGTACATGGGATGTTTACTCAGGAAGCATTTCATTATTTCTGTATAGTTACAACATCATCATAAGTTTAGAAAACTGTAACTCTCAAAATACGATGACCTGAAAAATCATCTGAATGATACATCACCTCTCTGTATATCAAGACTTCCCATTATGCAGTGCAATGTGCATCTGTAGTGAACTGGAATCAAGAATCATCCTGAAAGAGGCATACAGAAGAAAGAATTTGGAAATTAATGGCTCACTGACAAGTTGAGCATAGATTTCACTCAAAAGACAATGAACAAAGTAATAATGTTTTTGTTTAAGAAGCAGAGGTATACTTCCTAAACTGAAGTGAAATTTTGATGTTTTAATAAAATGAATGGTTTGATACATACATTACTTATTACCCTCAATTCTGGTGTGAATTGCTTTGGTGTTGTCTGTTCATCATATTTGCTCCAGTAAGAGTGAGTTTTGAAGAAATTTCATGTAAATATTTTGCAAACCACTCTTGATGGAAGTTCATCTTAGATTCTTGACCATTGAATAAATATATTAAACAAGAGGACAAATTTTGTCAATATTAAATAAAAATACTATGCAATACTTTATCTTTCTAGCTGTAAAAATCAGAACAAATATATATATGTATATAAACCCCAGCACAATTCCTGGCATATATTTAGAATAGAATAAACAGTTGAGGAATACATGTGCATAGATATTTTCCATCCAAGTGTGTGTAGGTGAACAACATATTTCTAAATAAAGCAATATGAAATGGTTATACAAATATGTTCTCAGGAGTTTTATTTACTCATGAGATATGGCACGGTTTATTGAATCAGAAGTTAATTTTACTCCCCCTGGCTCCTTTAATAATTTTCTACAAGAGGATTCTATTTTGCTTAACCAGTATCCAGTGTTTATCTAGAGTTATATATCAACAATCCTGGGTAAGAAAAAGTCCTTAGTGGAATTTGTGTAACCACTTAAGTCTGCTAATATTCTCCTGGGTCTCCAAGACTTTTAGCAGTCACGAAGAGTCTGTACTCAAATATTTCTCTATATACAATATATATAAGCTATAATGCATCTTTTTTTAATACATTAAATTTATTGGTACATTTTAGGTATACAATATGATGACACTCATCATTAGGAATTTGTACCTTTACATGATATATCTTGGTTCATAATTTTTTCCAATTCTCCTGCTCTCCCTTTTACTCCTCCACCCCTCCCTGTTTACAAAGACTTTGTTTCCATTTTTTTTCTTTTCTCATATTTATTCCTTTCCCTTCCCCTACCCATCCCCACTTCACCTTCTCCTTTGAGCCTTATCTTCCTATTTAACATTATTTATTCTATATTCTGATCCTTATAATGCATCTTTAACCTGTCCTCCAAATAGGTAATGTTTGCTTTTTTTTCTATTTGGAGAATTCACATAGATTCTTGCAAGTGTATTTCCCGCATAAATTATTGCAAGTGTATTTCCAGCATAAGAGGCTTCACAGCACATAGCTCTCAACTCAGTGAAGATTATTTTAGTTAAGCATCTTGCCATATAGTAAATAAATCCCAATCTTAATAACTTTCTTACCAAAATCACCAGTAACAAAATTTCAATGCATTCTACTTGAGTCATCTTCTTTCCATCTGAACTCCTGGAAATCCTGGAATTACAGCATGTGCACATTTTTTTAAAGTTCACATATTACTCAATAAAAACACAAATGGAGACATTCTTATATAAGGCTAACACTATGCATTCTGATTATAATGGAGAATTCAGATTGCTCTTGTTCCAGTTATCTACTCCAAGTCCATCAGAATATTACAGCAGAAGACTGAATATTCAGTGAACAGCAGTCAATAAAAATAATGTAGATTGTTATCACCTGTCAGGAAACTTCACAATAATGATGTCAGTAAACTTCACAATAATGATGTCAGTATGAATAACCAATATGAAAAACATGTTATTTTAAAACTGAAATGTTTTGGGCTAATATTATTTTTCTTTTGGGATTAATTTTGATATAATATTTAATAACATGTAAAGTATTATATACTGAGGACAGAGCCTTTCCTTTAGCAATTTCTTTATAATTGAATGATGTCCTTTGAATATGAGATTCAATTATCTTCACTTGAGGAAAGTTTCAGACTACGAATTTAATATAATTCTTTTTTTAGCAGACCGCAGTGATACATGGACAGAATGTAACTATACCCTTATTTGGTGTTAAATTATCTACATCATGTATTAAGCAAATGTTGGAAGTGAGGAAAAGATGTTCGGTACTATTTTTCTCAAATGACATAGACTGGATGCCCAGCAATTGGCCCAAAGTCCTGATTTCTGGTCAATTACTTAAATTTCAGACCACAATTTATACATAAAGCTTAGCTTCTCTTTCTTGATATTTTGTCCATTTAATGAAGTATTTCCTATTTATATAGTACCTATTTCTAAAGAATTTAATGTGATTTTAAGGATTACCTCATTAATCTTGATAATGTGGCTGCAAATTAGATCATTATGTGTATGTAATGATGTAAACTGAGGCAGAGACAATTTTGGAGACTTTCTTAAAAATCACACTATTCCCATCTGTAAAGTTCTGCCAACTAGAAGGAACTGTTTCTTCATGCACGTTCAGTACTAGTAGGTCACCATATTCAAAAGTTTCCATACAGATCACCCCAAACTTTTGTATTTTGCAGCTCATTAGCTGAGAAAGATGCTTCATTTTAGCTACTGCATGTACATCTGGAGAGAAAAATCTCCTCTGTGATCACAAAGAAGGAGTGAGGAGAAAATCGACAGTGCTCAAAAACAAGAGTGGCAAAAACAGGGCAAATTTCTTTTCCTCACTATTAATCCATTATACCAGTTTTGTGAAGCCAGTGTCCCCAATATAGGTCTTGGAGCACAATGTCTCAGACAATAACCTCTCATGCCAACAATGAGGCTCATAATTTAGCTCTAGTACCAAAGATTCTTGGAATTCCATTAATGGGGAGCCAATTTTCAGTACTTTCAACATATTCAGTAAAATAATGGCTTCAAGGCTTTAGAATGCAGCAGCCTAGATGGCAGCCACAGTGTATATGTGCACCTCGGGTCTATTGCTTTCCTGTATCCAAAGTGAAAATAACACAGAATCCCAGATCTTACCTAGTTAGAACAATCATTCTGAAAGGGAGAGATATGCCCTCTATATTGAAATTTGTTCCTATAGTACATCTTATTTTAAAGTGAAGGTGTGACATTAGACAATTCACACCAGAAGAAGAGTTTCAAAACACATGTAGGAATCACTTTGAATTTAAAAGAGATTATAGAAATAATTATGTTTGTTAAATGGTTGTAAAGAGGTTGGATAAGAAAACAGAAGATGTAACTTCCCATTGTTGATCTGTAATAGAGAATGGTTTCTAAAACTTACCTAAAATATTGAAATGTTATTTCGCAAAAGCCACTTCTGAGAATTCCTTTGGTTCCTTTTCCCATTTTCTGCAGTGTTCTAAATTTAAACTAATTAACAAGGGCACTATTAGAAAGCCTTTCTTCATTACAAAAATTTTAAAACATAAACATTGATATTATACTTATTGAGTGACTCTAAAAGTGTTACAATCTCTGAATGTGGTTATAAGTTTAATAATACCATAGTATAATTTAATAAAATAACATGACTAAACCTAAAAAATGTGTTCACAACATACATTTATCATATGCTCCACAGGAAATTTACCAACCATCTATGTGGGAGAAAATAAAGTAGACATTGTGGTATGCACAGGCCAACTTTGGCTTTCTGCGATGAAATGGGAACATCCCTCCTAAAGAGACGTGAAATGATACAAGCAGAAATGATGGATGGAGAATTTCTGCTTGAAATAACTCAGGAAGGTATTGTCTATATCGCCCTCTGTGAAAGTACACATCGTTTGCTTTGTAAAAGCGACAGGGACAAAAAATCAATAGTCACAAAATATAGAATTAATAGTTCGGTTGGTTTCTTTTGCCAAGCATGCTTTTACATGATAAACTGCACTTAAGTCTATATTAATGCTCTTGGTATCTTAAAGTTGTGTCTGTTTTCAAGCATCAAAAGAATGTGATACAATATACCTTGGTTTTTTGAATTATTCCTGACTCGGATACACTGGGAGTATTTGGTAAATTTTAAATTTCAGACTTCAATTCCAGATCTACTGAGTAGGAATTTCCTGAGTCAAGCATACTGTCTTCCTACTCATGCATATGCAGTCTATTTCTTTCTTTGCACTACTTTGATAAATTGTAATAAATTTAGTATCTTAAAACATCACAAATTCAGTCTCTTACAGATTTATTGTTCATAGTCTGAAACGGATCTCCCCGAGGTAGTGTCAAAGCACCAGTTCTGCCTGCAAGCTCTGGAGAGAATCCTCATCTGCTGCAGCCTTTACAACCTGCTAGCATTCCTTGCTTATTATCCCCTACCTCTGTCTTCACAGCCAATGAAGAAGTGTCTTTGGATCTCTCTCTCTATGCTTGTGTAGCTATGTCGCATTTTTCTATTCTAAGGCTTTGCTTCCTCCTTTCCTCAATTGTTGTGATTACATTGAGCCCACCCAGATAGTCTACCATAATCGTTCTATCTGAAAATACTTAATCACATCTGAGAAATACCTTTTGCTATGTAATGTGACATATTCCAGGTTTATGGCATTAAGATTTGGACATATTTGGGGAGCTATTATTTTCTAAGCTCACCAGGTTTTGATAAAACTTGATGATTCCCCCTATTAAATTATTCTATATGTTCATCAACATTTTTCTTGGCATATGTAACTATTCATTTATTTACTCATTTGCTCATTCATTTATTAATCTACTTTATCTGTTAACTGTGAATTAGAACTTTTTCCAAGACACAAGAAAAATGAATGAAAAAAATGCCTATCCTCTGGAATGCTATTTTTCAACATCATCTATAAACTAAATTCATATATGGACTTATTACCTAACATGTGCAAAGTGTAAACAGAGCATATGATCTATTGTTTTCTTTGAAATTGTAGTTATTTATGAAGGAGTTTATACAATAGAATAAAGACTTGTTGGAAATATAGAATTTCTAAGTTAAAAACAAAGAAAGTCTATAAAATTATAGCCCAGGGAGATAATATTGAGCAATTGACAAAGTGTTAGGATGTCAATAAAATCAAATCTTGCCACTGAGAAGAATAATGAGCTCTTTTCTATCTGCACCCCAAGGAGATTAATTGAAGAACATGTATTTTATTCATGTTTCTCACCTTTTCCAATAAAATGAAAGTACTAAAAGTGGTCACCTGGGAGTGTTTTTCACATTCTTTTTTTATTCACTCTACTGAGAAGAAACACATTGCATAACTTTCATTGTACACAAAGACCTTAATAGGCATTTTGTTATTTGGATTCTTGGCCAAGTGACTTAATGAATGTTCTATTAAAGGATAAATGTTGTTTTAATCATAGTAGAACTAACAGAGAAGTTCCTGTACTATTAAAATTGTCTAAAGCTAGGAAGCAATCTGTTAATGCCACACACACACACACACACACACACACACACACTTGAACATACCAAGTCACTGGAAAAACACAGCAGCTCTCCTTTTCCACACTCAGGCTTTCCTAATCTCAGCCTCAGTTCCACTCTATTGCCTCGTGTGTACTCTACTTCCTTATACTGTGCCTCCCTTGTGCATTTTTACAATAGCTACTGACTACTTTTCTCCAAGGACAGTAGCAGACCTTGGGTATATGAGCAATACTCACTTCAGTTGTTTCGTCTTCAGATACTCTGTGCTTCTAAACTGATCCCTAGATATTTCGATACCCTTTTGATTTTGCTCCATGGTTGAATTTTCTTGAGTTCTTGTATTTTTTCAAATGTATCTCTCCTGTATTTCATTTTTCCATATATTTAAAGGAAAAGGAGAAAGCTACTGGAGTGCATTAGGTTAATATGTACTTGATTTTATATGATGACCATCTCAGAAAAAAAGTTTTTATTTTATCAGGAGCCATCAAATCCATAAGCCTGTTATTCCCAACCTGCAAGGCAAATATCTGTTGTATTTCATATTCAGGATATAAAAAAGTTGAACATCATGCATTTACCTGAAGCACAAATTCACTTCATTCTAAATAAATCCTACAATACTGAATAGAAAATACAATTTTTGCTCACTGCTTTTTTGTTTGCTTGTTTTGAGACAGAGTCTCACTGTGCAGTCCAGCTTAACCTTGAACTTACTATGTAGCCTAGGCTGGGCTCCAACTCATGGCAATCTTTCTTCCTCAGCCTTTGGAATGCTGGGATTACAGGAGTGCACCACCACACCTCGCTTGTCCAATGGTTTTAAACCAAATCTCCAAACTACAAATACATTTTGTCCTTGGACTAGGTTATTTCAGAGTCACATAGCTCTAAATACTCTTGCTCCAGAACCTCCAAAGAAAACCTATTTAACTCTTCTGCTCTTATGAATATTTCAGTATAAATATTTGAAAATAACTGCCTATAAACTTTAGGATTTGGCTTTGTTGAAGATTTTCTGTGGTTCTTTGGGCCTCTTGGGATCACTATCAAGTTTAGGCCCAGGATTAAAAGGAGAAAGCCGAGGTTAGCTTTGTATTCATGATTATAATGAAATTTGAGTAACAAGTCGCTCAATGATAATAGGGAGAAAAAGTGGAGAAACGTAGCATCAGACAACTATATAAAAACGGTGCAGTGCTAGGAAGGACAATGTTTTACAGGTTAACCAGCTTCCATCACTCATGTAGCAACCAAAAGTGCTGTGAGAAGTTGTATGGGACCAATGTTCTGAGAGGGGGTTGGACTCTGAGTGTGAGGGGGATATTGGAACTCTTCTAAAACCAAGTGCAGAGATACTTGCTCCAATTTCCTAGCCAGCCACTGGAGTAACTGGGTACTATAGTCAGAGGAAAATCATGAAACCTTTTTGTCTAATCAAACACGGTGAACTGAGTGAGCTTGAGATAAAAAGAATCATTTGGCGGGTAATGTGACCAAGCCACAGAATGAATAGAGGTTACATGGCATTGAGGGCCAGCTAAAATCTCATTATGTTTAATCAGGGCTGCGTCTTTCTCTGTGCTTCACCTTTCTGTAAATTTATTCTGAATACTGAAAATACTTGAGTAAGTAACTTGTTCTTGCATCCTAAAATACTCTCCCCTACCAAGAAAGTCTCCTATCTCTTTCTTTTCCAGACATTAAAATCATGGAGACGAAACCTTATTGGCCAGGCTTGAGTCTTATGCCCTGGAACCAAGGAGAGATAAATTATATTAATTTCCAGTTTATGTGATGTTTTTCCTCTTACAGCCAAGAAGAAAAATGCTTAAAGGAAGATGGATTTGGTCATGTGACCCTCCCCTGCATTCTGAGGCAGTCACAGTGAACAAAGGAGACACACTGGGTTTTTGAAATGTGTGTGCTGTGTGCTTACATGCAAGAGTTATTTTTCTACCTAACTTGTTAGTTCACTTGGAATCAGCATTACAGAAATCACTTTTGAAAGGATTCTTCCATCTCCCAGGGTCAAAAGGACTAACTTTTTCTTTCTTTGAACTTGAAGTGTCACCTTTTATTGTTGTTGTTTGTTTGTTTGTTTGTTTGTTGAGTCAGGGTCTCACATGTAGTTCAGATTGTCTTGAACTCACTCTGTAGCCCAGGCTGTCCTGGAACTCATGGTAGTCCTCCTGCCTCAGCCTCCTGAGTGTTGGAATTACAGGTGTGTGCCACTAGGCCTGGCTCTGTCATGCTTCTCAATCCCTTTTCATTTCATTGTATGAATCCCAATAGCAATACGTAAATGTGAGTCAAATTTTATTTTTTATATTATTTTTAGGTTCCTCTCCAAATGTTATTTTTCTCCACAACTATGTTTGATGTTGACCTTCTTCAAAAAAGATTCTCTTGTCTGTTTTAAAACACAAATATATATATAATGTATAAGTGATGTACTGTCTCTGTTCTTCATATATGGCTTTACCTTTGTGTTTGAGTGCTATACACTCTTTTAGTTTTCAAAACAATCAACTATGTAGCTTCCCATAGATATGACATCTGCTGGAATTGCATTAGCATTCTTCATTGGAAAGCAAATTAATAAGGACAAGTCACATAATATTCTTTCTACTTAAATCAATATGCCAGTATTTAGGATATCTCTTAAATTTTAAAAGGAAATAAACATTACTACAACATTGATGTATTTTCTGATTATGCATGAATTTTGGAAATTTGATTTTAATGTGATGAAAGATAGAAAGTAACTATCAGACATTTATTCTCTGATGAGAGGAGAGGTAGACATATAACAAACATATATCCTCTTTTAACAACAAAATCTTACTCACAGAGTTCACCTTCAAATTCAAGTAGGGAACCTTAATGATTCACACACAGTTTCGACTGCAGATTTTATTTAGGGGGAGAATAGGCAGCACATTTTAAAGAAAATGTTTCCAAGGTGCAATCAGGGCAAGGGCTCCACCCTATCCTATCTTCCTCTTTCCAGTGACACTTCATGATTAGGTGCCAAGAGCCTTTCTCCTCATTTCTGCATAGCCATGGCTATTTTGTGTTGTGAAGTAATATAAAGGAAAAAGCGAAGGAAAGAACTTTGCACCCAAAGGTTAATCTTGGGAAATTTTATTCATCAAATTATGTTTAAACATGTCACAGGGAAGTGTTGCTCTTCCACTTGCTAGATCTCAGAGAAAAATCTTTGGTAACATTTTACAAATTAAAATATTTAAGTAGTTTCTTCAGTTCCTTCTCCATTCAATACCTTTGTAACCATAGCAACCCATCTCTATAAAGGAGCAAGACAAGATGCCCCTGAATTGTCTAGTCTAAAGATTCTAATACTTGTAATTCCATAGTCCAGTAACAGATTAAGAATACTGACTTATTATTTTCAGACTTTAAAGTGTTTTCTGCCTTTGAAACTAGAATGAGAACTATAAAACAATAAAAAGTCAGTTGTACCTTTGTTTACATTATCCTAATTTAAATATTAGATTTGTGGTTTTGCCAGTAGGTAAGAATCCCATCTGAAAGAACAGAGCCTATATAATATATAGACTAATGAAATTATAATTAAATTTGCTCAGGTAAACATAGGAGAAAAGAACAAAAATAAAACAGTCTGTTATCTTTGTCTAGGGAGTGATGTGTTTAGAATTTCAGCCCTGTGCATCCCACCTTAAAGAATTTTAGCAAGCCATTTCTTATCTATGACTCTGTTTCCTCACTTTCTAAACAGCAATACTGACAAATATTTTTCAAGTTCCCTGAGATTTAATGAGTTTTGCATCTATGAGTCCCCCAGCATAGACTGAACTGAATGAAAATTCATTTTAGCAAATGAGTTTAACCACAGTCTCTCTTTCCTTCCTGCAATGATAACACAGAGTAGAAAATGAGAATGGCAATGCAACTTGGAGTGACTGACAAATGTGAAGCAAAGCTTCAAAAAAATTACTATCTTCTCAGATTAGTCTGAGATTGCTTTGGACATTTTGGCATTGATTCCAATGTGACAAAACCTACACTGTTGTTTCCATTAACAAATGGGTAACTTCTCAGCAATCCTTAAATCTCCAAGGTCTTTGGGGTTGTTACTCAGTGTTGCACCCTAAAGCACATGCAGAGAGCATGTTGAAGATGCAGCCCCACTGAGCCTTCTAGAATGACTAAAGTACTATAAATCACACATAGGATCAGGTCTTATAAAGGCCTTGGTGGAAAAGCTATAGAGTTTGGTTTAAAATGTGAGTTTGGACACTAGGTATCGCCATACGTGAGTGTTCCCTCAAAATCTTTTTCTGTCTAATGAAATAGAAACAATCCAACTGATTTGTGCTCTCATATTTTCCACTGCTGATAGGACAGGATGTTAAAACACAAAAGCCATCAGATTCTCTCCAGAATTTCATTTCCTGGTACCTACGGAACATTGAAAAAATCATTAATGCCCATTCACACTTCTCTTTCCTAAGAATAGACCTGGAGTCTCCTGGATTCCCAAAGGCTAGATGTGGAAAAACAATTTTAGATCAGCATCTGGCTCAGTATTTCAATAATCATGTTATATTCTGAGAAGTGAATTTTAAGGCACCAAGGTCATGTTGATATGTTAGTTGGCATTTTCCAGCTGTCATAGGGAGAAGGAGCATATAAAAGGCCCTTCATTCTATGTAAGATGACAAGGGTTCTAATCCCAGCTCTGTCACTAGGCAATTATGTGAACTTATGTAAATCATTCAACAGCTCTGGACCTGTGGGCCCTCATCTTTGCAAACTAAATTATTTCTGAGCTCCCATCCAGGGCCAAGATTCTATGATCTATGCCTTCAATTTGCTTGTGCTTGTGTAGTGGGAAGATTGAATGTGCTTTCAGAAGTGCTAACCATCCTTCCCGAAAACACTTATGCACAAGGTTATTAGGTAAATAAAAAGAGTTTCTACCTGCAGAATAATAGTCTCTTGGAACTAGGGCTTTATATTAATATTTAATGCTTTAATATTATAAAGTCCTTGCCCATGATTTCATTCATTTTATTCAGCAAGTGTAGATTATATGAACATGATATGCCATACCCCTATTCATTTCTTAGCCACTAGGCTCTTTAAACATCTCCAAACTAGAATTTCAGTTTGAGAATTTTCTTTTATATACAACTATTTAATAATGAATTTATTTTTGTTCTGATGCCCAAATTTCATTTATCTTAGTTTCTTTTGAAATTCAATACATATTATACCAGCATGTTTGATGAATCATTTATGTACAAATTAAAATACTAATGAATAATATGATGGCTCTGATCTACCAGAAGTGTGGTCATTCATCACCCATGACTCTCTTCATTTACACAGATCTAATGATGTTCATGCATTATGATGCCAGCAATTATAGATCACCTCTACTGCCATTCATCCTTGTGCACTACATGAAGATGGAGTTTAAATTCATATTTCTCACACATCAGGTAGGATTTTCACAAGAGCAAATGGCTGCATACAGTAAATAATATCTGCCAATTGCTGCCATCTTGCATCAAGATGAATGAAAGCAGATTTGAGGATAATCACTTCAATAGTTTTACCTTAACTCCAGCTGTGAAAATAGTAAAACAAAAATATATCAATGGCCCACTTGAAATAGTTCTTTTCAGGATAAATATTGCAAATGATACACTTCTATGCTCAATCACTGACACAGGGAAAGCCTGTGGATAATTATTCTGGTCTCTTTCTGTCTCTCACTTTTTCTCTCCCTCTCTTTCTCTCCATGTTTTAAATTATTAAAATTATTAATAAGAACCATGTAAAGGTACAAGATCCCAATGATGAATGTAACTGTATTGTATACCTAATATGTACCAATAAACTTAATGGAAAAAAATAAATAAATTGTTTAAATTATTGACCCCCCTTTTTATACAAGTTGGCATTTATGATGACAATATTATAAAAGCTACGAAACTAATTTGTAATTAAGGAAGTTGAACTAATTGTTGTCTTATAAAATAAGAGAGATGTAGTCAATCTTAATTAAGAAGGCTTAAGTTTTCCTGAATGTGAATGGTATATGGAAAGAGATAATCCAAGAAAATATAGCTTATGATCTCAGAGATTTTCTACAAATACCATACACGTCATCAATGAACTCTGCAAAATACAGAAACAAATGAGCTGGTTCATCTGCTTGTGCTCAATAAAATACATAGATTTTAATACTATTATTGTTTACATATTGACAGTAAGAGGTCACCTAGTTCATTGCACATGGTAGATACAAAGGAGGCCAAGTCCAGGTCGCAGTCTCAAAGGCCTAGAGTAAAGGAGAAAATCAGAAAGCAAATAGGTATCAGTTAGCATGATTGGTACTCTTTTTGAAGTCCTGTGCAAATGCAGTGCCTGCTCTGCTGCCCAGTAGAACATAGGGAGGGTGGGGGAACACTTCACAGATGAGAACAATGAGAAAGTTGCTAGATTGACACTAGGAAGTCATCACAGAGGCAAGAGCAAATTAATAAATTTGTGTTTTGACTTCTGCATACACACTTCTGTGCATTTGATTATATAACTTAGATAAGGTTGTTTCTTAGATAAGCAATTTTGTTAATCAGTAAACCATGACATAGGCCTTAGTGTCAAGGTTGACTCTGCATGGAAGTACAATAATAAAAGCTACCTGATTTCTCTTTCCCTTCTTTCTTAGCATTCTAGCAGCCATAACATATACAGATGAAGTTATTAATAAGGAGCTAAAACAACAGCAAAGCATATATATATATATAAATAACAGCAAAGCATATATAAATATATATATATATATAACATAAATATAGAGCTGGCAGACTTATTTCTTGCTTCTGGAGGGTTCATAGACAGACACAGATGACATTAATGTTAACAAAAATTTCCACTGCTTTGTAATATGATTTAATAACTCAGGAAGTTCTTTAAAAGCACAGAGGAAGAGATGACTAGATTATCTCTTAGGCCCTATTAAGCCATTGATTCTATAACCATATGAACTTTAGCATGATTTCTCTGCAGTCAGTAACAGAGCTGACTTAAAATGTACAATACATTCAGCTGGAGACATATAGGCAACTTTCACACTACAAAGTAACATGCACACTGCAAACCAAATGAAGCCTGAATAAGCCACTGGTTTCAAAACCATGTTAAGATATCCACATATCTTTTGGAATATATACATTGGCATCATTAGTGATGAAGAATGTGGATGAACAAATATAAAATCAGTACTAATGTGTTAGAATAAGCTAATTCCTGTCCTTGAGACAATGTCAACCCCAGCAAAATTCACTGCAGTTTAAAGAAGTCTTAAAACTTTTCTTAGTAGAATTATATATGATCTTTTATAAATAATAAAGGCAAAATGATAACCTGGTTTTTACAAACAAAAAAATATTTATGCACAGATGAAAAGCTACAGCTTTCAAAGAGAAAGCACTGTAATAAAGGAAAAAGCATACTTTCATTATAAGGAAGGATGGAAATCTATTAAAAATAACCCCATACCTAGTAATGGATAATATGATCCAATATTAGGAACGTCATCCATGTTTATTCATTTGATATTTCAGTGTTACGATAAGTTGTTGCCATCCATTCATTCATCTATGTATTCATCTGGACTTACTTATTTGGATATTCTTTCAACATCTTTTGTTTATATATGCTGGCTACTCTTCTATACACTAGGAATGTTAAGGTTCCCTTTATGAAGGAGGAATAGATTATGAAAGTACAGGTGACATTACCATAGGAGAGGTAATAATTTATTGTCATTGGAGTATAATTTTGTATCTTATTGGCCATGATGCTTTTGTTTGTTTTAACCAGAGGATGTGAAACAAACTTTAGAGTATTCCAAATCTGTAAGACATTTCTTGTTAAATTTGCTTGATTGAAGGGAGCAGGACAAATATGAGGATTGTTAATTCGAATGACCATTATTTTAAAATGCTATTATGTTTCTACCTACTCCATATGTAATAATTCTCAAAATTCAAAATTCTAAAATTAGTGACTCTGCTTCAAAAAACCACACCATATTTTTCGAAGGTTACGAAAAGATACAATGTCAACATTGTTTTTTTGATCTCTTTCATAAAATTTGAAATGCAGTTATTTAAAAACATGCCCAGCTTAAACACTGCCCACAAACCATCTGATATCTTTGTCTTTTAGATTTACTCTTCATGCTGATGTTAAATCTCAAGCATTTGTCACAAAGGCAAATTTCTGAGTTTTTAACCTTAAGAAAAAATACACACTGTCTCTTAAGCATGTCAAGTACATTTCTGCAAAGTATACTTAGCATGAGCAAAACGACACATCCTGATGACAGAAAGAACTGAGGAAATAAGCATCCCATCATATATTTTCAAGAATAAATTAATAAATAGCATTTATAGTTATGAGCCTTTGAATCACTACTAAAAAATCACGAATATTTAAAATAAGATGACTCAACTTACCACTTCCTTTCTTGCATAGTTTGTAGTGGGGAAAACTTTTTTCAGTGTTAGGGATCAAACATGGGGTCTAAGGTATGCTAGGCAAGTGCTTTACCACTGAGCTAAATCACCAGCCCATGAGGATAAGTTTTAATAAGCAATTCATTCTAGTTAGTTTTTGTAGTGTATTTCTTCCATATCTTACATTTTATTCTAGTTTGGCAGTGTTTTAACGTATGTAATAGAGATTATTGGTAAAGCAGATTTAGTTCTGCCTAGGTGACATTGCTTTGTGTGCTACAATAAATAAGACATACGAAATGCAGCTTTTGGTACATATGCTCTATTTACCTGTAGAGACATGTCTTAGACATAAGAATCTACAGAAAACAACTGTATGTGCTAAGAGATGGTGGTATAAGATATCTTTTCTGAATATTTCTGAGTACTAGAGTTAAGTATTCAATTCTCTTAATTCTATGCATGCTATTTTTGTTTCAAATGTTTTGCTCAGAGTACAAGATTGTATTTTATTTGATATATCAGGTGGACATTAGAAGTTTTTGCATAGGAAATATATGGTGAAACAATATATGGAATGAAATAGTTTTAGTAGAGAAGATGATGAATTGCTTCTAGAAGTGTTGGCTCAAAGAAAATCAGTTATGGTAGAAGAAGTCTTTGCAGAGAACACAATAACTCAACTGTCACAGGTTACTGGGTTCATGAGTATTGATAATGAAGTAAGTGTAAAGCTGACTGTATAAAATGACTCAAACCATAAGCTTATAAATATACTCTCCCACTAAAGAAAATGTTGTCATATGGAAATTAGGACCATTTCCTAACATACAAAGAAATGAAATGTCACTCAAGAGAGCAAAGAATGTATTGGTTGGCTTTCTTCCACAGGGTTGAAATATGGACAGAATTTTCTGAAATATGGAAAGGAAATAAAGTTGGAAACAGCATGATTTCACTTTAATATAGCCATGTAGAACTTGGAGCCCCGCTGAGATGTGAAAAAAATACCTGGTGACTATGGCACTCTTGTGGCAAAGGACTCATGTTCCCGGCTCTAGGGAAATCTGAATATTTTTTGGAGGGAAAGGAGTGAATCACTATGCCTATGTTAGTTTCCCCTACTATACTAAACTGATGAAAGGAGATAGGGAGAGAGTCAAAGAGATAGAAAAACAGACAGACACAGATTATTTAGGTAGCTCTTTCAATTTGACTTCTCTGCTCTGGTGGAAGTTAAAGGATAACACAGGTAATTTATGAATAATGTAGGAACAATTTTTTAGTAATAGCTTTTCAACTCTGCCTGCATTAGAATGACTTAGAAGAGCCCATTATAATAATACAATTCCGAGTCTCAACTTTAAACAAGTCAAAATTTTTGAAAATTAAGATCTCCATAGTTAATACTAAATGTAGTAATGACAGGAAACCATTTATCTAAGGCTGTAAAGAACAAGATGAGGTGTAACTTCATAAAGTTAAATATTAACAGTGTTATTTGTTTGAATTTGTAAAGATGTTATGATGACAAATATCATCTATGCCTCAAATAAGAAGAATGTGTATAGTGAACAATTATCACAGTTCCTATTGATTTCAGGACATGTGAGAGAAATGTAATGATGTTCCTTCAGACACTTAATACTATTTATGTGCTCTACGTAGCATACACCTTAAAGTATGAGTTCATAACTCTTTTTCTTATACCAATATTTATGTTTGGCCACTTGCCAAAAATTAAATAGATTAAATTTTTCCATTATTTATTTATCTTTCTTTTTTTTTGGAGGTGCCAAGGATTGAACCCAAGGCCTAACTTATAGTAGGCAAGCTCTCTGCACCTGAACCACATCCACAGACCTAACTTTTTGCATTTTTGGTAATGTTGCCCTATAGGGAGTGATGTGTAGATACATCATCTAATAGGCATTGTTTTTTTCTGGGATTCCCACTCTAGTCCTGAGCTAACTGACTTAAGTTTCAATTGTAGTGTAGTTCTTGTGCCAACATTTATATGACAAATTGATCTATCTCTCTAACACTACCTTATCTCTAAAGTTAGATTAATCATAGTTTTAAGATCATAAAACATGACTATTTAAAGACAACATGAAATAAATATACAATAATAGTGAACTATGCAAATGCTAGTAAGTGGTTAGTGGAAAGCTATCTGAACATCCCTTTCAGCATTTCTGTTACTTCAGACATGAATCATTTAGTTTTAAAAGCTGAAGACAAGGTATAAGACCAAAAAGATTTGAAAGCATATGTAATGAGGTTAAGATACTTTTTCCTGCTCATTGGAGTTAGAGATACTGTGCAATGCCATTGTCCAGCTTGGATCCAAGAGGTGTGAAAGGAATTTGAGGACAAAATTTCATATGCTAGAATCAGAATCATTCTGAACACTGATGTTGTAACTCATCTAAATTCGGGGAAATTTAGGGATAATAAAAATTTTAGATAGGTTTTAGAGAACCTGAAAATAGAAGATGTCACTAATTTTTAACTTCAGAAGTGATTCCCAAGGATATTGAGATTTTCTTTCTAGAATGGCAAAGGAGATAAGAGTGTTGGAAGCAAAGATTTATTTCTAGAGACAGGGAGGGGCAGGGGTGAAGTTCCATCAGAGGATTTCTAGAGATATCAGACTTTGGAGGGGTAATAGGGAAGCTTTTCTAGACCTCATTTTGGAAGTAAAATCTAACATAGGTATAGTCTTTAAGTAAAAACAAAAAAATAATAAGAATAGTAGCCAAGTACCTCACCAAACACTGGAATTAATAGGTAGCCAATAAAGGTAAGATGTTCCTCTCCCCTTTATATAGGAATCATCACCATCACCCCTTCTTACCGTCAACCAAATGGTGGAGAGGCATTTCAATGTGGCTCATTTTTCTCCTCATTCATCAATATTGAGTTTAAATTATCAACAGTTTTATTTTGCTACTTTGTCACACTTCATGCCTGCATGAATTTGTGACCTATCTCCTCAACTAACACGAAATTTATATCAATGACATCAAACAAACAGAACAGAACACTCAAAATTTATCATAGCATAATCTTCTCTCAGTCTCTCCACTTTGTTGACCACCTAAATACCAAAGAATTTTTGTTAGGTCAAACCTGTTGTCTCTGCTCTCCTTGCTCTCTCGCCTCGTCTCCGTGTCGTCTCTTGTTTCATGATTCTCTTCATTTTTTTGAATCTTAGACTTCACTTGGACTGCAGACATACCATAGCTTTCAAATTGATTCTTATATATCCACCAACCCGAACCCATGTAGCTAATGTATTAGAAAAAAATTCCATTAAACTCTCCATTTATACAAGCTTGGTGGAACAAATTATATAGATTTGCTACAGTTTCATTATGTATCGGTAAGACATGGAATACTTCAAACTAGCATGAGAGAACTGTATCTTCAATTTATGAATTGATTGCCTTAATGGCTTTTCCCACAGATAGACGGATAAAACTGGGTCTAGAAAGAAAAGTAATGAGGTCAATTGATAAATAAAATTAAATAATGAGAAAGGTTGACATGGGTTCAGGAGAGAGGTGGATTCTTCCACAGCAAAAGAGCCAATGTTTTCCGGGGCTGCACGGTCTCTTAGCAACATTTCCCCTGTCATGAAATAGCCAACCTGTGATTCTGTAACCTCTTTCTCTTGCACACACAACATCCACCCATACAAACAACAAATAATTTTTTTTTAAAGTCCTGGATCCTCACTGGGGAATGAGGGCTTGCAGGAAGTGCCTTGATTTCCTTTTCTACTAGAATTGCGAACTCTTTTAGCCTAATAACTGCTAACAACTGCTTTCCTTCAAGGGGAAGAGTAAGATGCTGTACACGACAGACTCAAAATCATAGTGGCAAAAGAAAAAAGAAATGTGCTAGTAAAAGTCTCTAGCATAATAATGCTTAAGACTTAGATTTTTGTACTACAAGTAGGCTTAGGAATTTTGGGCAAAAGGGAAGGAGGCAGGTGGAGGGAGAGAAGTGCGGAGGAAGATGGAAGGAAGGGCCAATGGAAAGGGAGAGGGTGGGAGGATGACTTTGTGCTCATCCTGGTGAAGCAGTACTGAAATGGCTCTTCAGGGGCCATGCAGCCGTACCATCACCACTAAACAAGATGGAACCTGAACACTGCAGCATCTGGAGTTGCATTTTGCCTGACCAAGGGCTTTCTGTTTCACACTTGGAGTGGCCAGTTGCAGAGAATAAGATTCTATTCCCCAGATACTGTCCCACACTAAAGGCCTGGGAGATGAAGGTCATCATTTGCCCCATTACTTGAATTTGATATTTAAAAGACAAGTCTGGAAAAGTGGTCCTGGAGTGAGTAACAGAAACGAAGAGGATTTTGACGGTAGAGAATTAAAGATCTTCTTTGCTCTTAGGGCCTTATTAGCATCAGTGTTTCAGACCTTTCTCTGTATCCACATGCAATTATTACTGGTGTAGGCACATTTTCATTATGTATACATTTGAAAACATAAAATGTATTTCCTTTGAAACTTTCATTAAAATTATTTGTAGATTTAATTACTTATATGGAATATTTACACTCTTATTAGGTACTAGTAAGCTAGTCTCAATAGACTGAAGTGTATTCAACATTATAAATGCACTCTAACACTAAGAAGGTTGGCGTGCACATAATTTGAAGAGTGAAAGTGGCTTGAGAGTATGAAGTCTCATTATCCATAGGTAAGTAACCCAAATCTGCATCTAGATATTTGGATATCAACAACTCATATTTGGACTGTGACAGGTGTGTCACATTATCACTTCTTAATTGCCTCCACTACTAATTTCTTTCTTGCTTTTTTTTTTTTTTTGCTTTAAAAGGGTCTTGTGTGAGCTCATGGTGTTCAACTGCTTCAGGCGAGAGACAAATGAACACTTTTTCAGTGTTACATTGCTGGAGTTTTGTTGACACATATTATACTCTGACCCCAGGTTATGCTAAATGAGTGACTCAAATGATCCTTAGGGATACATGGGCTCCCTTAGCAACCAGAGAGCCTAAAGCCAGCTCTGCCTGTCACATCTGGAGTCTCATCTGGTTCATATCAGCCAGCCTCCTGGAGCCCTTAGTGCAGTATTGTACCTTGAGGGCCATTTTGCTTTTCTCCAATAACACATAGATTTTACCATCAAACATTTTACCATTTACAATTGAGATACAATTTGTTTTTTAAGAAAGATTTCCATAGTGTCATGCTATTTTATGCAATGGGACTTAACCTTCCTCAGAAAAATATGAAGTATGAAGAGATGAATTGAATATAAAAGACCACATTTCCTTAGTTGCTGACAGAAATGGGGTGATTATTTCTGTCTTCTACATGCACTTTGGGACATGTTTTGTTGTTGGTTTTTTATTTTTTTTATAATATCCTCTCTAGAGATTTCCTGTCTCCAATTATCAGCTAATAGTTATCAAATCCCTTTGTCTTTCCTCTTAAGTGCAGGTATTTGAACTTCTTCATTTATAAGTTTATGTAATGTATCCACACTGCTTGTCAGAAGTGCAACTTCTCTTTTTTTGCAAAACTTTTCTTGGGCAATTGTTAAGTAATTTTTTTTCCTGCATTGAAAAAGACTTAATCCATGTTGAAATTATGTCAAAACAGCTCATTGAAAAGAGAAATACTCAAATGAGTTATTTCTTTTGAACTTTAGAAGAAATGACTTAGTAGAAATTTAATGAGCTATTAAATGTCCATGACATCCTGCTAGGCACAAGACAAAGCTGTCTAAAACACAGATTTATAAAGAATGAAGACATCATGTAGCAAACTAAAAAAAAGGTCACATGGAATATAAGGTTATGATGAAAAAAATGACATGTAAATCAAACTCTGGTTTTGCCATACTAGTGGTGAAAACCTGGACTGGGAAATTTCAACTTAGTTTCCTCACTTGCACAATGGGATAACAGTGGACCCTGATTGGGAAAAGAAATAGGACCAAAAATATAAAATTCTTAGAAGAGTTTTGGAATATAGTACACAGTAGGTAAATGTCAGTTATTTGTATTGTTTTCTCTAAAGCAGCCAAAATAAAGGATTGTGTTCACACCTAAGGGAGCTAAGAGGCAGGAAAAGTTCTCTCTTGCATAAAAGTAGACAACATGGATGGATTGTTAGTTGTGGCTTTATGGATTAATAAAAATATCCTTTACCTTGGCCCCATAGTTAAAGTGGGTATGTGTGCACACACCTGTATGTACATGTGAATTTCTTACAGGGTGTTCCAAGATAGTTTTAATTTGCATCTTATGTATTTTTTTACTGAATAATAATATCATTAAATTCATTGTCTCATTTATAGTTTTTTATTACAATACAGTCTACTTTGAGTAATTATTTTAAAAAGTTTCCTGAAAATTAGGAACAATGAACATGATCAAATGGAACACTGTGAAATGATGTCCAGAGAAGTGTGAATCCCAGCCTTCCTGTTAATAGGAACTCCTCAATATCATCTCTTAGGTGCTTCTGAAACAAGCTGAAAAAATAATCTCACTCCTTTTTTCATGCTTCTCCTCAAGAATCAAGAATTTTGGTTAAGATCCAACTTCTCCCTACCATCTGGGTCTGGTTGTCTCCTCATTTGAAAGATGCAAATGTCAAAACACACCACATTATTTCTAGCAGAGTCATAGGTTATGAAATAGTTTATTACTCAGAAACATGCAAGCAAAAGGAGGCTGTGAATCACGGAGACCCTCCCAGCAAGAGAAAGATGGAAAGAGAGAGTGAAAATGGTCCAAAGCTGGCCTGCTCATAGTTATGTTTAAATAGTTAGGTGCAAACGAATTGTGGGTGATCTTTCCTGAGGCATTGATGGAAGCTCAGAGGAGCAGGGTGAGGGGCCTTGTGGGTGACTCAGGGAACCACAGGAAAATGTGTGGGCGGAGACATCTGACAATGACAGTCCAGGCAGCTGTTAATGGTTTAACCAAATGTAATTTTGTTGTGAGTGACTTATTGTTTCTGACATTATTTCCTCAAAGTTTTGGTTTACATGTTAATGTGACTGAGGCACATTGATGATGGTGCCTTTCAATTTGACTTAGAGTCCCACAAGGATGGCACACAGTGGAAAATGGCCCTTTCCCACAAGGATAGGAAATAAGTACTGGCCCCCAGTACTCAGGGGGAATAGCTCCTAACATTTAGGGTGTAATGATTGCCAGTCTTTGAAATCTCTTTATTTATTTTTTCTTCTGAATGTATAAAGTAAAGCAAAAAGGTGAAGGAATATATTTTTAGAGAGAGATAGGTTACTAAGGAAAAGACTGGGAAATGGAGGGAGAAGGGGAGACAGATTTAACAAATACTAAAGTACAAATGAGGAAAATTTCAGCTTTTAAATTTAATTCTTTGAAATCTATACACAAACCTATGCATATTACTAAGGCCTTAAAACTATCTTTAATATCTTTAAATGACATAATGAAATACACTGACTTGCCACAGAATTTGAGGTAAAGTGTTCCCTATACCACAAGAAATGTAATTCAATAGATATTAAGTCATTTTCTCGAACCTTCACAATCATGATCATTCACTGTGTTCTGTGGGATTTTCAGTTCAGGAAACGTTTATAATATACATCATGTATATTATAACATTACTAGGGGCCGGGGATTTAGCTCAGTGGTTTCGCCGCCTGCTGCACAAGTGCAAGGACCTGAGTTCGATTCCCAATACCAAAAAAAAAAAAAGCCCACAGATATTATAACATTACTGAATTCAAAGTCACAAAAATGCTTTGGAAAATAAGAAAAAAATTGTTTTAACAATGCTATACTTAAAAGTAGGTAATTAAGGTATTTTCCATTTATGAATTTATTTACCAATTAATTGATCATGTTTTATTTTTGACCATGTAGTTATTACTACAATTGTGACAGGGAAAGTGAATGATACTTAGCTTCTCTAAATATCACTTCATTAAAAATATCATAACTATCACAGGTGCTGATCTTTAAAAATGATTAGGAGTGTCCCAGCAAAATATAAAGATATGATTCAATGACATGATTAATTTCAAATCATGTTCACAATTGATTCAAACACTGATGCTTTCATTCTGTGCATCACTGAACAGAAATTACTTCATGACAGCCTTTCTGATTCAAAAAGTAAAAGTAATCCTGTAGTGTTTTAGTTTCATAGCAATGTGTTAATTACTCTACTGTCGCACGAGTAACAGTCTATAGTATTTAAGCGTGTATACTTACCCTTGCCTCATATCTGGAGGAATTAGTACATCATGGACCTGGAACAATAAAATTTCATGACCTTGAGACAATAACACACTTTACTCCCTCCGTTTTCATTCCTTTTTCTGTTGTTTTTATTTGTTTGGTTTTTTTATACAGAAAAGGATGAATAACTCTGAGTTGCCTCAAGGACAAAAAGTGACAAAGATGATCCTCATAGACACCCAAAAATTATTCTCATTGTATTCAGCATGCTTCCACATTTCCTTGAAAATAATAGCTTTGCTTTCAAAACTATCAGGACAGTATCTTTAAAAACAGTCTAAGGATTAAATGAGAGCAGAATCTATACTAGGTTTGAAATTTTACTTAAATTGTTCAGGTACACTGAGCACCGAAAATATGTTTGCATTAAGTTAAATTTGGGCTCTTATTAGTAAGGGGAGAAAGTAAGATAGGATATTTTAGGCAAATTCTTATAACAATATATATTGGTTATTTACTATATATAAGAATTATGCTAGTTACCATGGATATAGGTAAAATAACAGAAAAAGTTTTTCATTGTAATGAGAAATTCAGGCAAATAAATAAAAATAATAGTAACGTATGGTGAATCAAAGGAAACATAATACACTATAGGTGATAATGAAATAATTTTTTCTCATGGTATTTGCTCTTAAGCACTTATAATAACAATGTTATAAAACTAGGGATGTGCTTTCATTTGCATCTCTCGAATGACCAGTGATGTTGAACATTTTTTCATATGTTTATTTGCTATTTCTACTTCTTTGTCTGAGAAGGGTCTGTTCATTTCAGATGCCCATTTTTGGATTGGGTCTTTAAATTTGGGAAATCTGACTTTTTTAAGTTCTTTATAGATTCTAGATAGTGGTTATAGCTAAATGGATGCACATTGAGGTCATACTCTTAAGTGAAATAAATAGGACACACGTGTAAATACCGAATAGTTTCTCTGGTGTGAGAAACTGAAAATGTAAATAAGGATCAAAATATATAATGGATAATGTGAAATAAGGAGAAAAGGTCCAAAGGGGAAGGGGAAGTGAAAAGGGTAGGAGAAAGGAAAGAAGGAAAAGGAATAAATAAGCAAAAAGGAAAAAAATGGAAACAAAGTCTTTGTAGATAGGGAGGGATGGAGGCATTTCAGGGAAGACAGGGGAATGGGGAAAAAATAAGAACCAAGATATATTATGTAAAGGTACAAATTCCCAATAATGAATGTCAGCATATTGTATAACTAAAATGTACCAATAAAATGAACGAAAAAAAAAAAAAAACTAAGGATGTGCTTCAGCCAACTCCTACAGCTTCCTGTAAGGCAAATGTGTACATCTCTTCTCAGTTCTGCATTTAGTGTTTTCAACTTAGTAGCTACCAATTAGCTGTAGTGGGATATTTATACCATGTAAATAGACAAATGTTTTATTATACAGAAGGAAATTATGTCACCACCATTTATACAGCCATTTTGAAAATGTTTATACATTAACATTTGTAGATAGCTATAAAATTTCTAAAAGAATAAAAAGTTGCTGAGAAGAATATATTATTTCTTTACACTAGGACAACTTTGTGTTTGACATTATTTTTCTTATTTCTAGAAATTTGGGCTTAACAGGCTTAGAGTGATTGTCTTTCTCTTTCATTCTTTTCTAGAAATCTTTAAAAAAGAAAGAGCAATAATTAATTTGAAATTCAAATTGAATGATTTTAATGATATTCTTATCAAGAAATACTTAAATAATAAAGATACAAATTACATATAAATGCAAATATAAGTATAAATTAAATAATAATTTTCATAAGGGATTATATAATTTTTAAATAGTTTCCTCTTAACTGAGAGGTTTATCATTGTACTTTACAAGTTAAGAAAGACTCTCATTTCATGTTGAAGATCAATGCATGTTAAAATGAAATATCAAACTGGAAGACTACTGCAAAAATGATCAAGTAATGGCTTCAGTATTGAAAGGCCTGAAATGATGATAACTTTACTAAATACCAACTAAAATTCAAAGAACAGCTCTGTTGGACTGAATGCAGTTATGCTTCATAAAAATTAATTTCACCCTTTTCTTTTTACCTGTGATTATCAAGAATCCAGGTCCCACTGCCAATAAATAAGACCTCATTTATTTCTTGCAATAATTATATGTGTGCAGTAGAACTTGCAGAAGCCAGTTTTTGTAGCCTGCAGCAATCTCTTCTTCACTTGAGCACTCTAAATTTCTTAACTTTTAGCTATTAATTCTGTACCAGATGATTATCTTTCTAATCAAATCAATTTGTCCACATTTTCATCACTGCAAAGTCTTGAAGCTGGGAGAACAACAGGCAGGCATAGACACCTTTCAGAGAGCAATTTCCATTTTAGATGTGCTCTTTAGGGTTTATGAAATTTTAAAAACTTGCTGAATTTTTATGGTTCTCTTTTCCCGTAATATCCTATACCTCTCTCATGCTTCATTCATCATAGAAAAAGGTTTTAAATAGTTTTTGATGAGTGCTTACCATATTTCTCCTGAGTTGCTATATTTACGAACAGCTTACAAGTTATTGCTGATACTTATCATGGATGCATAAGCTCAGGACTGTCCTACAAGTTTTCAATGGTTTGATTGAGGTACAAGCTATTTATTCCTGGGCATGAGGTTTTAAATTCTAACACTTCCTAAAGGTGGGAGAAGATGGGCAAGCAGGGAAAGTGAAAAATTCAGAAACACAGAATAAGATTCCAGTGTTTTTCAAAGGGTTTTCCAAAGGGCTATTCCTTTGAAACCTGAATTTCTAAAATACTAGTATCATGGAATAGACCTGGTCTTCCAATATATTTTGACCTAGGTCTCCTATAAATTTGTGAGATGTCCTCTCCAAAATTGGTGGAGTTATTTATCATAGAAGTGAGAAGCTGATACAGTTAAGGACAGACATCAAGACTATTCACCAGAGTGTGTTAGAGGGTGGCAGAGACAATTAACTAGAGCAAGTACAGAGATTTGACAGCCATACACATGTAAGTGGAAAACTTCAGTCACAAATTAGTAGGTTTCTAATTTTGGATACATTTATTGTTCTAAGTCTTTAATGTGTGCATTATAATACAGTAATAAAAAAGTAGCCACCATATACTGAACATTTAAATTACAAGATTAGAAACTTTATATCTTTTACCAATTTCCATCCTTTTAACAATTCTATGAGGAATCCCTTGCCATTATCTCCATTTTCAAATGAGAAATTGGAGCTTTTATGTAGTGATTGTGTAATTTCCCCAAGGTCACAGCAATAGCAAATGGCAGAATTAGAATCTGAATAGGGGGATAGTCTCATTAAAAGTTCATATTCTATCCATTATACTTTACTAACCACTATATTCTTATGATTTTATAACTATGTGACATATAGATGAGGAAGTTTTCAGATCGTTATATAACAAATTACTGCAAATTTTGTAGTGTCACACAACACTCACTTACTAGTCTTTGGTTCTGTAAGTCCAAAGGCCAGTAGACAGTAATTAGCTTCCATGCATAGGTTATTACAGCTGGGTATAATTGCGTCAAGGTAACAAGACTGAAATGGTTCAAATGCGCTAGTTTTTCAGAGGCTGAGGGCCAGGGTCTGTTTCAAAACTTGTTTTTGTTATTGACAGAATCCACTTTCTTTAAATTTTAGAGCTGAGTTCCCCAGTTCCCTAAGAATTGTCAGCCTGGGATGACTTGCAGCTCCTGGAAGCTGCCCCACTCATAGCATGAATGTTTGCTTTTGTCATGCCAGCCAGAATAGATATTTCTGATTTTCTTTCTTTTACTAAAGAAATCTCTCTGCTATTAAAAGCTTCACATGATTAAATCCAATTTGATAATCTTCATTTGTTATGGACATAAATGTGTCATATAATATAACCAGACTACAGGTGTAAAATTCTTCTTAGTTAAAACTTCAGCTATTATGCAGGATATCTAAACCATGAGCAGAATAATTTAAGCATCGACTTATGATTTTTCCAACTACACTTCAAATTGTAAAAATATCAAATAGTTGTAAGCATTAAGGACTATAATCTTATAAATTTATAGAATTTAGAAATTTGACTGATATTTCCAATAGCCTGATGATGATGATTAAGATGATGATGACTGCTTTGATTTGAATGTTTGTGTCCACCCAAAAATAAGATTTGTGTTTAAACCTAATTAGGAAGGTGAATGCATTAACTTTCCATTCCTGTGACAAAATACCTGAGGTAATCAACTTGAAAGTAGAAATGTTTTACTTTCCCTCCTGGGTAGAGGTTTCAGTCCATGGTCAATTGGTTCTACCACTTTGAACCTGTGACAAGGCACACAATCAGGGCAAGATGATGATGAACAAAAGATATTCACTTCATGGGAGACAGAGAGAGACAGAGACACAGAGAGAAAGAGTTGGAATTCTAATATGCACTTCAAGAATACAACACCGTTATATGTAATGTAATTTTCTTCCATTAGGGGCCATTTCCTGAAAGGGCCCATCATCTCCCAATAGTTATCAGCTGAAGACCAAGCCTTTAACACATGACACTTAAGATCCAACCCATAACAGTGATGATATTAAGAGGTAGGCCTTTGGAAGTGATTAAGTCATGATGTTGATGTCCTTGAGGTTGATATCAATGACCTTGTTAAAGAATCATATAAGAGTTAGCTCACCTTTCTACCATTTAAAGCTAGAGAGAAACTGTGTTTGTTATTGAGGAGGTGAGTCTTAACAGACAACAAATCTGCCAGCACCTCAGTCTCATACTTTCTAGCCCCCAGAGGAGTGAAAAATGAACTTCTATAATATTTGATGCACTTAATCTATTATATTCTGTTACAGAATCCCAAAAGGATGCAGACATTGATGATGAAGATGACACAAAAAGAAATGGCATCTTCTAAAGAACAAGTGTGGAGCCAAAAGCAAGAGATTCACAGTAAAAGAAAACAGGTAAGTAGAATAAAAAGTGGAGAGAGCATTGAGTTTTTTTTTTTTTGTTGGGAAACCATTTTTATAGCTTGAGTATCTATTGAATGCTAGAAGTTTCTCACCTAGTGAATAGCTTAAGTTATAAGGTAGAGAACCAGAGTTAACAATATTCTTATTTACAGTAATTCTAGACTTTGAATTGCTAACTTATGTACTATGTAAGAATCTTCTCTCCAAATTCATTGGGTATTTTCAGATAAACCTTGCCTTCTTGATAAAGCTTCTTTTAGTTTCTTTCATATATTACCAAACTCTTTATTGCTAGTTCATTCTTACCTACTCTGTGCTATTATGAATACATCTCTCAACAAGAATTATAGATATGTGAAGCATTGTTTTAGATAGTGATTTTATAAATATATATATCTATCTATAGATAGATAGATAGATAGATAGATATAATCTGAAATTAAGCCTTAATATGCATAAGTGATATAAAAGCCATGGTCATTAGCTAAAATACATTATGTCCATGTTAGATGAGTGTAATAACTATTAGATTATATTAAGTCAACCATATGAGATCTTGTAATTCTTTCTCTTTTACATTTTATCAGTGCTTATGTAAAATGAAACATAAACAAGAATATAAGATAAGTATGTTACCATATGTCACCAAATTTTGTAACAAAACAATAATTACTAAGATACAGAGATTCTCTATCAACATTTAATGATACTAATGAGAATGACAATTATTAAACTAAAAAGAGCTTTCTTCTTTTATAAAATATATACATCAAGCACTGCTGATGTATAGGATGAATAAATAATAGCTAATCTCAAGGAGATTATGATATATTTAGTAGTGGAACAGTGAAATAAATCAATGCTTAGGTAGTGAAAAGGATTATGGTAGTGTTATGTTGAAATAGCTGTAAGAATAAATGTTATCTTAAAATAAACACCCTGAGCAACAGCTTAGATTGTAGATTGTAATTGTAGACTCTGTTCCAATTAAGGCAGAAGCTACAACCAATTTTTGCCCTATTACCACATATATCATTGACTTGTAATTTATATATATTCAATAACTAATAAATAAATAATTTTAGCAAATAAATATATTTTCTACTAGTATCTTACTTTTCTCTTAATTATTCTCTTATACAAATTGGTCTAACTAGTCCATTTTCTCTCTAGGACCTAATGTCAGGGGATTCTTATTTCATTTCCAGTATAGAATTTAGACATAACTCTATCAGGCTAATCTAATGGTTCATATTGAGGGGAACTTTTGGTCTAGAGGAAATGTTCAGCAATGTTTACAGTCATTTTTTCAGTGGATAGGGAGCATAGATTGTTACTGGCCTCTGGTGAGTAGAGACCAGAGTAGTTATTACATATCTTATAATGTAGAATTTAGTATCCTCCCCTGGTCATTAGCTAGCCCAATGTGTCAATATTATGGATGTTGAAACCCCTGGACTAATATCATGTTTCTAGCCCTAAAAACTAGTTCAGAAATGAATACCTGATCTAATCAGACCATAGACTCAAGGCTTTCCTTGATGCATAGAGGAAATGAGGTTCTGTTGGAACCATGCACTGAACAAGGCACTACATAAAGCTGAAAACCAGAGAAAAAATTTAAGGTAATAAAAGGAAAGTTTTGGATAATGAACATCCAACTCAAGATGCTCAAGAATACAAAGAGAGATTAGCACAACTTGAGGAACCAAATGAAACATATTCTGAAATCTTTCCATTTCTGAGAATACTAGTTCTTAAACCCAGAGAATGTCTTTAATTTTTTTAAGATCTAAGGTTGTGATATAACACTACAAGCATTTAAACTGATGAAATATAAATGAATAAATTATAAATAAGTCATAAATAAAACAAAATTTAAAACAGTATTTACTGAATTAAATGATGCTATATTTATAAAGTGAAAATTAAATATTTTTGCATTTTGGGTGATAATCTTAAAATGGAGCTATCTTTTTGTATATCCTGTGCCTTAGCCCATTATCATATGAGAGAGTAGAAATTTGATTTTAAAAATAAGATCTAACTGGTAGCATGGGCCCATAATCCCAAGCAGTCTTGGAGGCTGAGGTAGGAAGCTCAAAACTTTGAGTTCAGCTTCAGCAATCTGTTGATCTGTTGAATTAGTGAGACTTTGTATCAAAATTAAAAATGTAAAAGGGCTGGAGATGTAGCCCAGTATGAAGCTCTCAGTTCCCTTCCTAGTATCACAAAAAGAAATAAAAAGTATTTAGATATTTATCTTGATGCTAACTTCTGTTTAAAGCCCTCTTCCACCCTGTGATACCAAGTCATTCTCTAAAGCTAAGAGTTCATGAATAGTATCTGTAAAAAAACATGTTTATCTCTCTACCTAGACCGAAATGGAATTATGTTGGAAACTCTTATAGTGAAAAGAATATAGCTAGCAATGGAAATTATTTGCTTCTGTTTGATAAGCTCTATCTTGATAGAATGTGAGAAATGAAGATATAAAATCTTCTCTTTAGCTTTGGTCTAGAAAATGTTCTTCTCACCCTCACCATTATAAAAATTTACTGTTTTACATCATGGAAACAAAAGAGTATCACAGAGAATTGCTGAGGCATAGAGCATTGCTCCTATCCTGTTATTGTAGGTGTATTTTTAGGTGCATTATATTGTAGGTATATTTTAGGTATATTTTTCTTAAACCAGGCAGTAACTAATAGAGCAATGACATTTTCCATTTTATTAATTGAGGATAAAGTGTACTCTTAGAAATTTTCTGGGAGCAGAACACTCTGAGCAGGTACACAATGTTATTATCTTACACTGTCAGGTGGATATCACTAAAAATCTGTTTATATGCTAAACTTTGCCTTTTAAATTCTTCAGTGGATTCACAAATCTCAAAGATACACATTAGAATTTTGTGTGTGACAAAATAAGACCACTAGACCCTATTTATTGAGTTCATGTGAACCACCCTTTTCTTCATATTCTCTCTCATGTACCTCTACTATTAGCCATTGCTAAAGTACTGTCAACATGATATGCTCTTTTCTACATATTTTCCATAAGTACTTGTTGGCTTGGTTGCAAAGCATTCTCCTCTTCTTTCAACATGGGACAAATCTCCTTTGGCCACCATCGGTCAAGGATTTCCTGTCCCTCTTCTCTGCTTCATCAATATCCTGTGAAATCTTTCTCTTTGTAATTATTGCTTCATCATTTTCCTGCTCCAAATAATTTCTTATTTTCTTGAGTGGAACTGTTTGTGATTTAATGTCTTTATTCATGACAAGAGTGACTCAATCATTTGGAACAGTATTTCAAAGTCAAAGAGGTAGTTCACACAGTATCTCAGAATTCAAATATATGACTGAATCTGTCTATTATCAGTTGTTCTTATCAATCACAGTTTTACTGTGACATTTTCTCCTTTTTCCAAGTATACTCTATTTCATGTTTGGATAAATGTACACTTTCCTCAACCACTCCATCTGCAAATAGAATTACCAGCCATCCAAATTTTCCAAAAACATTTTGTAAAACATTTATTTCTCTCCTTTCTCACCTCTCTCATGCAATCCTTCTACACCATATCTAATGGTTCTATCTGAACTCAAACATTAGTTTAGACCATATCCATTTGTCATTCGCTTAATGGAAATATGTACTAAACAATCTTTTCAATTCCAGAATTATTTTTATGATCTTTTAAAAATGGAAATCATACTTTGATTCCAAAAGCAGGGAAAAACCCAACCAAAAAAGAGAACAATAGGCCAATCTCCCTAATGAACATAGAAGCAAAAATCCTCAACAAGATACTGGCAAACAGAATACAGGGGTCATCAAGAAGATCACACACCCTGACCAAGTCGGATTTATCCCAGGGATGCAAGGATGGTTCAACATACATAAATCAATAAATCTAATACACTCTATTAACAGAGCCAAGGACAAAAATCATATGATCACCTCAATAGATGCAGAAAAAGCATTTGGCAAAATCCAAAACCCATTCATAATAAAAACCCTACAGAAAATTGGAATAGAAGGTCTTTATCTCAATCTGATTAAGGCTATATATGAAAAACTAACAACCAACATCATACTAAATGGTCAAAAACTGAAAACTTTCACACTAACATCAGGAACAAGACAAGGTTCCCCAGTATCACCACTCCTGTTCAATATAGTTCTGGAAACATTAGCCACAGCAATTAGAAAAGAGAAAGAAATGAAAGGAATAAAGATAGGAAATAAAGAAGGTAAACAGGCATTATTTGCTGATGATATGATACTTTGCATAGGAAACCCAAAAAACTCCAACAAAAGACTTCTAGACTTAAATGACAGGATTCAGTAGAGTAGCTGGATACAAGATCAATACTCAAAAAACAATAGCCTTCTTATACAGAACAGACTGAGAGAGAAATTAAGGAAACTTCCTTTTACAATAGCATCCAAAAAAAAATGAAATATCTTGGAATCAATCTAACAAAGGAAGCAAATGACCTCTACACTGAAAATTACAGTACTCTGAAAAAAGAGACTGAAGAGGATATAAGAAAATGGAAAGACATCCCTTGTTCCTGAGTAGGAAGAAAATGGCCGTACTCTCAAAACTGCTATTTAGATTTAATCCAATGCCAATTGAAATTCCAACAATATACTTCACAGAACTAGAGAAAACAATCCAAAAATTCATTTGGAACCAGAAGAGATCTAGACTAGCAAAAGCAATTCTAGGCAACAGAGACATGACAGGGAGTATCACAATTCCCAACTTGAAACTATACTACAAACCTACTGTGATAAAAACATCATGGTACTGGCAAAGAAAAAGACCCAAAGATCAGTGGAATAGATTAGAAGATGCAGAAACAACTCCAGGCAAACTCAGCCACCTCATTCTTGACAAAGGTGCCAAACACCCTCATTGGAGGAAAAATAGGCTATTTAATAAATGGTGTTGGAAAAACTGGATTTCAACCTGCCAAAGATTAAAACTAGACCCATAACTATCACCATGCACTAAACTAAGATTGAAGTGGATTAAAGATCTAAATATTAAAACAGAAACTCTAAACTTGCTGGAAGATAAGTTAAGTAGAACTCTTGAAGACATTGGCATAGGGAAGGACTTTATGAACAGAACCTCAGTAGCACAGGAACTAGCACAAAGAATCAACAACTGAGATCTCATCTTATTAAAAAGCTTCTGCACTGCAAGAGAAATCACCAACAGAGCTAAGAGACAACCTACAATGTGGGAAAAATTTTTAGCAGCTGTACCTCAAAGGACTGTTATCTAGAATATATAAAGAACTGAAAAAAATCAGACCCTCCAAATTTAAAGACCTAATTCAAATGTGGACATCTGAAATGAACAGACATTACTCAGACAAAGAAGTAAAAGCAGCAAATAAATATATGAAAAGTGTTCAACATCACTGGTCATTTGAAAGTTGCAGTTGAAAAGAACACTGAGATTCCACCTCACCCCAGAAAGAATGGCTGCTATCAAGAAATCAACCAATAACAAATGCTGGCAAGATTGTGGGGAGAAAGGAACCCTTCTTCACTGTTGGTGGGAGTGCAGGCTGGTGCAACCACTGTGGAAATCAGTATGGAGATACCTCAAAGAACTAGGACAAAAGGTTCCATTTGACCCAGCTATTCCCCTGCTGGGTATCTTCCCAAAACAATTAAAAGACTCATACCACAGTGATATATGTGCACCCATGTTTATAGCAGCACAGTTTGTAATAGCTAAAGCTTGGAAACAGCCCAAGTGCCCATCAACTGGAAACTGGATAAAGAAGATGTG
>NW_004624755.1:4198327-4227782 GCF_000247695.1 Heterocephalus glaber
GGAAACAAAATCTATGCAAATAGGGAAGGGTGGAGGGGGTGAAGGGAGCACAGGGAATGGGGAATAAATAAGAACCAAGATACACCATGCACAGGTACAAGTACCCAATGATAAATGTAAACATATTACATACATAAAATGTATTAATAAAATAATTTAATAAAAAATGGAAATCAGCCAGGCATGGTAGCATACACCTATAATTCTCAGGAACACCTGCATAAATTTATAATACTTAATATACACCTATAATACTCAGAAAGATGAGGCAGAAGAATCACAAGTATTAAGATGCCCTTGGTTATTTAGCGAGAACTTGTCTCAAGATGAAGTTTTTAAAAAGCTGGTCATGTAGTTCAAGTTATCCTGGTTTAAATCCCCAGTATCAGAAAACACACACCCACAATCATAAAAGTCAAATCACACCATCCTGTATTATTGTTAAAGTCTTCCATAGGAAATTATTACAAACTCAATAGCCTGAAACAACAGAGATTTACTTGCTCCTAGTTCTGAGGACAGAATATGCAATGAAGTTGTCAACAGGATTAGACTCCAGAATTGTGAGATCATGGAGGCTTCAATCCAGATTTCAACAGAAGTCATGGAGGCAATGGCAATGAAGCTAATGGAACAAGAGAGATCACAGGTAGTTGGACATACCAGCATCAGGAATGTGGGAAAATCTACTAAGAAAAACTGTATCTTCAAAGCAGAGCCAGCCTAAGAAAGTGGTAGGATAGGCTTCAAGCAGCAAAATGATTGAGTCTTGCACCATGTGCCCCCAACACTGGATACAGAACTACAGGACCTATTGTTTGCCCTGCTGGGTTTTGGTCTTTTTGTTGTAGTTGTCCAATTTTTTTTTATGCCTCTATTCCATCCTTTTGAGTGAGAGGTTTACCCTGTGCCATTGTTTTTTTGCATTATGCATCTTGGTTTTGATTTGTACAGAGTGTCAGGGTGAAGAATTTGCTTTGTGTCTCAGAAGAGTCTTTGGTATGGACTGTTGTAAAATGGTAGAACTGTTGGAACTTGGACTAAGGAATTGTTAAGTTTGTAGGTACAAAATATGTCTTATGTTATAATGAAATAAAACTAAAACTGACTATTGTCTTTATTTGGGGATTAAGTATGGTTTAAGAGGATGTATTTGTACATAAGGAGTAGGATTTCATACTTAAGATGTAGTGTCAACTTGATTGGCTTTGTGATCAACTAGAAGATTGGTAGTGTCTGGATAATGTGTGTGGGTATATCATGGAGATATGACCATTGGGTCTATATTTGTTCCTTTGCCCCTTTCTGTCTTGCTTCGTTCCTCTGCTTTTCTTCCTAGCCATCATAAACTAATCAGCTTTGTTCCACAAAACCTTCATCATGATGTTTCTGCCTTTCAGTCAGTTGATCATTGACTCAATCTTTTAAACCATGAGCCAAATTAAACAAATTCTTTAAGTTATAGGTGTTGAGTATTTGTCCCAGGGATGGAAAACTGACCAATACATAAATGATCTTTTAATATTCTATGTACAATATCCATTAGCATTAAGTCTCCAACTTACTAACAAGTTCCATTCCTGGTGAAAGTTTCTAAATTAAACTCATTCCTAAGTCTGGCAATATGAGTCTTATGCACCTTTGACACAAATAGATAATGTAAAGCATAAAAAAAGAAATACACACAAATACAGTAAGTCCCAAACTGTGCTGTACTGCTGTACACTATGACACTGTACAGTCACCACAGGACAGCACAACTGTGACAGTGTTTGGCAGACATGCGAGCTACTTTTGCAACTTGATTGTATCTATGAATATTCCTAAGGTGAAGTCCATTCGCATCAAAACTGAAAGTTCAAAACTTGAATTTTTGCAAGTCAGGAACTGATTGTACATTGTGCAAAGGCAATTGTGGAGCATGCATGGTAATAGTTTGGCAATATTTAATTGTTATTTAAAAAAGAATATTATTTTCTCCAGATGATGACTAGTGAAAAATAAATGGGATTTAATATGGAGTCATTCTAAAGATATCCAAGTGACAAGAGTGCTAAACCTTTTATATCAATTAGCAAGTACTTACAACCTACTGATTGCATATAGGAATTTTCACAGACATATACCTGAAAGGCAAAATTAACTTTCACCTGTCCTATAGCAAGAGAAACTTTTAAAGCCCACTTAGGCATAAAATATATTTTTCTTTTTAAAGAAAATTTGTGAGTAAATTGCTCTCAGTCTTTCTAGAAAAGTTACAATTATCCTAAGAAAAATAAACTGATAAATAAAACTTCATTAATTACAAATATCCTTGAGTCACTCTAATATTCAAATGCTCAACTACTCATTTAGGGTTCTATTAATGATCTTAAAAATAGGAAATAAGACAAGAATTATAATTAAAAAGTATATTGTTTTCAACTTTCACACTTTAGAGAACTGAACAAAAGATTAAAAGCTCAGTATAACATTTAAATATCAAACAGAAAGTAGCATTGCTTCAAAACCACTCAACTTATATTATACTACCATCTATTAAGTACCTATACAAGGAAAAGTACATAACAAAATTCAATGTTTATATTTTAATGTCACTAGTGAAGTTTAACAAAAGATTTATACAGTAAAAATACAATGTAAGAATATTTACTTGGAATTAAGATAACATTTCAGAAAGTCTGTGATTCACTTTCACAGACATTTTTGAATACAAGATTATGCTTTGTGCAATGTAAGCTGATGTAGGTAATTATGTTTCCTTTCACAAACAAACCTTTAAACTCAGATTTTTCTTCAAATGTTTTTTATTTTATTAAAAAGTAAAATAAAATTTCTTAACAAAATAAGAGATAATAATAATTAATATACTGTGCATTATCTTCAACATAGTTACAATACATGTACCAACAAGATTTTACAAGGAAGAAACAAACAGCTAGTGACATGCAACTTTCTTTTCAATCAGCTAAGTTAACTTAGTAAAAAACTTCTTAGTTAAACTAGTAGTGTAAATGAGACAAAAATAGCATATATATTATAATATTTTTTAAATAGTGGAATATCTAATTTGGGGAAGTATTTGAACTTCTCCCTATTTCTTATTTATCTCTCTTCTAAAAAGAGCAAATATATATATATAAATATATAGTTGCTTGAGTTCACAAAGCTGAAATTCCTGCCTATTTTTTGAAATTCTGGGAAAGAATCTGTTTCCAGACTCACTCAGGTTTATGGCAAAATTCAGTTTCATGCATGTTACAGTCTGCTTGGTGGGTTTTCTCTCAACCTAGAAAGCATCACAAAGCAGGGAGCCAAGAGAGAAGTGCACAGAAGTGCTTATAATAAAGCGAGAGTGGAAAGGTCTTAGTACCAAGAGCAGACCCAGGAGGGCTGCCACTGGGTCTCCTTGTCTAGGGCTTTTTATATGCAAAAATGACTACATCCCAGACAACTCTGGGCTAAGTTGGGGTCAGCTTCCGGGGTTACAAGCAGGAGAGTTTGACTTAGAAGGGGCCATCATGTTCACATCTGGAGGCCTGGGTTTTTGTTAGATATCAGTTCCACACTTCATCTTACCTTGACCTTCATTCTGACTCTCTCTGGGCTTGGCTTTTCCCTGGCTACCTGTCCTGCTTGCTGAACTCCCTTTGTCTAGCATACTGCCCTACCTCATGGGCCAGCATCAATATGGAAATTCCTGGAGCATGCCTCTTTTCTGGGAAACCATACTTATGCCTTAAGAAAATGAAAATGAAGACCAGCCACACCTGTGGCTCATGGTTCCCCTCCCCCAGATAGTCCACTGTTTCCCTGTTTCACTGTAGTAAAACTGAGGTCCCTGTTTCCATGCTCCCATCAGCTAAGCATTGTTTTCACCTTGCAGAATGTTGTTCGCATCCCCTAGCTGACAACATTATGTCCATTTGTATAATCCAATAATTTTCTTAATTTCAAAATCATTTGATTAGTAAACTAAATACAACCACAAAGTCTCTTCATAGAAGTAGCTAGATTAGTAGCTTTTCCTTGAATAAGCAAAGGACAGAAATCATGATGGTCATCTTGAGAATTTTGTGTACAAAATTAAGTATACAGGGTGGCTATAAAGTCATTAAATATTATATAAGTGAAATGTCATTTTCTCTTGAAATAGGATAGTGGCACTAGAGATACATTCAAAAATATCAACGATACTTGGAAAGTTGAGTGTAGAAAGAGGCAATTATGTAGTTAAATGAAAGATAGCAAAATGATACAATATTCTAGCTTGAGATTTTGGCAAATGGTGGTTACATTCTTTGAGATGACAAATCCATTAGAAAGACTTTGTAGAAGAGCCTAGACTTCAGAAGAAACTTAGAGTTTGTGAATTCTACTGAACACCCAAAAGGAGAGAGCAAAGAGCTGCATATATGGCTTTAGTTCACAGGGAGTACTATTGTACTAGTACATTTTTTGTGTAAAGGAGTTAACTTTCAGCATCAGGAGGAAGACTTTTCTAATGGTGCGTGCTCAGAAAAAATACAGGTGTATTCATGTAACTTATTGATCTGGAGCAAAGAAAACAAATTCTTTATGATGGACTTCTATTTTTTCTGGGAGTTAGAAGTCAAGATCCAGACATCTAGGTGAGCATAAATCAGAATAAGACAGAAAAAATAAAAATATGATCAGATTGGGCCAGGGATTTAGCCCAGTGGTTCCATCGCCTGCCTCGCAAGCGCAAGGACCAGAGTTCAATCCCCAGTACAAAAAACAAAACAAAACAAAAAAAATGATCAGATAAAGAAGACTGTGACTCAGATTTAAATACATTAGGTATGTGCTCAGAAACACAGAGTATTTTGATGGAAGCAGTCATATCATTTGAAGACTTAGAATGCCAAAATTATCTCATACATGAATTGGACTCCACAGCAAGGTGTTCAAAGGAAATTATTTTTCCATACCAAATTTATACTGTTTTAATGTTGAAAAGGAGTGCTCCCACTAATAGGAGCACGTTTAGATCAAGAGATTTTCTCTTTGGGCTATGAAATACTTTCATTATAAAATTATTAATGACAGAAGCCACAACAATCTGAATTGATTTATTATTCACTTGGGCCAGGCACATGTATTTCCATCTAAGTTTTAAATCTACTCTATCACCTATCCCTTGTTAATATCTGCTCATAAACCAGTATTTAAACAGTAAATTGTCACATTGTTTACTACTATAATGCTCATGCTTAGACTAGTGCTTACAATAGGTATTCAATAAATATTTGTTTAATTAAAAATGCACTGAAAATAATTTGGTTTCATTTTTTAAAAGGATGACTGAAATTTGAAGCAGAAAGATTGTCATTACTTTATCACGGCTGAAAAATTGTTATTTGACTTTTTCACTGAGTTTTTTTTAATATCATTGGAATTTATTTTATGGCCAAATAGTAATCATAGATAAATTTTCTTTTAATTGTTCACCAATAACTCATGATATTGATAATATTCCTCACTTTGTTAAAAGCTCCTTTAGTTTGTTCTGGAGTGTATCTAGATGTCCCCCAAAGCCTCAGTGGTCACAGGTGGAGCTTTTTAGAGGTGGTTGGATCTAGGGTGTGTGATGCTGTGATTGATCCATGGTGTGATGATAGGATTAAGGCTGCTCCATCCTGGGTGTTTGTGCTACCTGTCCTAAGGGTGGATAGCATGGATAAGACATAAAGGATAGAAAGAGGGTCACTATTTGATGCTTGTCACTTGCTGCCTTGCTGCCTTCTGTCTGCCCATAACTGTTTCTCCTCTGTGATGTCCCTCTACCATGGCATCCTGCTTGGACCATCCAAATATGAACTGAAACCTCTACAAATGGTGAGCCAAATAAACCTTTCTTCATTTAAATTGGAGGGCCAAGTCTTTTGTCTCAGCAACAAGAAAAGTAACTAAGACATAGTGGAAACTAGTTTTCCCTAATTTTTTACATTATTAAAGTATTTAAACCATTCTTGCACTTATGTACTGTTTAAACATCAAATTTTCTCTGTTTGTGTTTGTTCATAAGAATTTTATGAATATGATATCATACAACTTTTCCCATAATGAATGTGAGCATGTTTGATCTACAAAGGTATGTCTACTGATACATCTATTCACTGCATGAACTTGCTCAGAAATAAAAAATTGAGCAAAGTGAGAGGACATAAAATAGGCTAAAATGTATATTTATTTGGTGTTGATTAAAAAGTTGTCAACATCAAGGAGAATTGGAAAATGGAAGACAAAAAAGGACGTGGTCAAATAAGGATGATACAAAAAAATTCTCGTGGCTGAATGAATATATAATATTATGTACCTTGTGGTTTTCTTTGTTCTCCTTAAATATGTATCAAAGTAACAAACTGATTTTTCTTTTTTTTTTTAATGCACCTGGAAAGCCTATTATTAAGGCTAAAATTCTGATGTGTGATTGTAAATAATGGTGTCAATTCCCTTAAGCAATAATTCTCAACTTTGGTGGACTATTATAATTAGTTGGGGAGGTTATAAAAATCCCAATGCCATGGCCATGCCCCAGAGCAATTAAATTCGAATCTCTGGAGTTAAGAACTAGACATCAGTACTTTTTAAAAGTCCCTAGGTAACTATAATGCACAGCCAAGACTGAGAATCACTACTATGGAGATATAGTACACTTCCTGCATTAAAACATATATATGTGTTTTTGTGTATGTATGTACATGTTTATTTCTTTACTTTCTGTTCTGCTGGTTTGCTTTCTAGTATCATAATATTGCAATTTTGTTTATTTATACACTCATGTCATGCAGAAATAGTCTTTTCCTCTTTTTTCTATGTACACTTTATATTCTTTTTGTCTTAAAAAAGTTACCTCAGTTTAATTAAGAGTAAATAACATCATGCTCTTGGATGCTTTATATTCCATTTATCATTAAAGTGGCTTCTATTTATTTCCTACATTTAAAATTTTTATTTCTACAACACTAAAATATATTCATCTTGAATGGGGAGAATTATTTTATATCATATTCCAGGTTTCTTATACATCTACATTCAAAATAAAATTTCAAGCATTTACATTTAGTATTTAAGAAATCCTGTAATATGTTCCCTTCTCATCTATTCTAATTTTGAAATGCTGATCATGATAGAGAAAATTGTTTCACAACTAAATTAAGTGTTCGAACACCTCTGAAGACTAAATTTAGTTCATCACCTTAACTTTGTGAATAAACAGATATAGAACCAGTAGGTTATAGAAATAGATGGTAAAGCTGGCCAAGGTTATACAAACTGGCCAAAGTTATACAAATAGATGGTAATAACCATTCTGTTCAGTGGCCAGAGGATTTAACCAAAGTTCCACCAAAGCTTCTCAAATTTGGTTATTCGTAGATATTACATTGGGTAGATATTAACAACTACATTTTCAGGCCCTTCTCCCTGGAATTGTTGAGTAATCTAGTATGTCTTAAATCTAATAGTGTGCACTATTTTATATAATATACATGTGGGCTACCACAGGCTTTTTAGAAAAGTTGAACTTCTAAGAAAAGAATCAAATTAGACGAGTCTTGTGCTTTATGTTAGGGTTTCTCCCACTAGAAGCTAACCTTTATACATGTTTTTAGTGCCTTGCGTTTATACAAAGTGTAATTAAAATATTTATAATTTTTAATTAAAGTGTATTCATTTAAGAAGAGCACAACTAAAAGCATGAATTACACATCCACATCCAATGAACTAGTGTGTTTTTTTAAGGAGACTACTGTATGAAATACATGAGTGTAACTTTACTGTAAGTTTCTAAAACAAAGGAATTGAATTTAATTTTTTTCCTGATCTTATAGCATCTAGATTAAAACTTACTATCTCATGGAATACTGTCCAAATATCTTCTACCCTTTGATGTAAACTTCTTGAGATATATCTTGATAATTGTGTGTATGAGTGTGTGTATTTTTTACAGACATAAAATATACATTTTATCTACACATTCATAACACTTATTTATAAAATATATATAAATATATATATACTAGTATCTCAATACATTTATATATTAAACAGCATCTTCATAAAAATGAAAGTTAAAAATGTGAGATACAAGATAAACAGAAACAGAATTTTTATTTTTACTCCCCAGTGGGTGATTTTGCTTATCTCATTTTGGAGATCACTATGAAAATAGCAGAGTTACTGGACTAGAGTCAGTATCGCCACTGGCCAGCATGCCAATTTTTACAATATATTCTAATCAGGTAAGTTTCCACCGGAATCTCTCACACTTTGCATTAAATAACACCAATGGGGACACTGCAATCGCCATGCACTCCTGCTGATTTAGTAGACATTAGATGGGCTTGGGAATCAACATTTCATAAAATTACCATGGATTTGGGCACTATGTGGTCTCCATGCTGAGAAACATTGAGATAGAATATATGCTGCACATGCACTTTGATTAATAGGTTAATTGAGTGTATGTGTGCCCTGTTCCTAAGTTTCAATATGTAACTACTTCCAAGCTAGTGTTTAACAACCTTTTAATTCCGTTTGAATTGCTTAAATTTCATTTCAAGAGTAAAATTATACAATAGATGTGTTTTTTATTGTTCCCATCTCAATTTAGAAAATTTAACTTGATACTGCTGAAAGTTAAAGAAATATGGCATTTAATTTACATTTTAAAGTTTTGCTTTTTTATTTAAATAGTCATGATTTGTTGGATTAAGTATATTTTAGCACTAAAAAGCTGTATGTGGAAAACATCGTACACAAGATAGTTAGTTCCCAGCTTTTTATTGTATCTTTTTTTCAACAAGTCTAAAAGAATTTGCGTATATTATTCAACTCGTTTTATGTTTTCAAATAATCAAGTCCTAGGCTATATAAAAAAACCACAAATATTTTGATGAAATTATAGCTCCTGATTTTTATTCGTTTTACACATAAGCATACACACATAGACACACACACATCTAGCTACCTACATACACACATTATGACATGGTTGTTGATACATTGAATCAATTAAACATTGAATTAGCATTGTTTTGAATCTGAACAAGGAACTCTATGACTCTCTACATTAAGTATGTAAACATATTTGCCTTGATAAATTCTCACCAACATAAAAAAAATTAAGTCAAAAATATGCCAATATATTATGTTAACACCATAATCTTTCCAGATGTCTAGTCAATTGTTCTATTTATTAAACCAATGGGAATAAATAGGATTTATATATTTAATTTTTCTGTTATGAGAAGGGGTTTCTAATTCTAAAGCCTATATATGTGAAGGAAAAATGTGGTAATATTCTGAAACTGAATAATTTGTTTCCCTATATATAGTTGGAGTTTGACTACAAAATTATGAATGTAAAGTTGCTACAAAATGCATCCGTGGCCATAGTAATTTTTCTTAAAATTCCTGGTAAAATAACATTATAAAAATTTTTTACAAGAGGTGCTGATGTCACAATTTATAAATAAGTAATCCATAGAAGCAAAAGACATTTTAAGAAAATTTCCTTCAGAAAAATGTCCTGCTTTTATGTAACATTGTCTAAACATAAATCCACTTCTAACTTTATATAATTTTTTTTAAACTGTAGCATTCAAACACTTTTGTATACTCCTTGAATACATTTCCAGTGTATTATATCAGGTTTTTTTTTCAACAAAATGTAGTATTGCTTTAGTCAGGAATTCAGTAAGAGTCAGGTCGCTATAACCACTGTTATATCCCCCAGTGATGCCTGAACCTCTAGGTGGTACTGAACCTTGCATGTACTGTGTCCCCCTATGTATATGTCCTTCAACTGAAGATGTTTTAATTTATTATTTTTTACTATATTTTTTAAAAGACATATGCAATTTATATTTTTGAATTTCAGTATTTTCCCAAGCTATTGATTTGCATCTCAAGATGCTGGGCAGTGGCCATGAACTGCAATTCTCAGTGAGATCCCAAGGGGAAACTTATTCTGCATTGTGAAGCTATGGTTTTCATAGGCTCCTTGTACTAAATGCCTTTTCAACCTACAGTATTTTCAATTTACATTGAGTTTACTGGACTTTATAAATGAAGTACTTTTACAAGTTATGATAATTTATTTTATACATTAACCACAATAAGAGATTAACTATAACTAAATAGAATACAGAACAGGTACAACAACAATATACTAAAAGTTATTTACAACTAATAAATTGACTACCTCTAGAATTTTCCATTTAATACTTTTAGATGGTAACTAACTACTGATAATTAAAATCACAGGAAGCAAAAGCACAAATAAGGAACTATTATTGTATTCACTTCACAAATGGGTCAAGGTAGGTGGATGGCTTCTTTGCTTTGTCAATTGCATGGAAGATCTTCCTCACCTACCATCTGTGCCAGTCAGCAAAAGGTGGCATATTTACCATTTAATCGGTGTAGAGTGCATAACTGATTGACTAAACAACTACTTGCCTGATCAGATGAATAAAGAAATAAATAAGTCTCCTCTTCATAAATGTAGTAAATAAGTCTCCTCTTCACAAATGTAGTTTTGTTTGTAGGTTTCTTATTTTTATCAGACCAACTTGGATATGTGCTGTCATGTGGTCAGTGAGTCTAATCCTATAATTTCCCTACTTTTCTCCTTCAGAAATTGATACATAAAGTAGTCTTGTTAAAAAGGAAACTGTTACTTTTTCGGCAATTTTTCCCTACACTTTTAACTGTTAATATGTATACTGAGCCCGTTTTGGTTATGGAATATTTCTGAAGAATGTTGAAGCTTAACATGAGTTGCAAAAACTTCAACAATTTCTAGGAAATAAAGGGAAACTGTAATTACTCTTCTAAAACACCTGCTTCATAAGTTTGTAGAAACCACTGCATAAATATAATTAATTTATATTTTCCAAAGTAATAAAATATTTTTGAAAATCTAATCATTGCTAAGCATTTTCCACCATAGGACAAATAATTTCAATTATTAGCATTTTATTATATGACATATTTCTTACTACTGATTAAAAATAGTAAAAAACATGAAAAAATGAAACTTAAAATTTTATAGGAAAAAAATTTGAAGATCTGTTGGAACATACGTGAAGAAAATGGAATAATACTTGCAAAGCAGACTTGACCCTTTTAAATGGATTTGCCCTCTGACTTACTAAAAGCACAACTGTCCATGCCTTTGAAGTCTGCCTTAAAAATTTAAATTTATATGTGGCTAAAAATCTAACTGGCACAAAAAAACTACATAATAACAATTATTAACACTTTGGATGTACACTACATGGTAGCCACTATGCTAAGTGTTTTCACTAATGATTGATTATTTTTTGTAAATGACAACAACCTTGGGAAGTATAGCTCTTATCATCTCCATTTTTATATGAAGAACCTGATGCTTAGAAAATAAAACAACTTTCTTATCTAACAGTCAGCAAATCAAAAGCTTAAATTTCTCTCTGATTATAAAACCCTCATAATTAATAACTTTCTGATTCTTTCATTTGCTCTACCATTGGAGAAAGATTGAGGGTCTATTACAGCCAAGCAACATTCTAGACAGCACAGAGGCAGACAAGATAGCGCTCCGCACCATAATTGAATAATTAATCACATGATATCTGGTTAATAGATATTTGTTAAATCATGTAAGTTAATACGTGGATTCAGGAATCTTCTTGTCTAAATTAGTGCAATGCTTTTCCATTGATTTTGCTAGGTATGGGCCTCATTAAATACATGGTGAGTTGGTGTATTCTCCTTTCTTTCCAATCTGGAAATTTGTGAACTATTAATAATTTTCCTAGAGTACATTGAACAAGTATACATGTGCAAAAACTGAATAACTGTCTGCTTTTTGAGTTTACACTTCTATCAGCTCTTTCCCAGTTCTGCTTTTGTTAGAGTGGATAGGAAAGCTAGAAATATGGTAAAGTGGAAATTCTCTGTATCATATCCTCCTGATGCATTTAGTCTGATCACTGGATCATTATACTTACTCCTTCCATTCTCTCGTAACAGCATGAAGTACTAGATCCCTCATCGATGAACAGAACTAACTTGTTATTCTAATTCCATATGCTACTACAAGCAAGCAAATCACTTGTTCTTAATCATTCACTATCTCATTTACTCTATCTCCTACATAATTTGTAAATCCATCCTGCCTTCCTTTTACTGTTTACTATTGCAGTAGTTCAGGTCCATGTTTTCTTTTACCTGACTATTTTGTGATCCTTCTAACTGGTCTCCCTGTCTACATTTTTGTTCTTCACAAAGCATCTCCATCCTAGCCACTGTATTATCTAAAAGCAACTAGGATGTGGTAAAGTGCACATATATCATAGCATTTCCCCAACACAGTAGTCCACATCTATGATACTTTACTGTATCATATGGCCATGTTTATCCCAAATTGTTAACAGAGGAATCTTTAACTGAGAATGCATATCTCATTTATACATACATATTTTAACACTTTGTAACACCTAAATTAACATTGAACAGAACAGAAATCAGTATTCATTGACTTTGTAGAGAAAGGGACAACAAATGTTATTTGGCTTAAATTTGTCATTCTTTGTTCTTTTCCTCCCTTTCTTCCAACTTTCTTCTCCTTATGCTGTACTTCTATCTTCTCTCTCCTTCCCTCTGCTTCATTCAGAGTATACCTCGAGTGTCCACTATTGTGAAGTTCTTGATGTTTTGGTGTAAGACAAAACTTTTTGCCTTATTTTTATACTGAAGAATTAAAATAGTTAAAAAATACAAAGATGCCTAATATATGATCACATTTTAAGTCTTATAGGGAAAGTATATGAAAATAGAGTACTCTTAAGTATGATCCAGCATGCTACAAGGGACAGCTAGGGCAGCTTGAAACACTAAGTTGGTCAGTCTGCCTAGGTCTCATCGAGAAAATGATATCTGAGCAAATATTCAAAGTGCATGAAGAAGTGAATTCCAGTTATCTCAGAAAACATCCTGCAGGTTGAGAGAAAAGCCACTACAAAGCCATCTCATATGTATTACCTTTCTTTCTTTCCTATTCTCATCAGCTGAAGGCATGATGAGAAGAATACTTTTCAGTATTAATATTGGATTTGGTTTTTATGCATGACTGTTGAAGTAGTGCTGTGTTTTTCATTTATACATGTTTCATTTTCTAAGCAGCAGGTCTAAGTACTCAAAGGATGTGCCCAAAGGTGTCGGTGGTGGGAGAAGGGAGAAAACAGTTATTCCATGGAAGCTTGGTGGAGTAAGGTCAGGGCCACAGAGGGGCCTCAGAGAGGAGCTCTGGATGAAAAGAGTGACTTCAAGGGAGGGAGACATTTTGTGGGGAAAGCAGGACAGGTAGCTTATAGCTGTAAAGAATGACTGACTGAGTAATATGACTAAAGCTCAGTTATGAGAAGGAGTAGAGAGAAAACAGGGATGATTTCTCTCCAGGTCATAGAAAACCAAGAAATAGATTCACCAGACAGCAGTTTTCTGTACAGAGTCTTCAAACTGCATCCACAAAACTACTAGTACAAATGCAAGTTGTGGGAACGAAGAATACAACCTCTTTAGAATTTGGAACAAGCTGCAATGTGCTTAGGAAAAAAAAACAAAAACAAGTGAGGTATTAATGCATATATCTCCTATATATTTCTTTTGACTTATTGTGGATAGTAATTTATCTTACAATGCCTTTTAGAAGAATTTGCACAGATAAAAATATTTCAGAAATCATGAACAACATTTTGAGTATCTGCTTCCTTTTTTGAAATTTTAGCAGAAAACTTTAGAGTGTTCTGAGAGTAGACAATGTGATTATCTTTACAGGCATAGCTTTCTGTTCTTTTTTCCTTCTTTGTTGGTTACTTTCCCCTACTCTTTATCTTTCCTTGTTCAATTAGGTTGCTTAAGGAATCCTTTGATAAAAGAGTTTAATTTTTAAGCTTTGTAGATGATTTCAAGGTAACTTGTTTGGGCTGAGAATAATTGTGAAACTATTGTTTACAGACAGCCAAATCAAACAAGGACTGTGTGAGTGGAGGGGCAGGGAGAAGGTGGGAGGCATTTTCAAGTCAAGATGACTTATCCCTCCTGATGAGGTCACAGTCAGACACCACCAGGAGGGCACTGTTTGCAGCAAACACACATATACACTAGGAAAAGCAGCTGCCCCTCTCAAAGAGCTTGAGAAATAGATGAAGAACTAGAACAGAACCTGCTCTCAAAAAAGGGAAAGGACAATTTAATGACTCAGTGTTCAGTGTTGCACAGTGATAAAACAGGACGTGAACTGAGAAGCCTCTCCTTCAATTCAGTCATTAGAAAGTCCTGGCGGAGCACAAAAAAATGGGGGATTGAGGAAATGATGAAAAAAAGGGGAGGTCATGAGTGCACAGAGCAAGTACTAGGTTTGCAGGGTTTTAACAATGCCAGAAAAGACAAAAGGAATGTTTTATTACTGGAGAGTGCTGTGCGTGAGGGAATAATCTACAAAGAATAAGACCTTTTTTTTGTACAATGGGGATAAGTTAGGTGAAGGACTTACCCTTGAAAGTCTAAAGAGAATGTTAGAATAACAATGAGATTACTATGTAATAATAATAACCACATTAGCCTATGCTTTAATAGTGTTTATATCATTGCTTTACAAGTTTAATTCTAATCTTTCCAGTTGAAATGTAAGCTACATACTTCAGAGACGATGAGAAATATTTCTCTTACATTCATCATAGTGCCAGACACAGTGGTGAGCAAATGAGAACTATGAAAAAAATCTGCTTTTTGAATTATGCAAAAGCTATAGTTTCTATTTTATTAATATTTCATTGTGAATATTTTATAGTCTGTTCTAAAGGATGAGCTAAATAGACAAAGTATTTCAGAATAAGTATCAATTACCCAAAATGTATAGCAACCTTTGTATAAGTATTTTCATGAGAGCACCTTTAAGACCTGACAGATATCATTCCCTCAATATAAATGTATTAACTTCCTATTATATGTCAAGTACCATCCAATGCCTTAACAATACAGTAGTAAAAAATAGACGACTTATCTGGTTTCATGGTTATATTCTAGTAGAATTCCAGTGGCTTTCTGAAGAGAAGCACCAAACTTTCAACTATAAAACAAAGAAAAATATGCCACAATAACCCAATAGCCCAAAAACCTAGTAGAACAATAACCCAGTAGACCAATAACATGGTACAACAGGTAACTATGAATGGTTCTTATCTGCTTGTCAGAGGAAAACTGTCTCAGGCAACTGACAATGGCCAGGTTCAAGAAGTAACTACTTAAGAAAAATGTGTCAAATACTAACCCATTTGGAGAGGGAAATTGGCATTTTTTTATGCCTACTGGAAATCATGATATTTGATTTTTGGTGTCTAGTAGAGGAACTTCCTCTAGTTTCTGAGTACAGGTATTCATTTGGTGGTTTCTTTTATTTATAAATTACATTATTTTAAGTAACATCCATATCCCACATAGTATCCTCCCTCATAAAATATTGAGCTGATGTACATATGCCTAGCAGTCCATATCTATGTCAGCACTAACACATAGGTAAAGGAAGAAGTTGTGATGATACAGGTTCTACCTCAGGAGAAAAGACTGCATGACTCAGTGAGTAGGCATCTGGATGCCAGACAATGAGGATTTTCTAGTTGCCCACTGTGAGACAATACTTTATTTAAACAACTTCAAAAATCACTTGCTATATACAATTTAAAAATAGAATTTAGAATTAGGTAACCACCATAGAAATATTGTTTATCTGGCAGTGGTTAGCCAAAAAGCATTTACATTAGACAGAAAAGTTGAAGCTTGCAGCTGTAGTCTGAGCAAAAGCAGAGGCTAAAAAGCCGTCTTTCAAAAGATCTTTACCTTGGGAATCTCTTCTGTAGTGTGAGCCAACCCTCTTGGGAGAAGATGGAATGCTCCGACCATTTGCCCATCTGTGATTTTGTCCCAGAGGGACAAGTTTCCTACATGCAAACAAAAATCCTGTGTTAATTTACAGTCTTCTCATTTACTGTGACTTTAGTCATGTATTAACCATGTGAAGTTAGTGAAGTGCAAAACTGAGAATCATACCCAAGTCTTCCAAAAACAGAAAATGAATTGTCACGAGGGAGGCAATGATTTCTGGTGACAGAACAGGTGCCACCTGGGTATAGATTTTGAGGATGTTATGAACCATTGTGAAAATCTACCGTGATGATGATAATGATGATGATGACTAAATAATGCAACATCAATCTGAAACATACATTCTTCCTCTTTCAGAAGTCAGGTATAACACTGTTAATTGGAGGAGGGGTTGGTTACCTTCCCTGCAACTTCCTTGGATCCCACTCATGATATTAAAAGAATCAAAAAGGTAGAGAAGTAGTAAAGGCTCTGTACTGCTCTGTAGGATGTTGCCTTAAGGTTTACGTTTGTATATTTTCTATGCTCAGCTCTCAGTAACATTTTCCTACAATGGAGAGGAATCTCGAGGTATTGTTACAGATTGTAAAATATATGCTTCCTTCCTTTCATTCTTTTATCCTTTTATCCTTACTCATTTCATTTCTTCTTTCCCTACTTCCTCTCCACTTTCTTTCAACAGATATTTGTTAAGTAGTATTGTATAAAATTCTCTAGAAGGTAATTGATTGAGCTGTTGTTTGTTGTGAAGGCTTTTTTGGTTTGATCAAAGAAGTGTTGTCTATGTCAAGGGTTTGTGCTTCATAGTTTTTCCTAAGTGTACTTCATAGTTTTTTTCCTAAGTCCAAAGCTTAATACATTTCTCAAGACCAAGAGCCAATAGAATGTTTTATAGCTATCAGGTTGACAACATTTTTTTCTAAAAGTATTTTAAAATCTAAAATATATACATTATGTAATAATTGTTTATATAGCTTAATGTTAATGGTTAGGGACAAATCTATTTTGTTTTCCATGACCAGAGTCTATGGTTTGTAAAAATTTCTGTCCTTCAGTTTATGGGTAATTGCTACCCTGTTTGTAGGACTAGGAAAGCTAAAACATGTGTGGTCTTAGTTTCCATAGGTTGTGTAACAAATTATCACAGAGTTGATGGCTTAAAGGTGCAGAAATTTATTGTTTATAAACTCCTAATTGATGTTTCTGAAATCAAGGTGTGACAGGGTCACATCTACCCTCAAAAGCTCTGTAAGAAAATTCTTCCTAATCTTTTGCAGATTCTGGTGGCTTCAGGCATTAAATAGCTTGTGAAACATAATTCCAGTATCTGCTTTTGCCATCACATGCCCTCTTCCTTGTGTCTTTGTGTGTCTTTTTATGACTCCTGTAAGATTTTCTCATTGCATTTAGAGCCCAGGATAATCTACTATTATCTCATCCTCATCCTTACATTAATTATACCGAAAAAGACCGTATGTTTTAATAAATTCATGTTACAAAGTTGTAGATAGATATTTAGGGGACAATATTCAGTCTATGATATAAGTTAATCTGAAAAGGAAATATTTAAGAATTTCTTAAGATTTGATTGATGCTATGATATAGCACTAAGATTCCCCCTTCAAGAACAAAGAAGCAGCTGGGTGTGCGGCAGGCAGATAAGCCTTAAATATGTGTAGTCTTTTTGTCTCTGCTGAAGTGGGCCACTTTATTCAAGATTCCCTGCACAGCTCTGTTGGTCTGCTTTCCATTGCTGTGACCAAGTATCTGAAATAATCAACTTAAAACAAAACAAGATTTATTTTGGCCCATGATTTCAGAAGTTTTAGTCTGTATGTCCTTGGCTTCACTGGTTTTTGGCTGATGTGAAGACAGGGAGGCAAGTAGTAGAATAAAACTGCTCACCTCATGCTGTAAAAGGGACAGGGCCTAAGTAGTGTCCACGAGATTCAAAGAAAACTGCACATACACAGAGGAAAATGCTAATGCAAGTCATGCAGCTAGTTGAGCTTAGAAATGGAAAAACAAACATGGGAAAAGGATAAAATGTTAGGCTAAGAATGGGCAGATAAAGACCCTTCCTCCCAGGAAAGTAATTCTTAAAACATACCTTTTACCCAGAATGTTATTTTGACTCCACAGAGATAAAACTTTCACTTATAAATTTATTAATAATAGCTCTAAAGGCCATAAATGATAATTTGAGTTGTTTTTCAAAATGACAATGTTCTAGAAATGTGTATAAAATATGCATAAAATATAATAAATTACCCATTAGATTTAATTTAATAAAAATGTATATAATATAAACATAAAATGATTCAGAATTCAGAGATAACATGAATTGGGTGTTAAAATCTGTCTTAACGTTGGCTACTACACACCTATTAGAAGAGCAACAGTTTTGACAACATCATAAATTGGTGAAGATGAGGAGCAACAGGAACTTTTATTTAATGCTAATAAGAATGTAAAATAGTACAGCTACTTTTTTACCTAACCAGACAAACTGAATATATTAAAAAGTTATTCCATTTCTTGGTATTTACTTAAATACTTAAAACTTTTGTGTGAACAAAAACCTGTATGGCAATCTTTATAATAGCTTCATTCACAGATTCCATAACCTTGGTAAAAGCAAGACATTTTTCGGTAGATAAATGAACAAATCAGCTGTGGTATGTACAGATAATAAAATATTATTCAGTGTTTAAAAGAAACGAGCCACAAAGCCATAGAAACCAGAGAGAAAACTTACATTCATGTCAACAAGTTTAAAAAGCCCATCTGAAAGTCTATACACTGTAATGATTTCAACTACATGATATTCTAGAAAAGGTCACACTATGTGCAAAAACAGTCTGTGGCCAAGAGGGCTTGCATTAGGGAAAAATAAAGAGACAAAGATGGAATTTTAGGGCAGTGAATGTTTGTGTATGATAACATAATGGTGGATAAAGATAATTATGCATTTATCCAAACAGAATGTACATCAGGAGTGAACCCTGATGTAAGTGACTTCGGTAGTGATGTGTCGATGCTGGTTCACAGATTATGACAAAAGTGCCACTATGGGACAGGGTGTTGATGAGGGTGGGCTGTGTACATGGGAGCAGAGGATGTATTATGGGAGCTCTTAGAATTTTCTTCTTAATTTTGGTATAAACTTTAAATTTGTCTAAAACTTAAATTAAAATAAAAATCATTATAGATTCTTAACAAATTTTTAAAAAGAAGTTCCAAAATGGTTCAATGAAATATTAGGGATGATCTTAAAAAAGCATTAGAGACTTTAATAATAAAGAATAATCTCTAGGAAAAAAAAATTTTTGCTTAAATAAAACTCAATTTTACATACTAGAAATTATAACAAAGAGCTACTTACAGAAACCATCAGGAATTATTCTCTGAACTTAGTTTTTTATTACTATTTGTCTAAGGAAAAAGTGTAATATGTCCTAAATATCCAACAGCAAAGGATTGCTTAAATCAAAGATGATGTGTAGCATATAACAAGATAGTTTTCAATAATTAAAATGAGGATGCAGAACAGAATTAATGAAGGGACATGTAAAAAAACCCAAAAATGGATTAATTTTAGTTTCATATTTGCATGTTTGTTTATCAACATTAAAAAAAAAAACATTTCTCTCCCCTGTTCCCAGACACTAAAAAGTCATGCCTTGGGACTCCTGGAAACTTGTTTAAGATGCCAAAACTCCATATTATAAAGAGTAATATTTTTCTTCTAGTAGGGTTATATTTTTCCCACAGAACTGAAGCAATGGTAAAATTAGATATTAACAAATACCAATCTACAATGGGAGTCTACATAAAGGAATTATGAAAAGAGCTGAAGAGTTGAACACTCTCTCTCTCTCTCTCTCTCTCTCTCTCTCTCTCTCTCCCTCTCCCTGTGTATGTATGTTGAAATCTACTGTAAAAGGAAGAAAATGAGAATATCTAAATCCCAGATTAGTTCTCCAAAACATTTAGGACAGAAAAGGAATTATACTATATATATTCTCTAACCAAATAACTTAAATAATTGAACTTTTAAATTAGATTTGATAAAAGCAAAAATAAAAAAAAGTCCACAATATGTTTCCTTTCTCATAAGAATTCTTTTAATTTTCCACATTTTTCTTGATTATTGAACAGCTTCTCTTTCAAATCGTAAGATTTATATATAACTAAAAGTACAAGACCTGAAACAGAGAGCCAGATTGCAATATTCCACCTGAGCTGCAAAAAATAAAAGGACCTCAAAACTAAGTCCAATTCTTATTTTACATTTTGGCTTATTTACAAGTATGTGACATATGACATTATATTCATGGTCTAAATCTGCATATTAATAATTAGTACATTTTTCTCTCTTTTTAGATTCACTCTATATGTTCCTAGTCTCTTTCTCTCTGCCCTCTGCCACAGAGCATAAAAGAAACCAAATATTAATTCTAAGATTTGTGAATTTATACATCAGTGGATGGCAAAATCATAAGGCTCTTGTGGAGAGGCAAAAGGGAAAGAAACCTAGGAAGCAAAAGGCAATAAAAAACAATTTACATTATGTTGCCTTTTACTTATCAAACTATGAACAGCTTTCAAAATGGCAATCACTTCTGTTAAGAACAAAATTTCTGAAATAATCTTCTGGATCCAGGGAGTAATCTGTTTGCAGGACAAAGTTGCCCTCTGCCCATACTCCACTTGCAAGGAATTATCAAATGCACTTGCAATTATGGCTCCAGAATCAATAAGGGAAAATAAAATTTTTAAAAATCCTAATGATTACACGCAAACAGAACAATGAGATAAAACAACACAAGCACCCAAAAAACATCATTAAGGTAAAGTAAATGAATTTATTCTCAGACATACTTAAAATTCGGGATTTTAACAACCCTGATTCAATGATTCAAACTACTGAGTCTTCAATAATTCTTACTAAAATTCTTGTGTGATATTTGTTATCCCAGCACAGTGTTAAAACGGCCACAGTCACTTTCTATTGCGGAGTCACAGAGTCCAGAAAGGTCATAACATTATGATAAACTCCTTTGTGCAAACAGCATGTATGTCCAAGATTTCAATTCTCTTGAAATCAATAAACTTCCAAATATCTTCGGGAAACTATGCCTCTTGTGAGGGAGATTGTTCTTTCCAGATGTACAGCCGCCTTTCCTTGGGTGCTTCAGCACTTAGCGGTCGATTAACTGTTACAAGGACTGATTCCCCCAAGGAAATGGGTCCTTATCTTTTCAGCCCAGCAAGCTGAGGGACAGTGGGTGGGAACGAAGCAAGTCAGTGAAGGAACTTAACACAGCACGCGGGGGGAAAAGAAGACTGATGTGCTGTACAAAGGGGCCTTGGTTGGCTGCTTTCCTTTTCCCATTCCCATTCTGTACTCATATCTCAATATTTTAGTGTCCTATTTATTCATTTTTCCATACTGTGAAAATATTATATGCCCAGCTAAAATTCTTCATGATAGCAAAAGTGGTAAGACCCTCCGCAAAACAAAAGTTTCCCCCAGACACATTAAAAACCATACAGAAATTGGTTAATATTTCTCCAGAAGCTGTTCTGCTCATGCAGCGTTGCCCAACATCGCTGGCTCTCCCCTGGGAGGTCATAACACTAACTGTAAGTACATTTGCGCTCCATGCAATCACATTCAGCTCTGCTAGCTGTAAATCAATTAATACTGTGCACAAACCTTGCTTTATTTCAAATATGAAATCAGCAACATCCAGATAGTTAAATGGTGTATTTAAAATATGTTGACACTATTTTCGGGAGAAAATGATACTGATTTAAGAGAGTTGCTGCATGGAGAATGTGCAAAGAAAAATACTTTTTCCTTGAAAGCATTGATTCTTTTCAGACTTCTATGGGATGGAAATAATACATAAATTAAAAGTTTCCTTTTGTCTTACTCAATGATTTTATTTAACACTACTTAAATGCCATTTACTTACATTGGAGGCTAATCATTTCATATAGCTTTTGAAACATAATTATTATTTAGTTTTCTAAGTATTCCCTAAGTATATACTTTCTTAGCCACGTACAGTTCTCCATCTGTTCATCCCGCAGGAAGTAAGATTAAGAGTAGATTTATGGCTCATGATGCTTTCTCTTACCCAAGCAAGTGTTGGCTTTATATTTAGTACAATTAATGTACATTTGTTCTAATTCCTAAACTCAATGACACAGTATTTGACCCCTCAAAATTTGAAATTATCTTCAAAACAAATCATTTATTCCACTTAGTTTATTGGTACATTTTAGGTATACAATACAGTTACATTCATCATTGGGATCTTGTACCTGTACATGATATATCTTGGTTCTTATTTTTTTCCCCATTCCTCTGCTCTCCCTTCACCCCTTCCAAAGACTTTGTTTCCATGTTTTTCTAAAGATAAACCTTCTGTTATATTTCTTAGAAGAAAGTTACATGTGCATATATACTTTATAAACATTAAATTTTGTCATTTAATAGCACTGCAAGCCAACATATTATGAAGTACATAAACCAATATGCACAGTTCCTGGAATATAACAGGCACTCTGGCAATGTTCCGTGACTTTAGTGAAGCAGAAGAAAAGAGAGCTCTCTCACCTGGGACTTACTTTTGAATCTTTTATAGAGATTATTTTAACGTCAATTGAACAACTGCTGTAGGTCAATTAGTCACCAAGCTTAGGCCAGTTCCCAAGAATACAAAAATGAATAAAACTTACAAGTGTAATATTTTGCGTTTCAAAGATACAAAGACATTACACTAGTGGCAACAGAAGGTCTAATTATAAGAGAAGAGGAGAAAGAATATATCTAAAAAGTACAGGAAGAAATTAGCCAGATGAATTTTACACTGGGATTTTGGATAAGAAGGGCATTTTGAGCTTGCAAATTAGATACTGTGTGAGAATGAACATTTTAAATAAGTGAGAAATAACACCTTAAAAGTGGTTGAATCTGAGAGAGTTGAAAATAACTCAATAGGCACTAAGTTTTAGGTGTGTTGAGTTTTAAATGTCTATAACATTGGAGATAGGTTGTAGAGAATTTTACTCAGTGGGGTTTGAAAGATAGATGGAATTTCAATACATAGAGACTGAAAAATTAGTATTTCTAAAGATGAAAAGGAAACAGATAATGCATTGGAGAAAGGAAATAGAAGTATGTAAGAAGACTCATGAAATATAGGGTAAAAATAAGACAAAAATGTTCTTGTGTAGCTTGGGGGTGGACTAAAATGCTCTAATGAAAGAAGGATTACAAAGCTGGGGATTTTGCTCAGTAGCTCAGTAGCACAGTGCCTGCCTAGCAAGCGCAAGGTCCTGAGTTTGATCCCGAGTACCAAAAAAAAAAAAAACGAGTAGAAAGAAGGATTACAGAGAGGTAATGTAGAAGTTGGAGGAAAGGAATAGAAAGAAATCTGTAAATAAATTATAATTTACGACATGACTAAGAATATGGGGAAAGCAGTAAGTACAGAGAAGGTTTTACAGTAGTATGGTCTTAGATAAATGGAATTTGAAACATGTTGAAACTCCTGATATTCTAAAAGAAATAAATATTTTAAAACACCATTATGGTGTGTGTGTGTGTGTGTGTGTGTGTGTGTGTGTGTGTGTGTGTTGGATTTAAAGCCACTTACATGGGAGGACCATTTTCTCTTTATTAATCTGAATATTTGGAAATGAAATAGCAGCCAGAAATACCAACAATATTTCTAAGTTAAATATGAAGCATATAGTTTTAGAAAGCAAAATAATGGCAGGGGACACCATGCCTATCAGAGAGAGAGAGAGAGAGAGAGAGAGAGAGAGAGAGAGAGAACCTTACATAATACACTCAGATCCCATACTAGTTTTCAAGTATGATAACAGTCTAATGAAACTTAGAGCCAAATGAAGTTTACAAAGGAGAGAAAAATTAATTTTTGCCATTGCAAATAGATCTTTGTCTTGAAAATTTTCTCTTGATTCTGGAGTTATACTTCATATTTATTTTGCTAAACAAAATGTGAAAATTCAAATACTTTAATTTTGAGATATTTCTGATTCTTTCTAGACTATATTAATCTCAAAAAGGCTTGTTTTTCAATTGATTTCAGACACATAATACATTAAAACAAGCAAAATATTTTAACTGTTTACACTTTGTACTGTACAAAATATCTCAACTACCATTACTGTGTATCTAAATTTCAAGTATTTATATTACTTTGCCATTATCATTTGTCCTTTATGAACACAGTAAATTTTGTCACTTTAGCTATAATTATATTTTTTGGAAAAACTGTCTCTTTTCTTTACTTTCTATTTTACAATATATATTTAATCATAGTATAAAAAATAAATGATAAATACTCATTTCTATAACTCTCAGCTTTTGATTATTTTTTCTTTCTGGAGTGACAGCAATCATTACTGAATGTTAAAAGCTAGTGCTTGGTACAGAATAATGCTGGCTAAATACATGTTGAGATAAATTGCATGTAGTTCACAACTTCCTTTTTTTCTTTATATCTTCCAAAAAAACTATTGCATATTATACAAATTTTATCTTTCTAAACATTTTCAGAATGTAATTCAATTACAATTTAAATTTGCCTTTGCTTACACTTTTTTCCAACTGCTATTCTTCTTAGCTCATGCTTTAGTCCTAGCTGTATTTTACAGGCTTGCTTCCCCAAAGTTCTCATTAGCACTTTACTTGCTAGATTCAGGAAGAAAAAAAACCCACTTTATTTAGTTCAATCATTTTCTTTTTGCTAGAATGTGTCATTTGAAAAAAGCAAGTTAAAAAAAAAAGATTTGGAGAAACTTTGCAGATATATATGGATTTCAATTATCCATGTTAACATTACCTGGATAGTTGAAAATTGGTGGCATCAGGACTTTTATTATTAGATATCACTGAACAATCTAAAGTAATGAAAAATTTATCAAGCCCCACGAAGAAATAATATTACCACCAAGCAAAAGTGAAATGTGGCGAAGGAAGGATAATTGAACTAGGATTATAAATAAATGATGACATATAATAAAATGGAAAATATTAAAATTCGTAATATGGATTCAAACAGTTTTTTATAAAAGTACTAAGATGGAAATTTATCTTTTACTTAAATTCATCAAAAATTTCATTTCATGTCCATATTATATCTATCCAAAAATTTATAATTCAGATAATACTTAGTATAGATTTAAGGACTTTGAAGGAGTTTTCTGAGATTTACATTAAATATTTACATATATATTTTAGTCATAGAATGGGTGTGATATTCTGTATGACTAATGAATTAGTTATAAGTTTTTTAATAGAGATATTTTGTAGGTATGTGAAATATTAGCTGACTTGCATTTATGCTGTGTATATTTCTCTAGGGAAAAATATCATAACCTGCCATAGAACATGATAAATTTGAGAAGTTGTCAGTGATTCCAACAGAGCTGGTGGCAATTGCGAATGTGGAAATACATACTCAAGTTGGAATCATTTCTGATACAATATCACAGAACAATTATTGGTTCAAAATGTGTTATTTCTTCATGGTTATAAAAAATCAGTAGGTGCATACTAATTCACAGTTATAGAGTCTTCATTATCTACAGTATTTCACTTTCACTCCTACACTCTTTTTTTTTTTTTTTCTGGTAGTGAGGATCGAACTTGGGACCTTGCACTTGAGAGGCAGGCGGTGGAACCACTGAGCTAAATCCTCGGCCCCACTCCTACACTCTTGAATCAGAAGAAAAGCTTCTTGAAACTAGTTTTATTACATAGTAGTCCTACTTGATGGAAGAAGTAATGAGCCTGAAGAATTTTTGGTGATTAAGTCATTTTTATGTAAGCTTTAATGGAGCAATTCTGGCTCTAAATCCTAACATATTTTTACTGTATGAAGAGATGTGCAAAAAAATTATAAACCCTGTTTATATCAGATTTTCAAATAAAATCTAAAAACAAGGATGAGAGCTCTAAATCAGAAATAATAACAAATAATGGAATATATGCTTCTAGTTAGGACTTAAAATTATGAAATACTATCATTTTCATCATAATAACAAAAAGCAACCGCATAAACTAAAATCAATATATTTTAAAACGAATAGAAAGCTGAGGATATAAGGAAACATAACTAAAATTTCAGAGAAAGATAAGATGTTGATAGAAGGAAATAGACTGAATTATTCTCTTCTATGAAAAAAATTGATGAAATGTTAAAAAATAATTAGAATCAGCTAATAGCTGGAATAAGGAATAGCCAAACTAGTAGTAAGTCTTCAACGATGGGGTGAATAGCAGTATGACAGAGAAGAAAGAGTGTTACTTACTCTTCAACTTTTTCATGGGTCTTTATTAATAAGGGCAAAAACTAGAGACAAGCAAGAAAAGCTAAAGAAAATTTGTAACAGCCACATTATGATCCCAGGAATAAAGACAGACCTGAAGGGTGGTGGGCAGGAGGAAGGAAACAATGAACTACAGCAAACACAACTCTGCAGCAAACACAAAACTGTGTATCTGTACTGTATAAGAGATATCTTTTATAAAAAATGTAGAAAGCCCAAACAAAGCATAAATGTAATATTCATTCACTAGCATAATAAAGACAGACTCCTGTGCCAATTCTGAACTTTCAGAAAGGAACTTGAAATAACCAGGTATGTTTTATGGAAAATTTTGACAACTCTTACAAAATGATCAACAATTTTACCAAAGACATGAATACTAGAAAAAAAGAAACATAAATACTAAGTGTACTTATACCATACTACAAATATATGGACATATGCACATATATGCATTTACATAAATAATACATATAGAGATTTTATATAAATATATAGACATAGTTGGATATCACAAATTAAGAATTTATCAAATAAAAAACTAAACACTGAATGTAAGGGGTAAAGTGATAAATACTTGGGATAAATAAAAAAGTTAATCTGAGACATAAAAATATGAGTGAAAAAAGGAATAGAATATTTAAGAAATGTAAGGATATATCAAATTATCTACAACATATGTAATTAAATTCAGATATTTCAGAACAAAGAAAACATTTAGCATTTCTCATGCAAATCTGTTGGAATTGAATTTTTATACCTTTATGTGTCTGACTATTTATTTAATTTCTACCTTGAATGACATTTTATTTTATTTGAATATAGAATTTTAGATTTTATAGGTGTTTTCACTTTTATCACTTGAAAGATCTTATTCTACTGTCACTCAGCTTCTCTTCTTTTGAGTGAGAAGTCTAATGTTATTGTCACCAAGACAGGATGTAATATGTCTCTTTTGACTATGGTTGCTTTTAATATTTTCCTCTTATCTTTGGTTTTTAGAAGTAGAATTATAATGTGTCTGAGTAAATGTTTTCTTTGTAGTAAGATACATAGGCCTTGGGCCCATGAATACCAAATCTTCTAGAAAACCCTGTTTTTTGACAATTCTGTCAATCAACATACCAGTGAAAAAGATTGGTGTGAGAGGTATTTCATATTCCATTCCTTTCCACATTTGTCCAGAAGGTCATTATTTAAACATATAGAAGAAACTCCAAAGTTACATAAAGGCTTTCTAAAAAGTGATTAAAAATAGTGATCTTGCACCAGGTGTGGTGGCACATGCCTATGATCTCAACACTCAGGAGGCTGAGGCAGGATGATTCCTGCAAATTCCAGGCCAGCCTGGGATACTTAGGGAGTTCAAGACCAATCTGAACTACACAGAGAGACCTTAACTCAAAAACAAAAACAAAACAAAATAGAACTGGGGCTGGAGATTTAGCTCAGTGGCACCGCGGCTACCTCTCAAGCACAAGGTCTTGAGTTTGATCCCGGTACTGAAAATAAATAAATAAATAAATAAATAAATAAAACCTCAAAAATGATTTTTTACATCTATTTTATAATGTCACTAAAATAAAATTTTGTTTCTATTAATATTTTTATTTTGTACAGTAAATTTTAAGTAAAACATCCAAGTGAACTTAATTTACTTTAAAATTCTCCAACATAAATTTTGCATAATATTTCAGCTAATTTTACCTTTAAATTATTGATTTGTTCCTTTACACTCTCTTGAAATATTAATAACTTCATAAAGATTTATCTAAACCTTTTCCTTCAGAGATAATAGTCTCCTCTTCAATGTTTCCATCTTTTTTTCTTTTTACTAAATTTTAATTTATAAGCAGCATTTCAATTGTGGACTTTTCAGTTTATATATTTCACACAGGGCTTTCAGGGCTTCAAAGATATGCACTTTATGCTATTCATTTTTAAATTTCCTGCATCTCTTTCCTTCTCTGGTGCTCAAAAGGTACTCCATAATTACTTATTTAATGATTCTGCTTTTTAAAGAAAAGTGCAGCTACAGACAAGGGCTGTGAAAATTTATAATAAATAGCATATTTACCTGGAATGAAGTGAGATCAAACTTCTTTAGAAATACACATATATATATTTTTTTTTTCTGTCTTTTTTTGGACAAAGAAATATGTAAGTTTTATCCATCATTTTAATAATCAAAGGATAAAGTATTTGCAGATTTAAAAGGATTTTTTATCTCAAAAGTGAATTTAATAATAATCTATTAAATCCCAGGCTCTCAGTTTAGGAAACTAAACTGAAAACTAAACTAAAAATTTTTATTTTATTTTTATTAGTTTATTTTTATTAATTTTAATGAGAATTTTAGTACCACTTTCCAAAACCCTTACACGGGTACTCAAAAGCCTCTCAATTATGATTTATATATGTATAACTTGAAGCTATTACCCTGAATAACAACTGGAAATCAGCAAATAATTGTTTGCCATGGTTGTACAAATCCCCATAATTCTTAAATTTCCCCAAAACACAGTTACAGCTTTCCAGGTAGTAATTGAATCACGTACTTTTGAAATTCAGAGTATTTCACTTAAATTCAGGGTACTCCTCCATTGTGGACATTTTACTCCGAATTTTCTCGCCTTAAATTCCATTTCTAAAAAGAAACTTTCAATTTGTTCCAGGAAGAATAATACAAGAAAAAACTAAAATTAGAAAATAAACTATTGCAATTCAGATTAAGGAACAAAAAAATAGCAACATCATTGATTCCTAACTATAAAAACAGCAAAATTGACAGCCTTCTCCATAGGAACTAAAAGTTTGATAACATTTGTGAACATGTTATAATTTTAAAGAAAACTTTGCTGTATTTCTGCTTATAGAAGTTATATTTAGCAACTATTTATGTGATACTTCGCTATATGAATTCAATGAATTAATTAAAAGTACAAGAAATAGTTTAAAGTCCTCTCGACATTGAATCAGAAGATCTTAATTTCAATGTCTGCATCTGTAGACTAACTTTAGGAAAGTCAGTTTTAATTTTTGTTTTTCTTTATGTATGTATTTGGGCCACTAATGTTTACTTGAAGTTATTGTTTCATTTTTGTTCGGTTTTTTTTTTTTT
>NW_004624755.1:4228017-4297563 GCF_000247695.1 Heterocephalus glaber
TTTAAGAATATTATTAATTTAAAGAATAATATTAAGCATTAAAGAAAATCTCAGAAATTGTGTACTATGTTATTAGTACATCGCTGACACCATGATGCATAAGTAATCCATCCATCTACCTATCAATCCACTGAATATCATCTAGTTCCACATTTTAAGTTCCTTGTACAACAGACCCTTTAATATTTACTGAATCATCATTGATATAAGCATTTTATTATAGCATTGAGATATAGAATTGTTTTTCAATATAAGACAAATTTTTGAATGTAACTTTTGAATCTGAAGTAGTAAGTAAATTTTACCATAACATCTTGGAAACCTGAAAGTTCTTGAATAAAAGGGAATTTTTGAATAAGCCAGAAGAAATGAGTAAAGGCAATACCCAATATATTTATTCTCTCTTTTTGTAATGAAGAAACTGCTTCACTAGTTACTAAATAGACAATTTCACATCTTTATTTTCTTTCTCTTAAACAATTATAAAGAAAACTGTATTATTGTGGTCATTTGCTATGATAAACTTCAAGGATAATCTTGGTCATTTAGCCATTACCTTCTGAAATAGGTAACCTTGGAAGGATCAGCATTTGGTAGTGACTTAGTTGATCAAACTCCTAAGAGGAGAAAAATAAATATATCAACTACTTCATTCTGCTCCAGAAAGTACCTCTTAGTGAATTCCTGGTATCATAAAGCACAAAAATGTTTAAATAGTTTTAACATAATGGAAAAATACTTATAAAAAGTGCTAAATATGCTACTATAATCTTTTTCTAAGATTCTTAGTTTTCCACTCTTGATCAACTCTTTCCTTCTTTCTAAAATAAAAAAACAACATAATTGGCATAAATTTATCTCCATGATTTACACATTGTTAGATAGTTGGCAATTTATTAATCTCACTCAGTGCTAAATTTGTAGCAAAATGATAGTAATAATGGAAGCACTATTAAGCTTTAACTTATAAGAAAACCGTTAGTGAAATTTCTGACTGGGCCATGAGACTGTGGGATTTAGCTCTTGCAAATTTATGATAATGACATCCAGAAATAACAGTAGTTTTCCTATCAGAAAAATAAATAAATATCCCAAAGGACAAGGTTGTTTTTGAAATATCATTTAAAGTGAACTTCATTCTTAAAAATACTTAAACAAAATCAGGCATGATTTTCTTATCTATACTTGTCTTTCTTTTCTTCACATGCACATACAGAAGGCTTTGGTTTTGCAATTGATTTTTAATGAGGCAAATCCCTCAGATTTAAAGTGGAATCCCTAAAGGCTTTCTATCAATTCTCTCTTTTTTTATTAAGCTAATGACTTTTTAAATGAATTATTTCAAGGAAAAGAACTAATGGGCTTCCAACTGTTGTTTTCACCTTGAAAAATCTTTAAACAGGATATGCTTCATGAAAGGATATTTTCTTTTTTATTTCTAAGAAAAGTGCTTTCCAATTGTCAAAAAAAAAAAAAAAAAGAAAAAAGAAATAAAATTAGCCAGTAGCTAAGAGCTATTCTTATGGGACTTAGAATTCTGCAACTTGTTTTTTACCAAAACCATAAGAAGCATTCAGCGCAAATGGGAATGTATTAAAACACTTTATTCATAACTACCTTCTTTCTTTCAAATAAGTTTATTGGTACATTTTAGATATACATAATGATCACATTCATCATAAAAAGTTTGTACTTGAACAGAATACATCCTGAGTCTCATTTTTTCCCCATTCCCTACACTTCCCTTCAACACTTTTCCCCCTTATTTACAAAAGGTTTGTTTCCATTTTTTCTCTTCTTTTCATTACCCTTTCTTCCTTTCTACCTATTTCCTCTTCCCATTTGAACATTTACTTCCTAGTTCACATTATCTATTATACATTTGGTCCTTATTTACACTTTCAGTTTCTCACACCAGAGAAACCATGTGATATTTGAACATATGTGTGGAAACAACTCCAAATATACTCAGCCACCTTATCTTTGACAAAGGGGCCAAATACCTCCACTGGAAGGAAGATCGCCTTTTTAATAAATGGAGCTGGAAAAAACTGGCTTTCTATATGCTAAAGATTAAAACTAGACCCATATATCTCACCATGCACTAAACTAAAATCGAAATGAATCAAAGATCTAAATATTAAAACAAAAACACTAAATCTGCTGGAAGACAGAATACGTAGAACTCTTGAAGACATACATGTAGGCAAAGATTTTATGAGCAAAACCCAGCTCATACAGGAAATACTACAAAGAATCAACAACTGGGATCTATCTTATTAAAAAGTTTCTGCACTTCAAAAGAAACCACCAACAGAGTGAAGAGATAACCCACAGAGTGGGAAAAAATTTTTGCCAACTGTTCCTCAGACAAAGGACTAATATCTAGAATATACAAAAAGAACTCAAAATATATCAGACCTCCCAAATTTAAAGACCCAATCCAAAAATGGGCATTTGAAATGGGTAGACACTTCTCAGATGAAGAAGTACAAATGGCAAATAAATATATTAAAAATGTTCAACATCACTGGTCATTTGAGAGTTGCAAATTAAAACAACACTGAGATTCCACCTCAGCCCAGAAAGAATGGCCGCTCTCAAGAAATCAACCAATAGCAAATGCTGTAGGAGTTGTGAGGATAAAGGAACACTTCTTCACTGTTTGTGGGAGTATAGACTTGTACAACCACTTGTGGAAATCAGTGTAGACAGTCCTCAAAAAAACTAAAACTAGAAGTTGTATTTGACCCAGCTATTCCCCTTCTTGTTATCTTCCCAAAAGAATTAAAAGCATCATACCACAGAGATATATGCAGGCTCATGTTTATAGCAACACAGTTTGTAATAGCTAAATCTAGGAAACAATCCAAATGCTCATCAACTGATGAATGGATGAAGAAGATATGGGCTTTTTTTATGCAATGGAATACTTCTGTGCCACAAAGAAGGGTAAACTTGAGACATCTAGGTAAATGGATGCATCTTGAGAACATACTCTTAAGTTAAATAACTATGACTTGATAAAAACAATTCCTTACTTTTTCTTTTCAATCCATCCTATTGTCTAAAAATAAAGATCAGTTCAAATTCTGTTCCTCGATATAAAAAAGTAACTATTATTTAGTGTACTGCAAGCAATTTTGTTTTTTAAAACAAGGAGTTCCACTGTTTTAAAAAGAGGCTTCTTTTCCTGAAACTTAGTAAGCCTGCTAATATTTTTTTCATCTGATCTTCTTTATATTTCCAGCTTATTCACATTCCTGTAGTTATTGAAAACTTCATCATTTACATAAGATCTTTTAATCATTAAACTTTGATTAATATGAGCATAATTGATTAGCAGTATTATGTAGCCATATCTCACTACTCTATTTGCAGGCAACGCTTACAGGGAGAAATAGGCTTTCATAATCACGCATTTGTAAGTAGAAACCTATACTGAGGAGCAAATGTGAGAGAGGAATGTGAAATAAGCAGGAGAGAGAAATGTTTGGAGAGAAAGCATTTCAGATGAGAAGAGAGCACTATCAATGATTGTGACTGGATGGATTCTTCAATTCACTCTTTTATGATGGTTTCCCAAATATTTAACCAGTGATCTAAGTGTGTAGGAAGAAATATATTGATGATTTAATTTTTTGTCTTTGATTTATCTTTTAAATAATAAATAAAAATCCATATTGAAAGCATTTATAAATAAAATCAGAGATTAATGTTGATATATCAATTACTTCCTATAAGAAAGATCAAATTAAAATTTTTTCGTTTGATATTTTACTTTGATATGTAGACCCATCATATTAAACTCACTTATATTATGTAAAATTCAATGCCTACTCTAAGAATATACTTACAGAAGGTAAAGCACCTCTCTTACCTCTTGCTTATCACTTTCCAGGATGGCAAGTCAAGACAAATCTCGACTAATCTTCAGTGCGTTATGAAGCCAGTTTAGTATAGTGTGTTTTCTGGTTATTTCAAAGAGATATGCCATATGTTGGAGACTGCAAGTGCCAGAGTCAGTTAGTTCACCACTAGCTACGTAACAATGGACACATTGCTCTTTGGCCCCCAATCTCCTCAACTCTTACAAAGAACTTTTTGTACCTACTTTGTACAGTAGTTGTAAGAAAAAAGTTCTATTTATGTAACTCACCAACCATAATGTATAACATAATACTCATTTTATTAATCTATGAGAAATATGATGGACATTTAAATTCAAAACACATTATTGCACCAAGCTACCTTGCCATTAACCCCTTCAAAATAGTCTGCCTACCTTGGAGGACTTGTTCCATCTTTCTTGTTACTTTTAGAAACAGTTCTGGGAGTTCTCTTTCATGAGTTTAAATGTGTTGTTGTAGCTGCCTTAATAGCCAAATCAATTCAAAACATTTACTTGTCAAGATCACTTTAACTTTGGGGAAGAGATATAAGTTGTACATGCTAGATAGGGTGAGTAAGAGCAAACCATATTATTTTTACGTGCCTGACTTCCCGTTGGATGGCACTTGGCAATTACCTCCACCATAATTTCAATCATACCTCATAAAGACACAAAACACTGTAACTGCTTCAGAAAGTAGCAAGAAAAACTGGATAAGCGTTCTCAAGGCAAGAGGATATATTTACAAGAGCATGAATGGCAATATATCTTTTACTTTAATTGTTTTTAAAATTTAAACAATCACACATTTTGATCAAACTTCATATGTACAACGATTGTTATTCTCTAGAACAGAATCTGGAGCATGTTATCAATAGGAATTTCCTGCTGCTATAAAAATAAATTGCAACAAATCTGTTTCCTTGACTCTCCCGGCTTTGCAAGGCTGCCTGCATTCCCTGGCTCATGGCCTCTTCTCCTCATTCTGCTCTCTGTCTTCCACTGTGACTCAGACTTGTTACTTATTTCTCATATGGGCCTTTTTGCTTATATTTGGCCCAAATGGAATCCTGAATAATCTCCTACCTGAAGATCCTTAATTTCATCTGCAGTCCTTCTGTACAAACTTAGAGGATTAGGACATGGTATTTCTGAGGGGCTTTTATTCTGATGACACAATATTTAATCAATAAATATGTGTAACTGAAATTTGATTGTGAGTAAAAATCTTGTTCATTCATGTATGCATTAATGTAAAAGTCCTCTATTTGCACACAGCTTATTAAAAAGCTTGACTTGTTAGAATACAAGTAGAAAAAAAAGGCAGCTTTTTTCACAAGTTGTCAATTAAAAATCATTTTAATCACTTGTTTATTCTCTGACACTGAAAGAAAACTTGAGCAAGTCTCAGATCTTTCATGTAACTGTCAGATAATAAAATCCCCTCCAACTACTCTTCAGTGATAAAAGCAAATTAAATATTTTTTGAGAAATCTAAAATCTCAAATTTAGTGCAATATCAGAACTTTGCTACATAGATAATGCTGAATATTTTCCCCTCTGAGGTCTCTTAGTCACATTTGCAAAGTCCCTTAGGCCAAATATCTACCAATTTGAAGTTTCTTCCTTCCTCTACTACAGGGGCCAGTGATACCAAGACACCTGCAAGAGAGACAGGAAGCAGAACTGATTTTCTCTCTTTTCACCTTCTTTCCTGCTTGCTAATTTCCTTTTACACCTTCCAAGATCTTACAATGGAGGAAAAAAGACAATGACAGAAAATATTTTTCCAATCTACTGCAACAGGTGCAATCTAGTCTTGACATACTTCTCCAGGGATAACTGTAAAGGCTGAATCTCTTTCAGAGACATATGTTTACAAATTCCTGAGAGAACTACCACAGAAAAACCTCATACTTCTAATGTCATTAATGGGAATGATGCTTCCTCTAGAAGAATATAAACCATGAAACTATGTATAACAATATGAATATTAAACATTGTAAACATTTCCCTACAGATTCCTGGATATTGGATATCATCTACATTTTCTTTGAGCCACCATCCCCATTGTCATTTCTTCTAGGAGTCTTCCTGGGCAGGGTTCATTTAAAATAAATCAGCCTAGTTCCTTTCCCATTGGTCTAACATTTTGTCCATGTGAAATACATTAACGTTGCTGTCCCTACATGTATCACGTATTCTCAGACTTTTTCAGTATTCCACATTACAGCAGGGAAAATTTTAGCATTACATTCTCACTTGAACTTTTTTTACTCATAATTCAGTTATCAGATCCTGTCTCTTAAATTCCAAGGGACATATTTCAGATTCTCCAAATGTGTTTCCCATGAATCTTTTCCTTTTGTTTTATTTCTTCTTAACATAACTCTAATGAAATCTTCACCATTGTCATGGAATGGCTTGTTCTCTCTTTAGCTTAGAAGCAGGGGTGGGAGGTGATGGACTAATATTATCAGTTTATGTTTCAAAATTTCTAGCATATTTGAAGGTAGTCTTATGACTCTTTTTATAATAGAGGAGTATTTAAGCATTATTGAATTGTTCTTGGCTTTGTAATAACCTTATCAAAATCATGAGACTAAAATACTTATATTTACATAAGAAAGAGTAAAGAACTTTTAAGAAACCAGGTTCAAGCTAAATATATGTTCATTTGTTATATTCTTGGTTAGGCAAAAGTGAAACAATATTTATGTCCAAGAACATTTATAGAAGCATGTAAAAAAGCAAGAACCTGAAAACAATTAAAATGCACAAAAGAATAATGAATTGCTTTAGTATTATAGCATACAAGGGAATACTTTATAGCAATGAAAATGAATTAATGAAAGCTTTATTTATCCAAATAGACAAGTTCTAGAAATATAATTTTAAGAAAGCAAAATATCTGAGGAAGAATACACTAAATAGGATTCCATTTTATGAGGGTCAAAAAATATGTTTAAAGCATAAAGAGAGGGAAATGATTTGTTTTACAAAAAGAAGAGATGAATACTTATGCCTGGGTCAGACAGGTAGGAATGACTAAGTACTGAGAAAACTTAAATAATGTAAGCAAATTTCCACTTCTTAAGTGGAATTATGAGTTTATGGGTGCTTATTTTATCATTATGCTTAGTGAGTTTTGAATGTTACTTCTTGTCTTTTGTGTTTATAAAATGATTTACAATAATTAGAAAGAGAAGTTATCTAATGTTTTAGAAACCAAACAAAAAATAAAACACAAAAATATCGCAGGTATACATTTCCTATTTCTCATCAATTAAGTAAGTTGCAAAACTTTTCTAGACCTTCCTTTTTATATCTGTGCAATGGAAATAATGAGGATGGTTGTAAAAAGCTAAAGATAAAAGAATGTGCATACCATAATCAATAAGTGATCTAAAGAGGACTTAAATAGAGTTAAATATGTTCATATATATTTAGGTGTAATTCATCTTAAAAATACACTAGCAATAATTATATCTTTTGTACATAATACATAAACATTTCTACCATATTTTAAAGATCCATATAAAATTATAAATATTTTATAAGTTCAATGAACAATGACAAAGCCACCTAGATTTTTCATTGTATGCATACTAACATGTTATTTTTCCAGTTGTTTATAACTTTTATTCTAAAATCCATTTTCAATGATTAGTGAAGTTTCATGGTAAACTGCAACTGGTTTCTCTGTCTTGAAATAATACTACATATATGTATGATTACATGCATGTATATGATATCTTTATCAATCTGGGAAGGGATTTATATCAGTTAGGGTTCACTCAAGGAACAGAAATTATATCAAAGTTGGCATACAGTGGACACTGTGGAATCAGAGGTAGAAAAATTCAAAGTGGCCATCTGTTCCAAAAGATCCAAATTAAAGTCAAAGGGCTGGAGCTCATTGAAGAGTCCAATGTGAATGTCCCTGTTAGAAACCCAAAGCGTCTACAATGGAGGGCTGAAGAGTTGCACTAATAGCCTGAAGGAATTGTAGACAAATATCCAAGGCCAATGGCAAAGACTGGGATTCCTTGGAAGAAGAAAAAGGAAGACTCCCCTCTTCTTTCCCTTTTCATTGACTCCAGTTAGGAACCTATTGACTGGGGGTACTCAAATAGGGGTTGGGTCCTCCCTTCTCAGTCTGCAGGTAAATGTCAGTCATTGACAGATACAATCAGAGCTTTATTAATCTGCTAAGCAGTTCTTACTGAAATCAAGTTGACCAATCACAATTCATAATTTTAAGATTTTTAGAATAGTTTATTTTTAAACTTTTGCTGAAGAGAAAGCTCAGTCAGGCACAAGGAGAACTGTGAATTTCTTAAAAGTCAATGACATTTTAGAGAGGGTAAAATCCAGAATCCTATTCCCATTACTACATCTGCATTCCCTATAAAATTGAATTGACATCAAATATTTGTCTAATATGACATGCACTTTATTTAACTAAATAACATTTTTTCTAAATATTTATCAAATGCACAGAATGAGAAATACTACCGTAGACCTTGTTAGACAAGGACATAGCTCTAGAAACAAGAAGAGCCAGAGAGAGGAATACAAATTGAATAAGTCTAAAATTATTAGAAATGTGGGAATTGTTGGGAGAAAAGATAAAGGACAACATGAGTATAAGGAAAAGGTCTTTTGAGAGATGATATTTGAAACCATAAGATGGCATAGCAGATAATTATAGGAAGAAGAAATGAGATACCATTTTATATTTATTTCAGTGGTTACAGGTAGTCTCCTAAATATTCATGGTATATTTGTAGCTATGATCAAAATTATCTTATTGCCTTGTCATAGAAATTATAAAGATAGAGACACATTCCAATAATAAGCAAATTAAAAATAAAAAGAAAATTGTACATGTGACTATCTATAAGAGCTGAAAAGAAAAAAATAAAGCAAGGTACAGAAACTTGACAATTCTGGTGGAAGGGAATAGATATTGACACAGTACTGCTTCCTGTAGAGTAACCATTACCGAGAAAGAGGAAATGACAAAGTCAAATCCCCGAGGCTGTTTCATGGGTAATATAATGTTTTTGTCAGGTGGCTATGTCAAATTCTTACTGTAATATAAAGGCAAAGGTAAAATTTGTGTAAATTAACAGTACCCAATCCCAAAAAGGGTAAACATTTTTTCAGAAGTATGAGCTAGTTACAGTCATACCTAGATTAACAAAACTGATAAACACCAGTCTAGAGAACAAAATTGCAAGACATTTATATCACTTTATTCCATATCTTTAATTTGAAAATTGTAGCAAAGATAACAGATTTACATTTTTAACATTTTTTGTTGTTTCCTGTGTCAATACTATATCACTTAATCTTTTTTTTATATTTATCAATAGAAACAACTTTCTAACTGCAACTGTTTCCAAATTTATTTGCGTATATTGTAAATCTAACCTCTGGTGATATCAAAGCTATTCTAGTTTTCAAAGCAGCATTAAATTTTTGGGCTGAAGGGATGAAGAAAGATTACTTCAGCTTGTAGTTATTAGATTCAGTGATACTAATCTTAAATTTAAATAGGTCATTTATTTCTTCAAATTATATGAAATAAAAAATTAGAATATTTTATTTTGTTGTTGAGAGGTATACAAAAATCTGTGTATGATTATAGCAATCATAGCATGATAATTATGCATAGTACAGTATTGTATTGTTTTCACATGTGAATTTATTTCATGATGTTCAATAACAATGCTGGATGTAAGAGACAAGAATCAAATTTTACTACCTAGATTCAGATATAGTATGTGTATATATGTGTGTAACTGTTGGATACCTATCCATTTGTATTAATATACACGAGGTGGAGAAGTTGCAAAGAAAGAGAGAAAACAGACCTTGAAAGGATTACGAATCATCTCATAAAAGTCATTATTTTAAAAATGAGGACATTTATGCTCAGAGGAAATAAAATGCTTGACCAAGTTCACAAAGAAAAGCCTGTGTTTAAGTGCCATAATTTTATAATTATGCCTAATTAATGAGAATCAGGTATGGAAAGAGAAAAATGACAGAAAGTGAGGATTTGGGGATTGGGGATATTTAGTCATGGTTGTAAAATTGTGCTTTGTACTATTAGTACTATTTGTACAAATAGTACTTTATACTATTGATTTCATGATATACAGTATTTGTTCATTGTATACTTGGTTTTACATGTGTGAGTGCTTTATTCTATGAGTGATTTACTAAGCCATATTATCATTTTAGTGCTTTGCATAGACAATACTTTTCCAGATGTACATTTTAGAAACCATATCTGATTTCATTCTCCTAGTCTAAAACCAATCCATCAAAATTATTTATTTGTTTGTGTGTGTTTTAAAATTTTAACTATACTTGAATATTGTAATAAGAGCATTCTGTTGGCTAAATTTTTATCTGGTGATTTATGTCACAATTGAAACCAACACAGTGTCTCAAAATCATTATTAGAAATTACAACCTACCTTTCTCAAAAGTTGTAGGGATTAAGAGGTTTATATTTAGTTATAATTAACTATATCACAAGATTTTTTATTTTCTTTTCCTTCCCTGCCATCTGTCTCTCATCAGGTTTTTCTCAAATAGTGGTCCCTGAGCAGAATTACTTGGGATACTTGTTATTTACAGATTTCATTCAAACTTAACAATGTAGAGTCTCTGGTATAGGCTTTCAATTTTAACATGTTTCTCAGCTGATAAAGTTTCATAGATATCAATCCTCATAGGTATTAATAGCACCAATTGAGTCATGTATATTAATTGGGTTAAAAAAAGGAAAGAGGAAGGGAGAAATGAAAGAACAAAGAAGAAAAGGGAGAGAGGGAAGGAGAAGGTAAAAGACAAACTGATTACTATTTCCAGTTTACAATACGACAGGTTGAAAAGAAAAAAAGATAAATGTATATCTATGGATTTTCACTTGGTGGAATTTAATTCCTAACATATACAAACTAGGTAGAAATTATTATTCCTAACAGACTTGAAAATTTCTGATATTAAGCATTTTTGACTGACAGAATGACAGATAAGTCAGTTGTCTGCTGAGATTTGTACAGTATCTTTTAATTGTTTTTACAATTCTAAACATTTTGTAAAATGTCAATTAATGTTCAAATCTCATTAGTAAATTAATTAGGATGTACTTAAAATCTGCCACAAGAATGGTTAAACAAACAAATCAAATAATACATGAGTCACCACCCATGAATGAATTTTCCTTGGGACCAAGGGAGTTGGCACTTTATTAATTAGTGTTAATTTAGTTGTTCCTTTGTTGTTTGATAATAAATTTAGTATTATCTGTATTGCTATGAACAAAAATTAGTTTTATTACTTCTTTTTCAGTGATTCTTACTCCTAATTTTGTTTCCTAAGTATAGACTTTTAGATTAGAAACCAGATTACACTTTTTCCTGATTTTCTTCTAAATTACAACATAACTTTGTATTCATCAACATGATATAAATAACAACAGCCAAATCAAATTAAAAGGAAGACCAGGCCTGACAAAACCCTGAGAAGATAAAACCAAGTTAGGCTTTGAAAATAATCTTTACTTTGCTCACACTATAAACAGAAGCAAAACACAAGAAAGCAGCTAAGGCTCCCAGCTTGGTTTCCAGAGAACAGTCAGCATCATTTTATAATCTGTGTAACTGAACTCTTATGGAGAGGAATCCTCCATCCCTAGCCCAGCTGCCCAACTGATGTGAAACAGAAAAGAGATGCTATCCTCACCCAGTCTCACCTAAACTGCAGATTCATGAACTAAGTGATTATTATTTATATTGTAATTGGGGGAAAATCAGCATATTTCTCAGTAGACTGAGAAATAGAAGTTCTCATAGTCAGTGTGATGGGATCAATACAATCCCTATACCTGCACTAAGAGTGACTTGGTGAATTACAACCCTAAATGTCCCTGTCAAAACTAAACCCACTGCTAGGGTTGAGATGAGTTTCAACAGATGTACTTGATACACAGACCAAAGTTCATGAGAAGTTCACCAAAGAAGGAAAAAACACTGGTGTCAGGCAACTAATCTGTACTGTCCACTGCTAACTGCATACTTCTTATAGGAAAAAGTGAACTCCTAAACACTGGTATTTAAGTCAGAGATGTTGAAAGTGTGGTAAATTTTTCTCAGGCCATAAAGATAATCTACTAGAGCAAGTGTTGATTGGTGAAAGGTCATATTAAAACTGAGGGTCCACTATTTGGGGCCCTTATTCTAAGAGATAAAGTTGATTCAGGAATTCTATTATTCTATCCTACTTTTCTTTAATGGTCATATTAAAAAGGTGGATAATTATCATAAGTTAAAAACAATGGTAATCGATAATTGCTTAAAAATATCCAGATGAGGGATAAAGGATTCAGGAGCACTTATATCAAAAAAAAAAAAATCACAAGGAAACTTTTAAACTTTGACAATCTTCCTTCTACAAAGTCAGTATTATGTGCTGGACATGTGCTTTCCATATGTGATAAGTGTAGACCACAGACAGTGAGTTCCTGAGCTGGGCCATGAAAATGACACTTGTTTTTTAAGTGCTTTTAGAAAAGTCACTTAAATTTTGGAGCCTTTTAAAAAATCTACTTAATAATTTGTTTGGAAATTATTGCCACTATAATTGGATTTCTGAAATAAGAAAACATACATTGAAACATTACTCTGAGGAACATATGAGATCTTGTCTTTTTTAAAAGTCATTTTTAGGCCAGGGATTTAGCTCAGTGGCTCCGCCACCTGCCTTGTGACCACAAGGACCCAAGTTCGATCCCTGGTACCAAAATAAAAAGTCATTTTTAAACAATTAGATGAGAAATCACAAAATTTTAATATTTGCAAACACACTTAGAGAAGACTCAACAGCAGAAAGCCAAATCCATCTCCAAGACTTTTACAAAATGTTTTAACCAGTAGCAAATAAAAGGGGAAAGAAACTCCCTTAGAATAAAGGAACCAAATGATGACTCCTTACATTTAACATGACATTTCAAAGGGAAACTTCTGAGGTTATTAAGCAGGAGATGATCCGTGTACTCAATATCATGGCAATTTGCAACTAGGTTGATCTTTCCATTACTTCTGTAAGAAAAAGGGTACTGCAGGTACTAGTGGACAGAAGCCATTACCTTGATTTTGAAGGACCGTGGCTGTTTTAAATTAAAATAAAATTATCAAGAACTAACTATTCAAAAACATACAGAATCAAATGAGAATTTTTAAAATACTTTAAAATTCTATGATTTTTTAACCTGGGTTGTGGAACTAAAGCAAGAGCAGGATGTACTACTGTCTTCAAAAGCAATTTTTCTTATAGATTTTATTTTTAAAATCAATCTCAGATCTTCTCCAAATGTTTTTGATAACTCAGAGCTGGAAAAAATATTGCAGAAGAAAGTTTCCAATTTTAGATGGCAGCATCTTCTTTATTGTGCTTTCTTAAATCATTTTAATATTTTTCATCACTCTTTTCTTTATCCATGTATTTATTTTACACCTATATGTTTCAAGTGGTATAAGTTTGTGGGTAAGGAACTAGTTTTATCAGTGTTTTAGGGAGTGGTGGATGTAATTTTAATTAGATTTCTATAATGAAATTGAGTAGTGAATTACATTCAGATTATAATCTCCTCTGATTTCACATTCCATGTAATCTGAATAAATGAAGTAAAAAATGCTTTAAGTAGTATTTGAGTTGCTACTTGGACATAATTAAACACATACATATAAAATGAACATGCAATTTCATTCATCTTTATTGTAGAAAAGCACACAAGTCATTTTCTATGCTATAATCTACTACATGATTGCCTGAAATGTTTTTCAAAGTAAATTTAAATTTAGTTTTATTTGACAATAGCTAATTTTTGCTACGAATGACAGAGAAAGGCTTTGACCTCCCAGAGAATCATTTCTTACACAATTGCAGCAATTTTTTGCTCCTGAGTAATTTAAACTGCAACAATAGCAAAGGGCTTTGAAGAGCTGTGGTGGGAGGTAAAAGGTTAATTTTCTCAAAATGGAAATTTCCACTTTTCCCTTCATAATTGAGAGGGCTACAGAAATAACTGATTCCATGGCAATGAAAAAAATATCCTGAAGGTTAAATTAGAATTTTGATAGGTTTATTTATAGCCATGCCTACCTGCATTGATAATATACACAGTGGGGAGAAAAATGCTTATACTGAACTGACTTGCTGGATGCTCTTACTCAGGATAAGAGCAGCTTTCAGACTGTGGGCTTCACCAGGGCTCTTCCCAAAGAGATAACTGCTCCAAAGAGGTGTTTTCATCAGTCTGTCAGTGAATTTTCTACTCCCTTGGAGGACCAATGGGTAAAAGAGGGAGGCTTCCTCTGTAACAAGTCTGTGTTCTAGACAGACATGGGGTATCTAAATTCAAGTTCCTTTCCAGCCTTTTTAGCTAAGAAACTTGAGAAAGTATTTCCATCTGTAATAAATATGTCGGTGGTACTAGTAAATAACTTAGAGTGGTACTCCCCAATAATGAAGATAAAAATGTGAGCAAAACTGGCCCATTGTAAGGAAAAATGAAAAGTTACTGAAATTCACATTTTACCCTTTACATCCAAACAAACTTGAGAAAGAATATTAAATCTGTGGCTTACTACATCAATTCATTACTGTGAATTTATTTATCCAAAATTTAGTTTTCTTATACATAAAATTTTATATTTTATTAAAATTGGGAGGAATAAATGTGATCACTCATGTACAGTGGCTAAGATGGTTATTAGTACACTGTAAGCACTCACAAAATAAATTGGTTTGCAAACAATTCGGTTCTCAAACAAAAGTGTTTGACAAGATTTTGCTTCAGTTCACAAACTCTACATCAGGTGACAAACACAACAGTGGCCATTTTTCTCACAAAAACACAAAAGCAGCCATCCTCCCCACACAAACACAAAGGTGGGGATCTTCCCCAAAATTGTAAAAAAATTAAATTTGTGAACCGAGGTATTCCTGAACTATTTTATTTTTACACAATGGTTAATTAAAATATTAGTTCATTAGCCAAGAATGGATGGAAGAAAGGAAAAAAAATATTTAAAATGACCATAGGGACTAGCATTGTTAAGGACTAAAAGTGTATGCTCAGCCAAGTCACCATTTTAGGGACAACCAGAACTTTATACTGAAAATACTTACAGTAGGGTGCACACATCTGATACTATTAGACATTTAAATAGCATACATAATGCCCCTTTCTTTTGACATCATCATCTCCAAACAGCCAGCTGCTTTTGGCTTCTAATTGGTTTACCTAGGGGAAAAAAAAAAAGACAATTTCCTCAGGCTCAAATAAATATCTGATGTGGTTATCAGTTACAGTTTCATCAAAATGAATACATATTATTTGCTGATTTTACACATTAGTGTACTATCATTTCCACAGGAATTGTCATTTTAGGCTTTGCACCCTCTGGATATACAATAAAATTTCTAAATCTCCTAAATCAAGGACATGACTGAGGATGAGTTAAACATACTACAATTTGGGTTCTATTTAGGGATCTGTTTTAAAAAACATGACAGTCTTCTGCATCATTGCATGACTCTGAAAGAGGAATACTGCTTCCCCACAAGCACTGCTTTAGTTAATATGCCACTGAGAAAGACAGCAAGTGAAAATAAGCTTTGTTATGCTTAGAAGAATTATGAGTTTTAATCTATGACCTTAGTGAAGAATACCGTTTTTGTCATGGTCTAAGGTATATATGAGTTTATATGCTATTTCTGCATTATAAATATTACCTCTTGTTATTATGCTAAGCCATTACAGGAAAATAGAATATAAGATAATTATTTACAGTTTTGGAAATTTTGTAAGTTAACTACAAAATGAAAATGGAAGATATATTGCTAGATTTATCTGAACTTGACTATTTAGAGTAAGAATGTTCTGACTTCCAGATTCCTTTCAAATTTGCGTGCTTTTTACCAAATGTCCATCCTTAGCCAGTTTATTTTTATAAGAATGTATAATTAGCATACCAATATTATGACATGTACATGGTTGCTTCCAAATTATTTTTGTCAATCAAAATAATTTGTTTCACTAAATACTTTAAATTATCATCCTAGATATTATTTGTAAAACTGCCTTGTCATATTTATAAATGATTGTATAAAAAGGATGAAGTTCTACCAAGCTCTCACTTAAATTTTCATGCATTTAAAATTGCATAGTTTGAAATGAATCAAATTTAACTAGCATTAAAGGGAAACATTTACAAGTCACAGAGGAAGCAGTTAATACCTGAGAATTTTGCTATAGATCTATTGGAAGATTGTTATTTTAGCAGTGCCGTCATAAATAATGCATTAAAAACATAAATTCAGTCAGATCTTATAAAATGAATATTCTCCACACTGAGATATAATATGTGTAATGTATTATTTGTCACTTATGATAATTAAGGTTAAAAGTATCTAAATTTTAAAATACTCTATGCACAAATATTAAGAAAATCTTATCATGTAAATAAAAATACTAAAATCATGCAAAATTGTTTTCAAGTATCCTTAAGTACATTAAATGAGTATTCAGAATCGATACAAGTAAATAATATATATCATTCTTATTTCTTTACTAAAAGACTATCAAATTCTTTCTGTCCCAAGTAATAACTATTAAACTGTTTATAGAACTTAGTACTCTGAGCAAAACTACTGTTTTTTAAATAAAGGAAATAACTTTTTAAAAATTTTAGAATGGTAATCTTCAATTTGCCTTAAAATGTGAAATCAGTAATAGCCCATAAGTCAAACACTTAATTACAATTATTTATTTTCAAAGAGTATCTTAAAATTCAAAATACTATCACATGTTACTTGTCACTGATGATGACCTTGGAAGATGAAATGAGCAGATGTTCTTATTCCCACTTTATGTTTGAGAATATTTAAACAATGAAAGATCACACAGATTATCCAAAGTGATTTTGGCTAATGTTCAGTGAAGCTATCCATGAGCAAACTCTGGTTCTGGAGCTTTCTTGATAAAATTATGAAACTTTGGAATTATACTATGCTATTTGTCAGATATGATATATATTACTTTTAGCTTTCCTGTCTCTAAGGCACAATACCCAACACTCACAGCTTAAAAGAAGGTGGGATTTAATTTGGCTCATGTTTTCAAGGGATTCAATCCATGTTTGGCTGACTCCAAGGCAAAAACATCATGGTGGAAAAGCATCACTGCTGGGGACCTTAGCAGAGGACCAGCACCAGGCAGAAGCTGAAGGCCTAGAAGCATCCTGGAGAATCACTGATATGAGTCTGCATTGGGAGGCTGAAGAAACTGGAGCCTGATGTCCACAGGTGACAGCAGCAGCAAAAGATACATCTCACATGCAATGGAACTTCAAAATGAAGCAGGCTTCCCATTTTTCCCTTTTATTCCACTCCAGCCACAGCTTATTGGGGGACTTCTCCCTTCAGTTTCCTGGCCTACATGCCAATCCTTTCTGGAAAGACCCCATAAACATACAGAGATGTGTGCATTTCTAATCTGCTAGGCATTTTAATAGAAAGTCAAATTAAGAAATCACAGCTAACATGCATAATTGTCATAACATGAAATAAAGAATAACCCTAATATATATGAAAATACCAAAGTAAAATAAAATACTACAACACAGTCCACTGTGCAATAGCCATTGCTTATCCTGTGATCTTGTTGCTCACCAGGATCAGGGTGCATGGCCTCTATTCATCACCACCTAAGAGTATGGTACTGACTATCACATGTATAAGAAAAGATCAAAATTAAAAAGTCAGGTGTGGTTTCTCCTAAATACATATTTCATAGGCACAGAATCATAAAGTGAACTATCTTAATCAGGGAATATCTATATATACATAACAAAATATTTTTTCCATTAAGTTTATTGGTGCATTTTAGGTATAAGATACCGTTACATTCATCATTGGGATCTTGTATCTTTACATGATGTATCTTTGTTCTTATTTTTTCCCCTTCCCCTGCCCTCCCTTCATCCCCTCCACACTTCTCTATTTGCAAAGACTTTGTTTCCATTTTTTTCCTTTTCTCGTATTTTTTTATTTTCCCTTCTTTCCTTTCCCCTACCCCTCACACTTCCCCTGCTCCTTTAGACCTTTTCTTCCTATTATACAATATCAATTATACATTTTTTAAATTACAATATCCAGATCAAGGAGACATTACCACAAAATTTTAAAGGATATAGAAAGCATGTTACAAAAATCTTTCTTGAAATAAATTTGACAACTTCTAAGAAGTACCTTGGAAGACAAATTAATGAAATTGACTCTGGAGGAAATATAAATTTTGAAAGCACCTATTAAAGAAAGTATATTCCTAGCTTGAAAACCTACCTATATGGCAACAACAGGTTCATATGCATTTTAACTGATAAATTATATCAAACATTTAAAGCAGAAGAAAGAAGGAACACTTTTCCCCTCATTTTAGGAAATCAGCATTGTGCTAATCCTAAAACTGGATAAAGATAATAGAAGAAAAAAGTATGAACATAGATAGAAGTTTGTTTAACAAAACAAATGATTAGAGATCAGATCTGGAAGTATGTAGAAAGTGGTTTAATTATAGGGATGGCAGTGTTGCTTTAGCATTGGAAGATCCACCCTTATAAGTAACATTTTAACAGAGGAAAGGAAAAAGCCATATGATCCTGTCAATAGTTGGAGAAAAAGTATTGGACTAAATTCTACAGCTGTTAATGGTAAAAGCTATCAGGAGACTAGAAGTAGAAGAGAACCTTCTCAAAAAATTAAAGACATGTACTCCATACTTCCAGCAAAAACACCTTATACACATGGAGAAGATACAATGCTGTCTCCCTAAGGTGGGGAACAAGGGCAGATATGCCTACTCTTCATCTGTCCATTAAACTTTGAATCATAAGCCCAAACCAAAATAGTCTGGCAATAAAAAGACACAATTAGCATAGGATTGCCAAGGTAGAAGTAAAATCTTTATATGTAGATGAAATGATCATCTACAGAGAAAATACTAAGAAATCTCTAAGAGCCCCTAGAACTTGAATTTGAATTTAGCAGGATTACAAAACACAAGGTATATATAAAAATTCAGGTCTATGTATACTTGCTAAAAATGAAGAATTGGATATTGAAATTTAAAAGCTATGTAGGAGTGCAAAGGACCTAGAAAAGTAAAAAGGAATAAAAAACAGTGTTGGAAGACATTTATTACCTAATTTCAAGACTTCCTCTAAAGCTACAGTAATCAAGGCAGTGTTGGCATAAGGAAAGACACATAGATCAATGGAATAAAACAGAGAGTCTAGAAATAGAACCACACATATATGGTCCACTGAGTTTTGAAAGATTATTTAACATTAACATTTTATAGAACATAAACTCAATTCAAGAGCAGAGGAAAAGATACTGTTTTCAGCAAATGGTACTAGAACACCTGGTATATGTATGTAAAAAACTTTACCTCAACAATTTATTCCCGTATATAAAAATAACTGGAAAGGATCTATGAAACTAAATATGAAAGACTAAAACTATGAAACTTTAAGAAGAAATTAATAAGGGAAAATGTTTATGAATTTAGGGTAGGCAAGAATTTCCTAGGACATAAAAACATGATGTATAAAAGAAAAAAAATTGATAAATGAGATTCCATCAAAATTTAGAACTTTAAATGACATGGTTAAGAAAATGAAATGTAGTCCTTAAACAGACCATATTTATAATACATATAACCTAAGACCAGAATATACATAGAACTCTTACAGCTCATCAATAGACAACCCAATTAAAAACTAGACATAAGAAGATGAAAAATAGCCAGTACAGATACGTATTGACTTATCATTGTCATGACTTTTTCTTTTTGTTGGATTCTCCCCCTTTGCATTTCTCCCCCTTTGCATTTTTGCATTTCTTGTCACGCCCAACAGATTAATTCTTCTGGGCTTCCTGGGGTTGTGATCCTCGTCTTTTCCTAGGATACTGTCTAAAATTTTTTGGAGAGCTGGTTTGGTATTCATGAAGTTCCTGAGGTGCTCTTTGTCATGAAAGTATCTTATTTTACCATCAATTTTGAAAGATAGTTTTGCAGGGTACATCAATCTGGGTTGGAGGCTCTTTTCCTTTAGGACTTGAAATATATCACTCCAAGCTCTTCTAGCCTTGAGGGTTTGTGTTGAGAAGTCTGCTGTGATTCTGATGGGCTTTCCTTTGTATGTGATTTGTTTCTTTTCTCTAACTGCTTGCAGAATTTTATTCTTCTGTTGGGTTTCTGGAATCTTAACTTTATGGAATCTTAATGTTATGCGTATGTGTAGATTTTTTTTTTTGATCAAGGCTAGTTGGAGTCCTATATGCCTCACTTATCTGAATGTCAAGTTCTTTTTCCCTGCTTGGGAAGTTTTCTGCCATCACTTCTGTGAACAGTTTTTTTATGTCATCTGCACTCTCTCCTGTTTCTTCACTGACTCCAGTCAGTCTCATGTTATTCTTCTTTGCATCGTCTAGTAGCTGCTGGATTGATTTCTCATGGTCCCTTACTGTTTTAAAGCAATTTTTCTTTTCCTGGTCACTAATTGCAATCTTATCTTCTATGTCTGAAATTTTGTCCTCACATTGGCTCATTCTGCTCCATAAGCTTTCAGTGGAGTTTTTAATCTCCTGGAAATCTGTTTTTATCTGTTTTATGGATTCCATTTGTTTCCTATGTTGGGATTCCATCATGTTCCTCAGTTCCTCTGTTTTATTATCTGTGTCTTCTCTGGATTTATTAATCATGTCTTGCACTATGGCCACAATCTCTGCTGCTATCTGAGAAAGTATTTCTGATTTTATTTTTTCCAGATCCTCTTTTGTTGCCAGTTCAGGGAGTCCAGGTGGTTGCGTATCAGATTGCTCCAACTCATTTCCCTTTGGGGTTGCTTTAGGTGATCTGGAAGTCTGGCTTTGAAACTTGTTTACATGTCTTCTTATTTTGATGGAGGAGGTGTTGCTGACACCCACGAGGGTCACCTCCTGTGTGCTGGGGGAGGGGGTGGCAATTCGGCACATAAGAAAATATTATTCCAAATTAAAAACAAAAACTTCAGAAATTTTCAGTGTTGTTTTGTTGTCTCCATTATTGTCATGAGTTCATAGCAGAAACATTTACCCCCTCTTAACAACCATAAAGGAAACCTCAGTGTTAGCCTTACAGTCACCACAACAGCCTAAATAACTCCAGGAATCCAGTCCAAATCTCTGGAACTGTTTCCATTCTCAACATTCACATACTATTTTAAAAGTTCTTGTTTCTTCCCTATTGAAAAAAAACATCAGGAGAAAAGAATAAAGAAATTTGTAGCCTACTCTTAATATAATGGCTCAGAAAATTGGCCTTATTTTTCAAGCTTAAACACATACAGAGAGAGAGAGAGAGAGAGAGAGAGGGAACATAGTCCATTCTTTCTTTGAGTTACATGGGTAAAAACATTGATAAAGAGCTTACATATTGGGCTAAAAACTACAATGTTATGTTCTTGTTTCCTGATTACCCTGATTTTAAGTGAGTAAAATAGCTTTACCATATTGCAGTAAGAACTTTCTCTTTCCATTTTACAGAGGTTATTTTCTTTGTAAGCTCCCAGATAAGGCTTACTTTGTACAGACGGTTGTTTTAATCCTTTCTCATCAAGTTAACTAAAGCTCCAGCCTGAAATCTGGCCTCACAAATCAAAGTCCAATAATGACACAAAGAAGACATGACAAGAGAATTTATGAAATTGGCTCTTAAGCATTTACAATGCAAAGCAGGTGGAGTTGACCTAAATGTTTGCAACATCTGAAGCAAGTTCCAAGATTCTCTTTTAGGTTGTAATGCATTATTCCATTCTGTAACATCTGGCACTGAGGACGTTTACAATGAATTTGTCAAAGGGATGAGAAATGAAATTTCTCACCTTTTAGTTACAGTTAAGCAAGAGATATATTTCTGTCTCTGTAACCATTTTTTCCTCTCTTAGAAGTCAAAGAAAAAAAAACAGTGACAAATAATATGGGCTTTGGCATCTGAAAGAATTAAGTTCAGCTATTTCTTGTTAAGCCTGGATAATTTGAGGCAGGTTAACTTGTCTAAATCTTTCTCCACACTCCCTCGTTCTTTACCCTTCCTCTTTGCCGTTTTTCCCACCCTCTTTTTTTATTTTATTTTAGGAGAAAATCATACTGAAAAGCACTTTCAAATCCTGCTTCTGAGAAGGAAGTACTGTGTGCTCTTTTCTATTTACTTAGATTTTCCTTAAACCTGTATTTCTTTGAATAACTTTACTTTTAAAGCATTTTAGGCATGCAGGAAAATTGAAGGTATGGTACATAATGTTCATGTATCCCTTGCCTAGTCCCTACTTGAGTAAGGCATGTTTAATTACAGTTATTAATGAATTAGTCCGTGAATTATTGTTGCTTAGTGTCTTCTCTCTTTTCTTTAGTAAAAGGCGAAAGATTTATGCAATCTGAAGAGACACCAGAGTATGGCTTCTCTCTTTTCCAGGATACCATGGAGAATATTATGTTACATTTAGCTGTTATGTTGTCTTGGGCTCCTATGAGCTGGAACAGCTGCATGAACTTTGTTTTTGATGATCTTGACTTTTTACGAGAATTGCTCAGGAATTTGGGAGATTATGCCTCGGTTTGGAGTTTTATGTTGCTTTGCCATGACGGATTGGATTATGGACTTTTTTGAAAGGATAGCCAAAGAAGTATAGTGTCATTTTCATCATACCCTATCAAAATATATGCTGTCATCTGTTTTGTCTCATTGATGGTAACCTGTTAACCTGGAGCGGGGTGCTCAGGTGATATTTTTCAGGTTTCTTTATGAAAAGTTACTCTGCTCCTCCTCTACTACCATCCTGACCCCATTCCATAGTGTGCTCTTTGGAAAGAAATCAGGAGGCACAGGGCACATGAGAGTGTAGGGAATTACATTCTATCTTTTGAGGTAGATACACACATGTACATGATTGGGATTTTTCTAAAAGAATACATGTGTCTCTTCTCTCCATTTATTTATTCAAGTGCATCAGTATGACTTATGGGCATTTATTTTATACCCCAGATTTATAATCCAAATATATATTAGTTTTTGCTTGGCTCAGATTTTTTTTTTCTTTGGCTTTTGAGACATCCTTAGTTTTTCTCATATGCCCCTTTGACATCAATGTGTATAGGTTTGTTTGTTGGTCTTTTCTGTGCTTTTTTTTTTTAATGTACATGAAATTTTACTCTGGTTTCTGTAAAGGTCTATGAATTTTGACAAATGAATAGTCATGTACCTGCAACTGCAGAATCACTCAGAAAAGATTCATTACTTCAATAATTCTGTGCTTCACATATGCAGTTTTCTCTCATTTTCTGACCTCCTGGTTACCACTGATATTTTTAACATTCAAAACAGTTTTGATTTTTCCTAAATGTCATGTTTGAAATTGCATAGTCTGTAGACACACATTGTCTTCTTTTACTTATTAAATGAATTTTGTATTCCTCATGTTTTTTGTTCTCTCAATATCTCATTTCATTTAAACTCTGAATAATAGTTCATGGTGTGAGTGTTGCACAGTTTACATCTCTATTCACCTACTAAAGAACATTTTGATTTCTTTCAGCTTTTATTAATTGTATATAAAGCTCCTATAAACATTGCTATAACGATTTATAGTGAACATAAGTATTCAAGTCAGTTTTGTAAATATACTGGAATGGATTTCCCGTGTCATATGATGACATTAAATTAAGCTTTGAAATACATTGCAAAACTGCTTCTGAAATGGCTATGACATTTCACATTCTTACTAGGTATGACTGAGAGGTCCTTTTGGTTGGTATCCTTGCCTAGTAATTACTATTCTCTATGACTTGGGATTATGGCTATCATAATAATACATAGGAATATCACATTATGGCTTTTAATTCATGTTTTCTGATGATAAATGATGTCGAGCATCTGTATATGCTTATTTGCCACTTCTATCTCTTCTATAGTAAGCTTTATACCTTTTACTTCTTTTTAAAATAGGTTTGTGTATTTACTCATTGTTCTCTTTCAATAGTTTTTTTGTATGCTTTGGATAATAGTCCATCACATATATTCTTCTGTCTGTAGTTTGTTTTTGCATTCTTTTACAAATTAACTCATGTAGAAAATTTTAATAGGTTCAGATTATTATTGTTTTCTCACTGATCACATTGTTGGTGTTATATCTATATGCTTATTGCCAAACCAAAAGTCATAAAATTCCTTTTGAGATTTTTCTATACTAGAGATAACGTCTGTTTCTATGTTCATTATTTTGTGCCCAGACATCCAATTGTTTCTGCTTCATTTGCTGAAAATTTCACGTCTGTGTTGAATTATTTTTGCTCGTTGTTGAAAGATCAGTCAGTATATTTGCAAAGCTCTATTTCTGGACCCTAATTTATGTTCCGTGTTTATATTATTTGATAAATTCCATGTTGTTTAGATTACTGTAATGTGAACCTTTCAAAAAGTCCTTTCACTTAGTTCTCCTTCATTATTGTGTTGGTTAGCCTAGGTTTTTTGTCTTTCCATAAAAATTTATAAGTTTGTGAATTTCTATGGAATAGCTTTGTGGGATTTTTATTGAGATTCCATTAAACATACAAATGAAATTGGAAGAACACACACTTTAGCCATATTGAACCTTCTCAGTCATGAATATGAAATATGTAATAATTGAATCTTTTAAATTTCTTTCATCACAATTTTGAAGAAATTTGCCCATGTATCATATAGAAACCTCATTAGATTTGTACCTAAGGATTCCATTATGAAATTGGGAAAAGTGACTATTGTAAATGGTATCATTTTTTCTTAATTTGAAATGTAGGTTCCTTCCTAATAAATAGGAAAGTAACAGAGATTTGTCTATTAACATGTGTCCCCTCTTCTACTTTTGCTGTTTGCTTTTCAGAGAAGTTTTATTTATTTTTATAGATTTCTTTGGTATTTTCTATACAAACATTATGTCATCTGTGGACAAAAATGTCTTTATTTCTTTATTCCAAATATGTTCACTATTTTATGTCCTGTCTTGTTTATTGCACCAGCTAGGACTTCTACTCTGATGTAACATATGATTGATAATGGAAGGTACCTTACTTAAGAAACAATTTCAGGGAAGAATCATCCAGTGTCTCACCATTAACTATGTTACCTTTAGAGTGTTGGCATATGTTCTCTAGTAAAATGAGAAAACTGCACTATTCCTATTTTTTTTGTTTCTTAAATTCATGAATTAGTGGTAGCTTCTGTTAAATGTCTTTCTCCTTTAATTGATATAATCAATTTTTTTTTCCTTTTTAGCCTGTTTTGTGGTGGGTTACATTGATGTTTTTTTAAATACTGAACTATATTTACGTCCTTAGAGAAAAAAGTCCCACTTAGACAGTTAGTTCAGTTTTACATCCTTACAGGTTATGTGATTTTTATTTATTAATATTATGTTGAGGTAGAATTTCAACATCTCTGTTTATGAGAAATATTTTTCAGTACTTTTTTCTTTTAGATAATATATTCTCTCACAGAACGACTTTTCTGGACTGTATTTTGTGTTTGGAATGTCCGGTGTGTATTTCTCAATAGCTAGTCATCCCTACTGCTGGATCTTGGGACAGTCTTTCTTTACTCTTTCCTTTGAGAATCTGGAGTGGTACAAAGAGGAGAACACTTGAAAATGTGCCTCTTCTGCCAAAGAACAACCTTTAAGAATTTCTTACACTCAGACTCATTCTTACTACATCTCCTGCAATTTTAAAAAATTATTATTTAAGTTTCTGATCAATTTAAGGGTTCAGTGTCTCTGGCCCTGGGCACTAGTGGAGAACAATCAGTGTGACTGCATTCTCTAGATTAAAGGTTACCAATTTGTCTTGAGAAATAAATTCTTTCATAGGTTCTATAAAAATCACTGATTATGAATTTGTTCATCTTTTTCTTGGCATCAGATTAGAAGTAATGATGTGTAAGCTTTCTACCAGGTGAAGGTGAAACTAGAGGGAAAAAAAGCTCTTAAAATGGAAATTTCTTAATTTTTCTTCTAGAAATATCACTTTGATGTTCTCCTTACAACTATTTTTTATTGCTTTTCCATTGATCTTGATCAAACATACCCTATAAACAATCAGACCTCATTTTCCAAACATATCTATTTCACGTACTTTATCAATATAAATTTTAAACACTCACTACATTGTGAAATACAAAAATTATATGTTGTTAAGCAATGTGATAAAAAATAGATTTCATTCCTATGAATATTTATTTGTTCTTCTTATAGTCTTCCTTGCAGTTAACATTTGCTTAAGTGAATTCCTTCATTGAAGTTAGTAATTTCTTAGTAATTTTGTTTTTAAAGTTAAAAATCAACAACCTGCCAAATAATAGGGAAAAAGAATGAAAAGCTGAAAGTAAAGAAGGAAATAAGAAGGGACAAAAGAAATCTTTCAAAGTTTCTCTCAATGTAGTAAAAAAAAATCATAAATCTTTTCCCAATTCCCATGGTTTCCCTCCAAATCATGCTTCAAACCAACATTCTTTCTTCTGTATTTTTGAATCAAAAGCTGTGTTCCATTTTCAATTTTTGTTTTTGAGCATCTGGGTGACCTTTTCTTTTCTTTTTTTTTTAACGTGATCTGTTTTTCTTTCCCCCATGAAAGTATTTTTGGATTGTGTTCTTTTGTGGCTGAAACCAAAATGTTAACATTGCAGTCTACAATTACATCCATCTTATTATTTTGAAGATTATAAATAATATAATAAATGATAATACCTTAGTGTAACAACTGACTAATATGGAGTATTAAATCATTACCTCGCTTGTAATGAATTGATGATAATAATAGCACTTGTTTTAATCACATATCAGATTTCATTCATAAATCTGAAAATAATCCTCCTCACACCTTTAATGGCAGTTATTGAAATCTTTCATGTCAATAGAGCATTCAGTGCTTAATATAAAGATGATAAATCCCTTTATAAGTATAACATGTAAAAAGTAAATATCTCTATTGGCAGATGGTTCAGGTTTTGAATACTTATACAACTGTATTTCAAAACATGATATAAAAATGTTGTTAAAATTTATTCAATAATAAATTTTCTGCCTCCTATGTTTCGTGAAGAATTATGTAAAATATTGAATATTTTGAAAATGAGCAGTGCTGTTCACACAGAAGTTTCTCAAATATGTTTATTTCCTTTTAAGGTTCTTTTCTTCTCTACTTCCCTCCCCCTTTTCCTTCCTTTGTTCCTTTCTTTTCTTCCTTTCTTTTTTCTGACTTTGTTATGGGTTCAACTATATTTTTCTTTAATTTTTGTTTGTTTGTTTGTTTGGTTTTAGTGCCAGGGATCAAACTCAGGACCTTGTGCTTGCGAGGCAGGTGGCAAAACCGCTGAACTAAATCCCTGGTACAAATTCTTTTTTTTTTTTTTTTGGTAGCAGAGATCGAACTCAGGTCCTTGCACTTGCGCAGCAGGAGGCAAAACCACTGAGCTAAATCCCCGGTCTATTTTTCTTTAATTTGTGAGGAAGATCCTATCATACAAAATATTGTATTAGATTATACAGTGGAGCCTCAAGTTACAACTGTTCTGACATACAAACAACTTGGGTCATGACTAGAATTTTATTTTTACTTTATGACCAAAGTCTTGAGTTACCACCAGAATGGCAGCCACTTGTGCTTCCAGATGGTCTCATATGCAGGTTTAACCCTTAAAGAGTTCTGGAAGGAACATCACAGCATCCTTTCCTGTGTGGGGTTAATTGAGAAGTCCTGGGATGATGTCTCTCTAAGAACGCTGAGGTCTGCCTGTGTACAGGAGAGACTTTGAAGGCTGTGTATAGGAGCCTGGACCTTCAGTTGACCAACTTGAGTTACAACAAGCCCTCATGAACAAATTAAGTTTGTAAGTCAAGGGCCCACTGTATATATGATACTTTCAATGTAATCTAATAAAAATCTGTATTATAAGAATACTTGTAAGTTTGTGTTTAGCAATAGAATTGGGAAACTTGAAATAAAGAAAATGACAAGTGTCTATTTTAAACTTAATAATGCGGGAACATAACTACATTACATTACATAAAGTATTCGAATATGTTTGAAAATTTATGTTTTTGTTGTGCTTTCAGAAAACTTAAATGCATTTACAAATAGATTTGGCAAAGTATATGATGTTTTATATTTATAATAGATTGTTAGTACTGTTTATGTATAGAATGGGAGCATTTTTTCCTCTTCAAAGATGTGCAACCACTGAGAAATTGTCAAAGAAGTATTAAAGCTCATTTGACAGTTTTATAATGAATAATATCATTTGAAGTATCAATTTAAATTGAGATTTCTGACTTTTATGCTTTTAAGTGTATGATATTATTATGATTTTAAGATTTGGTGTTTATGCAAGGTTGATGAAAAAGTATTTGAAAAATTCTGGTGTAAACATACAGCATAATGAGCTCTATGATTTACTCTAAATTTTATATTCCAGTAGTTTAAATGCCTCGAGCATACATAAGATTCAGTTCGGGACTCAAATAATAAGTGTAATTTTAGACAGACTCTCAATATCTTATAAAATGACATTGATCTCACGGACATTAACTAAATTGAAGGACAGATAAGCCTTTTCTCTAAACTATCTTTTTAATATTAGCATATTTGTAGTGTGAATCAAAATAATTTCCATTGACAGCATTTTTCAAGTTATCATAACTTAAATATAATGATGCAGAAATCAGGTGGTATTTATTACTTATAAAAATATATAAATAGGTATTAATGAGGTCAAATTAATAAATGTTAATCTCATTTAAACATTGCTGAGAAAATTTTTCATTTAAAAATACAATTGCATTTTGTAGTTTATAGTTTAGCAAAATTGTAAGGTATTTTAGAAGCTGATACAAAGCTCTCACTGTCCTTTTACACTGACAGTATTTTAAGCCCAAATGGTTCGAATGAATAACACTAACATTTCATTTTCATAAAAGCCCGTTACTTATAGTCTGCATAGTAAGTAGAGGCATAAGAGCTTTACAGTTCTATGATTTTCATTTTGGGAATATCAGTTTTGTTTGAATATCTTTCTCTTGAATGCACTTAAAATAAGAACAAGAAGTTTATGTGCAATTACATTATTTTAGAATGTGTAGTGGTAACCCATATCTATTAAATATTTAAAATACATTACTCTTTAAATATTGTTGAAGGTGTTACAAACCTAATCTCCCCTTCATTTCTCATTCTATTATCCTTAAATAATCATAACCAAGAAGCGAAGCCACCTAGAATACAGCACTGTGTGCTTATTTTAGTCACTAAAACAGCCTTCATCTAGAGATTTTATTATGTTAGTGTAAATATTTCTGTTATTAAAATAATGTGATTGTCAAAAAAATACGTAAGAAAGGAACCAGCTATATGTTAAAAGTACTGTTTCTGTAGTTTGGATGTTGAATGTCTCACCAAAAGTCTGTGTATGAAATCTTGGGCCCCAGGGAGGGGCTTTTGTGAAATGGCATGGACCTTTAAGAGAAACATAGTCTTGGGGTAGGCACTTAGTCTTTGGGGTATGCCTTTAAACGGCCTTGTGGCAACTGGCTTTTCATTTTTCCTTCTGCTTCCTGGCTCATGAGGTGAGTCATTTTTTCCTACCACGTACTCCCAGCCGTTGTCATCCAGCATGCCTACCAGAGGCTCAAAATAATGGCTCCCTCTGACCTTGTCTAGAGTCTCCAAAATTGTCATCCAGAATAAGACTGTCCTTGGTATAAGTTAATTATCTTACAATAAATTACATTGTTGTTCAGTTATTTCAGTATACTAGTGGAAAGCTAAATAACATAGTTATTTTCATATTCAAAATCAGAAAATGTTAAGATACTTTAATTACTATGTAATTATTAGCCAAAATATTGGAAATACTACTTCGCACCTGAAGAAGCTCTGTTTGAACCAGGGCACAGCCGTATATGAGCAAGCACTTGTGTTGTACATCAGCAGCCTCTCTGGCAGCCAAAGAAAACTGTTTCATTACCTAGGCCCACAAGTTTGAAAGGAAGTGTTTGCTACTTGTCTCAGGATTCTTACACCTTCTTTTTAAAATACGTATCATCAAACAGAATCTCTCATTCCTAGCAAGGTCTTCTCTTGCTTGCTGGGAAAGTAGGCCAGTCGATATGGTACCTCAGTGTTTTGTAACCTATTTGAACTATAAAATATCTTCTCTGAGATATCCTTTGGCCTGAAAACTATTCAACAATTAAGTAACATTGGTTACTTTTTCAACTGAAGAGAATGAGTTAATATCAATTATGAGGCACAGTACAACACAAAAATTCCCGTAATTCTTGTTGATGCCATAATTATTGGGGAAATAAAACTTCTGTTTCTTGTTGGTCTGTGGAAATCGATCATACTTCCGGGTAAAGAGGAATCTACATAAGAGAAACTCTGACAAGGAGCTTTAAGCACTTTCTTTGAAACCATTAGTTGGAGAAATGCTGTGATCTATCACCTATGTTGATTAGAGAAGAAGAAAATATTTGGCAATAAGTTTTAATAAAGTACAAAATTTTAGAGTTCAATTCGTTCCCAGGCAAAGGAAAAAATTTGACAAAAGGAAAGGTATTCTTGTCAACTGAGCAGAGACTGGAATAAAAACTCATTCTCTTCAGATAACAAACTAACCAGAGTGACTTCATTGTTGAATAGTTTTCAGACCAAAAGATATTACTAACAAAAGGACTTGTAGCTTTTGTATTTATCTTAAAAATTTCTCTGTCACCTTCTTAGGTAACACCAGTAGAGGGACTGAGGAAATGGGATCCAACAGATTGATTTCCATTCTGTTTTTAATGCTAGCAACACACAGTGGTTCAGAGAGGTGTTTTTTGTATCTCTTCAGTTCTTCATTCAGTGATCATATTTTTAGCTTCAAATCAGTCATGGTGTGTTTAGATCATGGAAACAGGCAAATGCTACAAATCAAGCCCCCATTGCTGTTTTATTAAACATGTATAAATATAGCAAATCTATATATCATAAAGTCATTGATTCAACTCTCACTTCAATATTTTCATCTGTAAAATTGATATAGTAAAACTACTTTATGTGTTTCTATGAGAACTAACTTTAATGTTTTAAAGTACTTAGTCCAATGGGTGGCTCATGGTAATTGGTTGAAAATAGTAGTTGAGCTTTATTATTATTTGATAGGAAAAATATAAAACATCGATATACCTTTAATAAAAATTGTAATGGTATAGTAAATCAATATTTAGACAAAGGCAGAAAAATATAGACTCTGGAATTGCCTTTCTAATGATTGATTAGTTGATTTAGTGCAGATTAGGAAAGTATTTAATCATCCATCAATCAAATAATAACATGAGTAATTTGAAGAGGAAGAAAATGATGCGCTTAATTCATGTTTTCATTCATAAATATTTAATGAGCACCTACTATTTGCAAGGCATAGATAATACATTAGAAGGACAATATTGCTGTCTTGGAATTTGCCTTCTATCCAAGGGTAAAGAAAAAAAGTTAACAAATACAAACATAGAAAGTCAGATGAGTTAGGTATACAAAGTGACAGGATAAAAGGGAAGTTCTGCCATATTTAATAGTGTAGCAGCCAAATGTTTTTTTACTAAGATCACATTTGAGCAGGTATGTGAATATAGTGAGGAGAGTTGAACAAGGCAGTTACTGGATCATCCACGACAGTGCAAGGAAAAAAGACACGGCATGAGTTAGGAATAGACATGCATCATATGTGCAAGGGAAAATGAGGTCAGAGTGACCAGCAAATCTCTAGAAAGGGGTGCTTGTCAACTAATATTCCCATATTACCAAATCAGTTGTCTTTGAACATAAATTAAGTTCTTCCTTCCTCAGTCTCTGTTCCAAAATATCTCCTGCGTGCTTGCCTGAAATCCTCAGTGTACCCTAGCATTTAAGGTCATACACTTCCTATCAAATAAGCCTGGGATTGAATTCTCTGGCCTATCTTGACTGAGTTTATGCCCATGGGATACTCATATTCTTTCCTTCAAGGTGAGTTTGATGTTAATCTGCTTATATCTATCTGATTATTTAAAAATTTGGTCTTTTGGTGTACTAATTTATTGTGTGTTTATGGGTGTGGAGGGGCATTGTGTTTGAGGGATTGTTAAGGTTTGTTTTGTCTTGCTTCTCTTCCCCCTAGAAAATTTCCTGCTTTTTATTTGGATTAATATTTTTATATTTCTTTGTACATACTCTCATAATTATGGTTTTACTATTGTCTGATGTTATAATATCAGAAATTATAAAAAATCATGCATTCTTTAATGGTTGCACATAAATGTATTTATTTATTTATTTGAGCAGAACAGTTATTGGCACATTTTAGACATACATAATGTTAACACTCATCATAAGGAATTTGCACATAAATTTTTGGCATAACTATTTAAAATGATACTTTGGGTGTAGGGTACGTCAGGGCTTAACAATGCTTCAAAGTATGGTGCTTTAGCAATGGAGAAAGCAAAAGAAGCAGGAAGGTCACTCTGACTCCCCTACCCTATCCCTACCCCATGCCCTGTCTTTTTGTGTAAAGCAAAGTCACAAAAGAGCTCTTCAAACTAGTTCACATAAAAGTAGACCATAAAACCCACATTCCAATGTCAAGGAATGGTTTTTAGAAAAGAATCGAAACAAACAAGCCATGTTGAGTTTCTCTAGTGGACACTATTACATCTTCCCTTTTTTCTCCAATCATGTTTCTCCATTGCTGTCCAATTCTTTCAGGTGACAAAGGACAAAAACAATTTTCTCTGACTCTTTGGACTTTTGTTTCTGAAGCTTTCTATGTTACAGAAAACTTAAAGTTAAATTAACAATGCTAAACAGAGTTGTTATGCTTTTTTTCTGTTAATCTGTCTTTTAAGAGGTATCAGCCATTATCTTTGCAAAGGGTGAAGAAAAAGTTGCTGTTTCTCTCTTATATTTTAAGGGAAAATTTTTCAAATGGTTAGACCAATTTATTTCCTTACTAATAATCTATGGAAGCTCTGCATGCCCCATATCTTTGCCAAAATTTTGTAATGTAAATTTGTTTTAACTTTCATCTTTTATATGATGCCAAGAAGTATTTTATTCTGGTGTTAATTTGAATCTACTGATGGTAACTAATGTTCATAACTATCATGTCCTGATTGACCATATATTTTCATTTATTCTCATTAGTAAAACATCTTTTCAAGAATATTTCCTACTTTTGTTAAAAAAAATTTAGGTTATCTTTCTTTTCATCGTTGTCCTTTATATAGTCAAAATAAAAATACCTTTTAAGATATACATGTTAGGGATATTTTATCCCTCTCCATGATTTGGATATCTATTTTCTAAATCACTTCTGGTAGTCACTGTTTTAATATTTATTGAATTCATTTGTGGATTTATTTTGTGGTTAATGATTTTGCAACTTCTCTAACAATTAAAGGACAAATGATGTTATGTTTTACTGTAGAAGCTTTCTTTTTTACTGTAGAAGCTCTGTGATTGCTATTTTAAAGTATATGTTAGTTGGATTTAATTAATTTATTTAATTGGTGAATTCTTCACATTTTATACATTTGGTTTGTTTTCCGGGTTTTAAACATATTATTAAATATTCTGTGAAAAATCTATGAATAGTAAGTAAATTTATCTTCTTTCTATGCCCAAAAGAATCCTGGTAACACTATTCTCCTTGAATAATATAGGCACTGGCTTAAGAAGTTGAAAGTTATTTGTTTTGCAGTAATTTTGCTACACTGAGAAGTTTGCTACCAATCCAATTTTTTATTCTCTATTAATTTATATGTACATTTACTCTGCTTCATATTTAGTCATTTTTTAAAATGTTTTGGGGTCGAGGATTTAGCTCAGTGGTTTTAGTGTCTGCTGTGCAAGCGCAAGGACCTGAGTTTGATCCCTAGTACCAAAAAAAAAAAAAAAAAAAAAAATTCTTGACATTTTACTGACCCAATCTAATCCGAAGTCTGTGGACTTTGAAAATTCATATATTTTTCCAATTCAGGAATAATGGCAGCCATATTTTTTGAAAATTATCTCTATAATATTCCCTATATCTATTTATTTTTTCAATTTTTATTTTATTGGTACATTTTAGATTTACAATGTAATGACATTCATCATTGGAAATTTGCACCTTTACATAGTCTCTCTTGGTTCTTATTTTTCCCCCTTCCCCTGCCCTCCCTTCAACCACTCCATCCTTCCCTATTTACAAAGACTTTGTTTCCATTTTTTCATTTTCTCATATTAATTCCATTCCCTTCTTTCCTTTCCCCTACTCCTCCCACTTCCCCTTCCCCTTTGCCCCTTTTCTTCCTATTTCACATTACCTATTATACCTTTTACTCCTTATTTACACTTTCAGTATCTCACACTAGAAAAACTATTTGGTATTTATACATGTGTGTCCTATTTATTTCATTTAAGATTATTGCTTCAATGTGCATCCATTTAGCAATAAATGTCTCTAATTTCTCATTTTTTATGGCTGAGTAGTACTCCATTTTATTTAAAAAAACACATTTTCTTTATCCAGTCTCTAGTTGATGGACAATTGGGCTATTTCCAAGTTTTAGCTATTACAAATTGTGCTGCTATGAACATGGATGCACGCATATTCATTTGGAGCAAGAAGAGACCCAGAATACCAAAAGCAATTCTAGGCAACAAAGATATGGCAGGGGGTATCACAACCCCTAACTTGAAACTATTCTACAAAGCTACTGTGATTAAAAAAAAAACAAAACAAAAAAACATGGCACTGGCAAAGAACCAGACCTGAGGACCACTGGCACAGATTACAAGATGCAGAAACTCCAGATACACTCAGCCACCTCATCTTTGACAAAGGACTCAAACACCCTTGCTGGAGGAAAGATAGCCTCTTTAATAAATGGTGCTGGAAAAATTGGGTTTCAACTTGCCAAAGATTAAAACTAGACCTGTATCTCTCAGCATGCACTAAACTAAAATCAAAATGGATTAAAGATCTAAATATTAAAATAGAAGCGCTGAACCGGCTGGAACAGAGTTTAGGAAGAACTCTTGAAGACACTGATGTAGGAAAAGATTTTATGAACAAAACCTCAGTTGCCCATGAACTAGCACAATCAACAAGTGGGATCTCTTCCTATTTAAAAGCTTCTACACAGCAAGAGAAACCAGCAGCAGTGTGAAGAGACAACTCACAATGTGGGAAAAAATTCCCTGTATTTATTAATGGTTAATTCTATTAGAAAAATATTAGGATGCTTTTTCCTATACCCATGCTTTTTAATTTATCCTGCATTTGTTTTCCCATTGCCTTGTAGTTTTTCTTTCTTGACACATTCTTTACTGCTAATTTTTTAGTTGACTCTATGCCTAAAAAAATTCATTCTATGCCTAGGCTTGTTTGGCCAGCTACTGAGGATACTTTTGTTTTCAATGAGTATTTATGTTTGATTTCCAAATTTCTCTACTAGTTTTTTTCTGTGTCCCTCAGGTTTTTATGAGTCTGTATGACCCATGAGTCTGTATGCTCATTCCCTTTATTTCTTTCCTTTTTCTAATGTGTGCTATTTTCTCTTCAGATTTATTGAGGATCTTATATTTAATGAGCATTTATCAAGTTTTCCGTTGTGATGGAAAAGACCTCAATTATGTTTTGCTTTATCTTGAAGAATTAGAAAGGAATACAATGAAAGTGCTCATAAAAAGGCACTTGTGCACCTATTAGCTAGAAGAAGAGAAACAGATGCCATAAGTTTCTAAGCATTCAAGTTCACAACAGCACATTAGCTCTGGGGTGAAGCAGAAAGTAGAACAATTTAATTTAAAAATAACAATAAGCTAATTTCTGCATCTTAATGGTTAGGAACTTGGGAAATAAATTCTAATCAGGCAATGGCTTTGTAGAAAAATATATTTTGTTTTAAATTATATTGACTTAATATTTATACATATTTAAGGGGTGCATGAGCCATTATACAATTCACGTAGCTAGAAGAGACAATTTTGAGTGCTTTTTCAAGGAAAAAATGAGAAATATAATACTCAATCCACACACAAGTATACTACATGTATCCTTGCTTGAAAATTCTGGAGAGGCAAAAGCTATCATGAAAACACGTCTCATCTAAAATTAAATAAGGAAAAGAAAAGGAGGGGAAAATATCCGCAACAATGTTAAGAGCACTGAACTGTAGAGGAAAGATGATACATAGAAGGAATAGAGTTTTTAGTTTTTCTTTTAATTATGAGTTTTTGAATTTTACTTAGGTAAATTTTTTAAAGATGGTATCTGTGGAATGGGGATTAAATATTTTCTAAATATTCTAGAGATTATATTACTCAGTGAAACAGGTCACTTAGTACTATTGTGTTACATGTTTCAAAATTGCTAAAATAATAAATTTTAAATGTTGTTGCCTCTTAAAATAATAAATACGTGAAGTAATGATTAACCAGCCTCATTCTAATGTGATAAAAATATCACATTGTGCCCATAAATAAGTACACATTTTCTTCAATTAAAAAATTAGATTTGAAAAGCAAAATTTCAGAAAATATATGTGTAATCCTGCTTTGCCTAAAAACAAGTCTGAATCAGCAATGGGTTAAATAATAAAGCCCCACTAGATACAGAAGAGTATAACAATATGCTTTTAAAATTTTATGCCTATTAAATACAAATAACAATACCACTGTGATAGTCTTTAGATGTTGGTTAATTACATTTAGGCACTGAAGTTATAATATAGATGAAATTTGAATGCATGAAATTTAGGATCTATTTCAGCTTCTCAGTTGGCAAACTTGTGACCTCTAAAACTATATCATCATACATTTCATAGGATTGTAGGGAATATGAAATGTGAATGAGTATGTGTAATTGCTATTACACAGCCATCCTTAGAATGAGGGCACCACATGGAAACCCATTGTTCTTCCATCAAGGCACTGGACCAGCACAGGAGAGTCTTTCAGCTACTCACAGATGTCTTGCCAGGGGTCATGTGTGTGCTCCCCTATAGTGTCTCCCTGCAAAGTAGCTTAAGTTTCTCTATCACCTTCCAGACTAAGGAAAGTCAGTTCTAATGGAATCTCTTTCCTGATGAAAATGACAATAATTTGTGGGACTGAGCCTCCTGTTGTTCAGATTGTTTCTACTGTTTCCAGTGCCTAATGAATCACTGTGCAAAGTCTCATTGCATACGAATTTATGCAAATTGACAATTGAACAAAGGGGTTATTTTAGTCAAATCAATCAGATATTGTATCTATTTGAAACGATAATGTAAGCATAATTGATGGTACATAATTAATGATTAGCTGAGGCTGCCAATAATTAAATGATAAGAAAGTATGAAAAGAGGGAGTCTTCACTAACTTGGGCTCCAGGCCAGCAACAGTAGAGCAAACACATTTGCTTCATTTCCTTAAATTGTTGGAACCTTTTCTGTTAGCTATGTGCACTTATTGGAAACCTCGCTGCACTTGTAGCTAAGCACTTATTGTAAGACTAAACATTTACTTGTTGTTACATGGAAGCCTTCTTGGGGTAGTGAAGTAAATAAAAATCTTGGTACTACAAATTCCTTATGGGTTTGAATCCTGGATCTTTGTGGTTTTTTTCTTTTTTTGTTTTTATCTAGCTCTCACACTGAACAGCTACATGTGCTTGGGATACATATATGTTGAAATATATATACATAATATATGAACTTACATTTTCCTAATTCATAACCTGATAGCTATATTCCAGTAACTTTCACCTATGTTTTTTTTGAAGATTGAGTAAAATATTAAGTATAAATATCTTGGATAGTTTCAGAAATTTAATACATGCTAACAGATATTTATTTTAATTATGACCGTCATTGTGATCTTCCTTGGCTCTTTTTGACAAACAATGATAACTTTATGCCAAACATTTAAGCATTGTTTAAGCTTCTACCATAATTCTTGACTGAGAAACTTCAGTTCAAATATATATAGTCACAACACCAAATTCACTGTCCATAAAAGAAATCATCTATAAGGTATACTCAATAAGTTTAAATTTTTCTCTTCTTTAAAAGGCATTATTATATTAATAGTAGTCAAGCCACAGACTGAAAGAAACTATTTTCAAAAAATATATATCCAATCAATTATCCAAATGTACAAAACCCTTAAAAGTTAATAGTAAGAAAACTAGTTATCATCCTAAAAGAGTTAAAATTATCATATTTCAGTGAAACATGTATAGCCATGTTTATAGCAGCACAATTCATAATAGCTAAATCTTGGAAGTGATTTATATGTTCATCAACAGATGAGTAGAAAAAGAAGATGTGGTATTTATGCACAATGGAGTATAAATTCACCATAAAGAAGGATAAGCGAGTCATTTGTAGGAAAATTGGATGCACCTTGAGACTATAATGTTAAGTGAAATAAATCAGACAAATAAGCTTAAATATTACATGGTCTCTCTCATATAAAAACCCCAAATATAAGTGAAGTGCAAGATAAAAGATAGATAAAAGGAAACAGGGAGGATCATCTTTTGCAAATCAGAAGAGTTCCAAGAGAGAGAGGAAGGTGGGAGGAAGGGGAGGAGAAGGGAATGTAAAAAGAATTGAGATGTGTTATGTACAGGTATAAACTCATCATGTTGAATATAATCAACGTGTACTGCAAACATTTACTAACAAAAAGACTAAAAATTGAAAGAAAACAATCTAGATAAAAACAGACCAAAATAGACCTTAACAAAGTAGGTGTATTGATGGTAAATAACCAAATTAAAAGATGTTCTACTTCATACATACATATAGAAAAATAAAAATTAAAGCTACAAATAACAATAAGATATTCTGCACCCCTACGGGAATGGTCAAAATCCAATACATATAAAATTTGAATGCAAATTTGTTGTAATACTAATTGTGTCCATACCAAGTTTTGCTGAGGATGTGGAGTAACAGAAACATCCGTTGTTGTTGGGTATGCAAAATGATGCACTTGCTTTGGAGAACAGTTTGGCTGCTTTGGGGTTTCAGTTTTGTTTTAGTTTTTCAAAGAATTAAATGTAATCTTCCCATAGGATCCAGCAGTTAAGTCAGCTATATTTAGCCAAATGAGCTGAAATTTTATATATAAAAAAATATCTGCACACACATGATTCTTGCAACTTTATTCAAAATTTCCAAAACTTGGAATCAAGTAAGATTTTCTTTAGTAGGTGAACAGATAAATAAACAATGGGGCATTCAGATAGCAGAATACTATTCAGCTCTACAAAGAAATGAGCCATCACATCATGAAAATACAGGAAAGAAACATAAAACCTATATTGATGATTAAAGGTAGCTGATATGAGTATGCCAGATATTTTATGTTTTCACCTCTTTGATATTCTGAAAAAGCCAACTGTGGACACAGGACAAAGATCAGTGATAATCAAGGGTTGGAGGAGAAGGAAGAATGAAGGTTCTTTAGGACAGTGAAATGATATATTAAAGTACAATGATAAATAATACATCTCATTATATATTTGTCACAGCACATAGAATATGTAACAGGAGAGTGTATAGTTTTCTTTTTTTAACATAGCATTTAACCATTCACTGATAATTTAATAATTATATACTATGTTCATTTTATGAGTGCTCCTTGATTACTATGGCAAAACTCAGCAGCTTTATATCATAAATATTTAATTATCTCTTAAAGAGATTTAGGCTGTCTTCACTGGGGGTTGCTTTCAGTCTCTGCGTGCTTGGTCCCCTATCTGGGATGGACTGACTGTCATCTAATTTAAGCTATCCCTGCTTGCAATGAGACTGCTATTGGTATTCTCAGCACTATGACATAAAGCCCTAAACTTGCAATATATAATCCTAAGCAAATTGTCATAGGCATGAGGTATGAAATAATACATACAAAGCTGTATGTAGTAATACACACAAAACACATACAAAGATGTTTTCAAGGTTCTTCAAGGCTTCAATTCTGCTAATATCTATTGATCACAAGACCCAAGGCCAAATTCAGATGCAAATGTTGAGGTAGGTCTCTCTGTCCACAATGCATTGAAACTGGCAAGTTCCATTACAAAAGATGTAAATTGAAGGAAACCAAAGCTTAGAGCCAAATGATTGGATTTGCCATATTCACTATCTTCTCTATATTTTAAAAAATTCTAACCTATAGAGCACAAAGGTTTGAAAAAATACAGTTTGCATAAAATAGACACATTGACCAATCGGAGGATATGAGGCAACTTTGGGTTAACAGGAAACAGCATTTCATTTAGATAATATGTTTAAATAATGTTATAATTTAGATCTGAAATGTTCCACAAAGGTCTCATGTGTTTGGAAGTAGGGCCTGGACAGGAAAGGTAGCTCTGTGGACTGTGACCTAGAAATGTGGATACTGTCCCCAAGTCCTGTCCCCTCTCTCTGCTTCCTGGATGCTTGGAGGGAGCAGTGTTCCTTACTGATGCCCTTCCATCATGCTGACTCTGCCTGGGAGCCTACCAACCATTCACTGAACTCTCTGAAACCATGAGCCAAAAGAAACCGTGCCTCATTTAAGTTGTAGGTATAGGGTATTTTAAACTAGCAATAGGAAAGAATAGAATACAAATAATTAGTAATTAAGCAAATAAATATATTAATTAATTTGATTCATTCCACATTGTATACTCTGTACCACTCTGAACTCCATAAATTTACACAATTAAAATTTGTTAATATCCAATAAAATAAAACTTTAATAAAATTAACCTTATTAATATTCTACTAAAAATGAACAAAATAGTGATTAGTGATAACTGACAGGTTGCTTGAATTTTCCCTAGAACAATGACACAAAACAATGATTTGAAAGTGAAAATACCTTATTCTTATTCCTGATTTTTGTAGTTTTATGAACAGGAACTGCTCAGAGGAATGCTGGAAGTGTTCTCTAGATTTATACAGATCTCCTGTGTGTGTGTGTGTGTGTGTGTGTGTGTGTGTAGGGAATCAACACATTTAATTAATATACAAATGTCCCTTTTTGTTCAGTTACGTGATAAACACTGCATTTCTACAACATGTCATAATGTGCTATTTCTTAACTTTTACCTCTGTGTTTGAGATGACATAGGTGCTTAAAAAATCACCACAAATACTAGCCAAAAACCCTCAGTTTACTTGGCTCACTAGGGACAAGATCTCTTAGCAGCTCATCTCTGCTCTGCTTAGCATCAGCTAAGGAAGCTAAGAAGCTGGAGAATGGTTTACAGTAGACCTTCAAGTCATTCCTGGCCTGACATATGATAGCTTGGGTTACAACCAGAATTTTAGTTTTAACTTAGGAACAGACTCTTGAGTTACCACCCAAATGCTGATTGTGCTTCCAGATGGTCTCAGATACAGATTTAATCCTTAAAGAGTTCTGGAAGGAACATTACAACATCCTTTCCTGTGTGGGGTTGGTTGAGAAATCTTGGGCCAATGTCTCTCCAAGGACACTGAGATCTGACTGTATACAGGAGAGAGACTTTGAAGGCTGTGTAGAGGAGCCTGAGCCTTCAATTGACCAAATTGAGTTATAACTAGCCCTTGCAAACTAATTGAGTTCATAAGTCAAAGGTCCACTATACTCACCTATATGTCAAGTGGTTGATAGTAAGAAGACTCAAATATGTAGTCACTTTAATATTTTAGGCTAAATGGACACCTTTTTATATCATCATGTGGCCTCTTTACCATGGGCATTTCAAGATAAATACATTTCTTTTCTTAGCTCGAGGATCTCACACTCATATCACAAGAACTGGGTAGAAGGTGCATCAGCTTTTCTTACCTAGACATTAAATCCAGACAGTATTATTTTTTGCCACATGATGCATGTAACCATATATGGTCTCTATTTGGGGATAAAGCATTCCAACTGAAAGAATACCAACATTTGATTGAAAGAGTACCAACATTTGGGGAGAGTATGTGACAAGAGAGTCACTGATGTGACAATTTTGGAGAACTGCTGCTAACAATAAATACCACAAGATGGTGGGTCAGTTATGTCCGCTTCAATAGTCAAAAGAGATTTCTCCCTTTCTACACCATTTCTTTAAGTCTACCGTGTAAGCTGTTATTTAGCACCTTTTGTGATATATAAAACAATCACCATGTGCTTCATTTTTTGAAAGACCCTGTTAACTTTTAGAAAGAAAGCACTAATAAAGACTAATCAAATAAGCCCAGTCTTTGAGGACATACAATTTAAAAACATATTTATATGTAGATAAGAAATGTGTTCCTCTTTCAGATGCTTAGGGATGGATTCTAATTATTCTATTTAAGGAGATATTTCCTTATCATTTTCACATGACTTATTTCTGAAATTATTTCATTGCTTATAATTTCTCCCCAAACTTCCCCATTAGTACCATCGCCAAAGTATATGTTCATGAGAACAGGAATACGAATGTTGGTTTACGTTTTACCACTATATTTTCAGCATATTTAGAACCACTAAATAAATGACTAAATTAAAATAAAACTCCATTATGATTGTAAACAAATAAAGGAGAGAGTAAGGCAGAACGATAACCTCTTCACAGCTAAGGAGCATAACTGCTTTGTCAACAACTTAGAGAGAACTTTGAATTAGCTCCCATTTCTTAATCTATTTGGGTTGCTATAACAAAATATCATAGACTGAATGACTTATACGCATGAGATATTTACTTTTCATCATAGTTTTGGAAGCTAGAAAGTGAAAAATCAAGGTTCTTGTAGATTTGGTGTGTGGTAATGGTCTGCTTCCTTGCTCATAAATGATTCCCTTTTTTTCTATCCCCTCATGTGTTGGAAAGGATGAGCTCACTCACTCTTCCTTGTGTTTTAAGCACACAAATTCCATTATGAGGCTATGCTCTCATGATCTAGTTGATTCCTATGGGCTCCACCTCCCAGTAACCAAACAGTGGAAGCAAGGATTTCAATATATAAATCTTGGGGATATAAAGATTTAGTCTATTGTACTTCACATGGAGTAGGTTTGTCTTCTGTTTGAATACAAGAGAAGTAACTTCGTGTAATTCAGACTGTGAATTAAGAGTAATACTGTATAAAACAATAACTTGATCATTGCAATACATTCTAGGTGAGTAAAAAAGTGCCACAGAAGCTTCTAGGATGTTCATAAAAGCATACTTAACTAGTCAGGAATCCAAAAGTTGGTCAATATTTCTTAAATCTCTTTAAAACTGAGAAAAGCCATTTTCATTCCTATAAGAAGTTATGAACAGGGTAAAAAATTATGGGTCAAAAGTGTCCATTGAAAGAGAATCCCCTATAGCGCTGGGGATTTAGCTCAGTAGTTCCGCTGCCTGCCTTGCAAGCGCAAGGACCCGAGTTCGATCCCTGGTACAAAAAAAAAAAAAAAAGAATGCCTTAACCAACTATTTCTCAGAGATTAATTTAAGTAGAATGATAAATGTGAAATTTATGAAGCTGACCTATTTATAAGAACATCACTCCTCCTCCTCAAATTACAAAGGATTATTAAAACCTAGCAGAGATCTTTGTTACTTTGGACAAAGACGTTAATTTTTGTAAGACAACAAGTTGACACTGAAATGAATGACACATTTTCTGATACCATTTAGCACTTGCATAACACAGGGAAAAGAGTATAAATGTCAGAAATAGTTCTGGATTTTTATTCCATCTCTAACAGCTACTAACAATATTTTTGGACAAATCATCTTACTTTCCTGGGCTTCACTATGTTCCCTTATTTTATTTTAATTTTAATTTTTATTTATTTATTTATTTTTTGGTACGGGGGCTCAAACTCGGGACCTTGCGCTTGCGAGGCAGGCAGCGGAACCAATGAGCTAAATCCCCGGCCCTGTTCCCTTATTTTAGTTGAACATACACAAATTTAACCCACAGTTTGGCTTTTAAGATTCAACAAAATAGCATATTTGAACAAGTATAAAATTAATAAATAGGATTTGATTCCAGCTCCTCATTAAAGTCTACACACAAAATTAAATGTTATACTTTTTCCTTATAATGAAGTAGAAAGTGAATGAGTGAACATGCACCAAGCTCCAGTCATGGCAGGGGGCAAGAAACCGTGCATAGTTAACCAGTTTACCTAGGGATACCTCAGAAAACAATTGGATTTTATAGGAATTCTGAGGAGAAGTTCATTAACAAACATTTATTGAGGATATGCAAAGTTCAGCATTTTTTCGGGGGGGGAGGGGATACTGGGGATCGAACTCAGGACTTTGCACTTGCACAGCAGGCACCGGAACCACAGAGCTAAATCCCCAGCCCAGTGCAAAGTGCCAAAAAGTGTGACAAGGAAGATGATGTTGCCTCAAAGCAAAGATCTCTAGAGCCCATAATTGTATTTTTAGTAAAGATCTGAACATCATCCTGTGCTACACTGTGCATTTTTGTCATGTGAGTAAATCCTTATGTGCTTGATAAACACAAGGCTGATGTCAGCATGATGGTGAAATCATAGCTCAAAATTGTTTTTTCCTGGCCAGTTAGAATGGGCACTATCAGCAGGCAATCAAGAAACACAGGCTTGAATGTCACACCCATTCTTCTGCCATGGTTCCACCTATTCTATTTGAGGAGTTATTTTCCTGACGTATAGGCATTTTGACCTTTTCCTCAGAACTCAGCAGCACCAGCTCTTCTTTAGCCTGTTTTCTTAACTGCTTTTCTTTTTGAAGTCTGATATTTTCCAGAGCAGTTTTTTTTTTTATTTTGTTTTGGTCTATAGAACTGAGCATGTCTTACTTACCTGTGAAATTATTTTTCTTTGGATTGTAATTATTACATTAGGATTTCATTTAGATAAGTCTGTAACCTGTCCCAGTCTTATTTTTCCCCTGAGCACCATTTTCCCAAGGACATTTATTTCAGAATATAATGCGTTTGTGGATACTTTTTAAGAGTCACATTACAGAATAAATATCGTTAATATTGTCCATAAATGATAGAGAACTTGAGGTTATACCTGCACCCTTATTTCTCAAACTTTCTCTAAGAATTATACTCTAATTTTTATCAGTGCTAACAACCAGCACTCCAATAGCCAATTGCTACTACTAAAAATTTCTCCGTTGGTATCAGGGCATAATATAACCTCTTTACAGTCCCTAAGTTTGCTTTGCTTTATATCACACTGCAGGTTACATACTAATACAATTTCCCATGGTTTCTCAATGTCAAACACAGATTCTGTTTACAACGGTAGGAATGTAATCATTTATCTTCATCTTGTTCAGCATTTAGTCTATTAATTGGTACATCATAGTGTTTTTTAAAAAGTAGTTCCAGAATGGCAGGATAATAAATTGACATTTCACTAGACACACATCTGCAGGACTATAGAAAGCCTTCATCAAAAGAGTCCAAATGCACAGGTGTCAAATGTACATTATTAGCAGTAGCAGCAACATCATCGTCAGATTCAATTGGTAATTTCAGTTTATATTTTTCAGCTTTTGTAGGAAACCAGGACCCTGGTATTTCCAGTACCCTCTTTTATTTTACAGCAGTCTTTTAAAAGGTAAGTTTGTCTCCATATTTACAAGTGGAGAAATCAGAGAATGAGACCAAAGGGTCAGGGCAGTTATATAGGTGTTTAATACCTCTATTGCTTTATATCTCACCTGTTCTATTACCAGGCCAGATTTTCCAGAATCACTGTGATTATTCTTAGGGATTCCTCCTCAAGAAGACTTATGAAAGGATTATTTAGAATGCAGGTTCTGATCCCTGACACATTATCCTTTCTGTTCCTGTGGGCTAGGCAGACCAGGAATTAACATATTTTGTATGGATTAGTGTTTTTATTTAATACCTCTGTGGAGAGAGTTTTAAACATTGTGTGATGTTTTCTGCATACTGATTTGAGGAGGCGGGAGAGGAAATAGTTATTTTTTGACATTTTGGTTTTGGTAAATAAAATGACCTTTAGTTTTCCCTTGTACAGTTGAATTTAAGTACAGATAAATAAAAGTCTGGAAACCGTGGCTAAAACCAAATATATTTAGATTACGATGTGCCTGTACTTAGAGGGAAAAATATTAATTACTCCTTTCATGGGGTCTGGTTTCCTCTAAAATATTCAGATATTCATGAAAGACAGATTAGACAAATAATTTCAGATCAAACCATTTATCTTTTCTTTCTAAAGTCATAGATAATAAAATTCCTTGAAAAGAATGGCTCCTGAAGTAGATGCAAAATATCATGGGTTCTAGCATAGAACCTTTGTGGATGTCAAGAGAGATTTTACTCAGTACATTTTCAGGTCTGGACACTGTGCTAAGTGTTGGGACTACACAGAAAAAAAGAAAACACAACAAGAATTTGTGCTTTTGAAAATAAAGGCAGACTTTGTTTATTTGTATCTACAGTTTAGGAGCATGGCCACTGTGAAGATCCAGGTTGACCCAGACAGAGATATAATCATCATTATATGTTGTTAGGAATGAGCCAAGGACAAATTCTTTTTTCAGAAAAGGAATGGACTTTCCAAATGGATTCAAGTACTTGCCTTTTCTAATTCCCATCTGCATTGCCTGCAGAGCTCATCTTAAATTACCTTCCTATTATTTTTTTTTTAATTTATTTTATTTTATTTTTTTTGGTACCAGGGATGAAACTCAGGTCCTTTCACTTGTGAGGCAGGTGGTAGAACCACTGAGCTAAATCCCTGGCCCTCCTATTCTTATTTTTAAAGGCGAAAAGTTTGCATTACAACTGTTACAGAGAAAATTCGTACTGCTGGCAGGTTTCCCACTCAAATCTATCTCTCACGGGTGCCTTGATTCCTACCACCATACTCTCTCTAAGAATATCTAAAGCAACATGTGATTTTGACAAGATATGATACATGCAAGCTGCACATTACTATAACTCAATCTCATGATTTTCTATTTGCTACTAAGGTATGATGGATGAGTGCATGTAGCAGAAAGATAGAGAGACAGAGATAGAGAGGTAGAAGGAAATTAGTATTTCTTATTTACGTACATTAATTTTATATTATCCCATGTATGTATGAGTTATGTGTAACTAGGAGAGAGAGAGAGAGAGAGAGAGAGAGGGAGAATGTGTGAGGAAAGCTAGCATGTTTTATTTATCCTTTGCATTGTGAATCTCCCTCCTCTTTGGAGCGATGTATCCTTTATACAAAGAAGTTAGAATCCCTTTATGATTCTAAGTAATATCCTTATTGGGACAGTGGCACAAAATAATCCATACAACACAGTTTCTGAAAAATTTTTGAATTTCCAGAGGGCTTCATGAGGATAGTCCAAGAGTACATCCCCGATGATTATTTTTGTGTGTCACCTTGACCTGGTTCCAAAGTACCCAGACATTTGGACAAGTTTTAAATCTTTTTTTTTTTTTTGTACCAGGGATCAAACTCGCGTCTTTGCACTTGCGCAGCAGGTGGTGAAACCACTGAGCTAAATCCCTGGCCCTGGACAAGCTTTTATTCTGCATGTGTCTGTGATAGTGTTTCTGAGTGAATTAACATTTGAATTGGTGGACTGAGTAAAACAGATTGCCCTCCCCTAGGTGAGTGGATCTCATCCAATGAACTGAAGACCTCAGTAAAGCAAAACAAGCTAAATAAGAGGGAATTCTTCCTGATCACTTGAGCTAGATTACCAGTCTTTTCTGAACCTTGAACTCAGACTGAAACAGACTTTCCTTGGGTCCCTGGCAGGCTGGCTTCCACAGTGCAGCTGACACTGTCCTCTCCTGGTTCTCAGGCCTTCAGACACCTACACATTGGTGCTGCTGCAACTGTACTGTGATTCCAACTTCCTGGCTTTAGACCTTGCTTGGAAACTCTCTCACTCATCTCTGCCCTAAATATATTTGCTTTTGTACTACCTATTATTAGTTCTTTTTCTCAGAAGATCTAATACTGGGTCCATTCCCACTTAAATTTTACAGTGGTCCATGTCAAATGAATGTGTTTGTTTGTCTTAATTCTTCTGGTGACTTGTAATTTACTGGGCAAAGTCTATGTGCATGCATACACACACATACAGAGTTTCCCACTTGCATACATACTACAGATACCTTGTGAAACTGTATAAAAATGGTAACAAGTTTCCCAAAGTTCACATAATTCACAGATTACTATTTCTCACCAGTTGAGTGAATTTTTCATATTATTACACAGAGAAGTTTTATACTTTTCCTTGTCCTTTTCTAAATTTACTTTTTGAGAGCAGCCTTTCAAAAAAATAATTCTTACAGAGTTCATAATTTTGTATGTAGTCATTTCCCCACAAAATGGAACTATCCTTAACTTCTGCCCTCTTATATCAGTATCCACCTCTCATTCTGAACCCACTGGGTAGAAGCTTTTCAGTTCAAACTGTTTTCCCCTTGGGCTTGTAAATTGACTGTTTAATATTTGTCCTTTTCAAACTAGTATATTCTGCATGTGGAAGAAGAACACATTCTTCTGGTTTAGTCTACCCATTCTCCTAGCATCTCAGAGATTCATGAAGAAATTTCCCTTACTCTCAGGTCTGTGAATCTGTTTTAGTCAACATTCCCTTCTCTGGGGCAAAATATCCAACACTGCAAATTCAAAAAGGAGAGGTTTATTTGCCTCACACTTTCCGCTGGGTCCAGTTCATAGTTGAAAGGCTCTAAGGGATAATCTGCATGGTGGAAAGGCTTGGTGGAGGATAGCTGCCCACCCTACAGCAGATAGAGAGAGGGGAAAAGACAGGAACAAGAATACAGAGTACATCCTTCTGGGTCATGTTCCAGTGATCTGCCTCCTCTGACCTCTCTCATCTCCAAACATGAGACTCTTGGGGGACATTTTGACCTAAACTATGAAAGAATCCCACTCCGATGGACACATGGCCTCACAAATGCAACAACTCTATCATCATGACAGCATAGGTACACTGAGGGCAGAGGCTTGGTCCATTTTGTTCTTTGAGTTAATATCTAGTTTTAAAAATACTACCTGAATGGATGCACATTGAGGCGATAATCTTAAGTGAAATAAACAGGACATACATGTGTAAATACTGAATACTTTCTCTAGTGTGAGAAACTGAAAGTGTAAATAAGGACTGAAAGGTGTAATTGATAACGTGGAATAGGAAGAAAAGGGGCAAAGGGGAAGGGGAAGTGGGAGGGGTAGGAGAAAGGAAAGGAGGGAATGGAATTAATATGAGAAAATGAAAAAATGGAAACAAAGTCTTTGTAAATAGGGAGGAATGGAGGGGTTGAAGGGAGGGGAGGGGAAGGGGAAAAAAGAATCAAGAGAAATTACGTAAAGGTGCAAATTTCCAATGGTGCATGTCATTATATTGTATACCTAAAATGTACCAATAAAATAAAATTTAAAAGTAAAAAAAAAAAAATACTGCCTGAACAAATTGATTCTCCATAAATAAAATAAAAAACATGGCAAAAATTTGTACTTTCAAAATAAATTTCCCGAGTGCCTACTAATGCTGGGAACTGTGAATGAAAAGATAAGTGGAGTGTGCAGAAAAGAAAGCTGAGAAGCATGAAGCCGATTGGAAGTCTAACAGCAGTTACGGATGTAGAAATAAACTGCTAAGAGTGGGCTAAAGGCAAGGAAGGAAGATACAGTTGATTCATAGACCAGCATCTCTCTCTGTATTGAAGCTCACAATATTTAAAGGCAGATTACATTTTCTTTCTCAGCTCATCTTCTCTTTATGTGCAGTTAAGCAGTGAGACAAAGCATTTTATTTAGTAGCCATCAAAATTTTTGAGTCCTGGTTTTAGTTTTCAATGATAGAACATAAAAATTGAATTACAAGAGCAATAGATATGCCTGTAGCAGTACTAAATTATTTCAGATGGATATTTCTTAAAATGTTAGATTTTTAAATTCAACCATATTTATTAAGTCATGTTTTCACTTGTCTGGTTGGTATTCCTCTGAAAATATTATTTTAATGGCATGAAATTATTTTGAGATGTTAATTACAATGTTGATTTGCTATCAGTTTCTGTGAAATCAACTTTTGAAACTACCTATTGTTAAAATGAAAGAATTTTAAATATATTAAAGTGGATGACAGAGAAACATGGTAAACTCTTGCCAAAGTTATATATTACTTCTTGGGGGAAAACTAGTGAATGTATTCATTGGCATTTATAACTTTTTCTGAATAAATGTTAGTGAGATCAAAAAATAGCTAAATAAGAACCTAAAGAGAGGCAAAGGATCAAAGATGAATCCCCATGAGAAATTAAACTTATAAGTTTTAAAGTATTTGGTTTTTAAGTCAAAAATGATTTTTTTTCTGTGTCAAAGAGTTCATACAACAATTTATATTAAAGGCATATATCTCTTCCTGCAGGCTTCACTGACCAACCCCAGGCTTAAATTCTGGCTTCTACTCATGCACTGCATTTGGACTTCTGTCCATGTTTTCAATGGCTTTCTTTCTTGTCCCTCTCTTACGTTCTGAGCAATGATTTTTCACAGTATCTTAGCCACATACTGTATCTCCTTACAGCTCCTACAATGTTGTTACTTTTCTGCCTCAACTTCCAGAAACCTGTCTTAAGACAGCTCCAGGCCTTTGTGCAAAAATGTGAGGATATTTTTGTCATAGGACCACCCATTGTCAACATTTTTTAAAAAATCATCAAATAGATGGAGCTTTAATTCTTGATTGTACTATGCATATAGTAACAACTAGAAAAAGGAAATTTAAAGGTGCATTAGAAGAGTATGAAATAGTCACAATATATTTATCTAGTCATTTTTTTTCATCTAAGTATTACAGGTGTGAGTGAAGAGATGACAGCCTCTTTAAAAATCGGTTTTGGTTCCTTTTGCAGAAAGAAACAGCTTTCACGCTTCAACATTTTAACATGTGGTATAGTCCACCAATCGCTTTTAGACTCCTCAGGGTAAGTGAAATACTGGCTTGCCAACCCTGTGAAGTACCAAATATAGATTAAATTTACCTGCTGCTTTAGATTGCCCCAATAGAGCTCATTTATGCAATTACTCCTCTTGATTATTGAATTATATTTACATTTTTCAATTCTTCAGAGATGATAGCAAACAATTTTAAAAACCTCAAGTTGGTTTGTAAAAAGAGGAATGTGTTTTTGGCTTTTCCATCACATTTAATTCCAAAGATTTATTATTGAACATAGAAATACTATATTACAATCAAGAGTTAATTCAAGATATTCAGAATATAAGCCTATTGCTTTATCAACACACTAGACAGAGTCATTTAGTATAGAGAGTTTCAGATAGCTGATGATGTTGAGCTGGATGACTTGATGCAAAAAAAGAACTCAATTATCATAGTGTGGAGCAGCATGGATCACAGGCAAAATCCATGTTGGCCCTTGAGACTCACTATAAATTTCCTCAGCCCAGGAGGTCCAGGTGTTCTTGCTTTTGTGAGCTCCTTCTTCAAATAAATAAATAAATGTGAAAATTATATTTTGTAATTGTTTTAGAATAAAGATGGATGCAATCCAGACCAATTGCATTCATTTGGTTTTTGGATTTTACATAAATTTTAACATTGTTGTGCACCTGTAAAATTACCATAGCACAAAAGAGTCTGTGGGGATTGTTCAAGAAAGATAAGTTGATTTTGCTGGCTCTGATCAGGATCAAGGTAGATGACCACAGGCATTCAGGGGTCCTTTTGAAAATTTGATTTTCCACAACAATTCAGCTAGTTTTACCAATATTCTCGCTCGATCGTTGGCTTAAAGCATTCATTTTCTATGTAGTTCCCTTGTGAACAGAACTGTGGCTCCTGTGGATGTGGTGAAGATGAGATATAGTCTGAGTTTACGGGGGTATTCAGGGTGAATTTTCTTGTCATTTCTGAGGATTTCCCTAATTTTAATTTTTCTGATAATTCAAGGATACTGATCCCAGAGGTTGGCATTCAAAGAGTTGTGCAGAGGCTCTGGAAGATGTGGAATAGTGTATTGAGAGCAGACTCCTGTACACTCAGATGTGCTCCATCCACAGATTTCCTCAAGCCCTTCATGTCAATAACTTCCTTTTGGTGAATCATGTCAAGATTCTATGAGATCTTTGACTCTTCCTTCTCTCATTATTTCTGCCCTCAATGAAGATTCACTCCTCTGTATATCCCATTGCTATCACTCTGTCTAAACACCCACAATCATCTGAATTATTGTAATAATTCTAATTTATCTCCTTGTTTTTACCTTAACTCTCTCTATAACCCTTCTCAGACAGAGGCCAAATGATTCTTTCAAAGTGTAAATCACTGCATCCACCCATCTACAACATAACCTCTAGTGATTCTTTTCAAAAAGTAAAAATCTAAAGCCTTCATGATGCTTTACACAGTTCTATGCAATCTGGCTCCTCTGGATGTCATCTCCTGTTTCTCCATGCTATGTTCACTACAGGTTGGACCCATGAAGCTCCTGAAATCTGCTATGCACTCTGCCTCTGAACCTTCATGCTGACTACTCCTCAGATAATTCATTGATCAGTTGCTTTTCTTCTTTAATGAACGTTACGTCTGTGTCCCTTTTTCAACAAGACCAATAGTGTATACTTTTTTAAATCTCCCAAGGAATCTTTACTTCTGTTCCACTGGAATACCATTTAAGCTCTCAGTGTAACATTTTATTTTATTTTATTTTATTTTATTTGCTTTTTGGTTACTGTCTTTGCAGTGACGGGGATTACTGTAAATTTTTATCTCTGATGTATTCACAGCATAGGATTATTTCTGACATTCAATGCCTATTGATTAAATTAATGAAACAAACAAATATAGGGACTGGAAGAGTAGGGAGTGGATGCAAGTACAGCTGTCCAATGTCTCCTGAAAGAGGGTGCCTATGCCACAAATTAGAATTATAAGTAAGATCTCCTTTTTTATGGCTCTTTATTGAATTTACTCAGGTATAGCAAAAGTTTGGTTGAATCCAGTCTTTATCATTCTTAATTAATACCTGTGATCCTTATTTCAAACATGTATTGATTGGAGTCCAAGGGTTTTTGTGAGTCTGTGAAGCACAGGGTTTGGGACAATGGATTTAAGGCTTAGTTATGTGGGCACTGCTGACAGCATTGCCCAAGCTGAACAGAGAATCAGAAGTGAAGATAGGCGTCTGGCCAGAGGGTCATTGATGCCAGAGGAGATAGATGTTGTGGCTGCTTTTTTATCTGTGTTATGAGGTCACCTGGAAATATTATGTTATTCCCCTCTACCAACTGAACTTGAAATCTATGGACATGTAATTATAACTTAGCTGTATTTATGAAAGCAGTTGTATTTATCGAGGCAAAATTTAAGAGACTGTTTTATCTCTTTAAAATGCTTTAACTATTTTTTTCAGTTATTTTAATATTAATATGCCTTTATGAATGAGTCAATACATTCCTGAGAGAGACTTGATTTTATGTTTCAGGGTACTATATAAAGAATTTGGGGTTTTGGTGAGATTAAAATCCTAAGAAAATAAATTGGCAACAGTGCAAAAGTTAACTAAAAAAAATCAAAGTCTGTAGTCTAGTTCAGAAAACCAAATTGCAAAGAATCATATTAAAACACAATAGATCAGTCAGTCAACACTGTTCTTTTCTCCTTTACAAAGTATTGAGGAGGAATGCTGTAATGCTGTATATTGATTCCACATTTCAGTGCAATAGTCTCTCTCTCTCTGTCTCTCTCTATCATTTCTTTCATGAGTATCATTGTACAAACCTCCAAAAAAGTCTTCATAAATTTGAAAAACTCTTATTTTGTGTTAATTATTTGTTTTACAAGTAACAAATATTATTTATTTTGATGGGCATGAAAGAGCTTTATACATATGCATATACAGTCAAGGTATTTTGGTCAACTCTCACTTTGTAACAACTTAAAATAATTGAAGGTATAAGATAATAAGGTTTACTTCTCTTGAATGTGTTTGCAGGTTGGCTGGGGCAGCTCTACTTCATCTAAGGCTCATGGTGAGGCTCTGTTCCACGTGTATCTTTCTCCTTTTGGGGCTGTGGAAATTGCTGAGGCTGTTCGTTCAATGATGAAGGTAAAGCATGAGGAAATCATTGGTTCATTTATTTAAGGTCTTCTAAGAATGAGCTAGGAATTTGTGCCCAGTCATTTCTCCCCATTCCTATTAATCAAAATGACTTCTATGATAGCACCCCAAATAAATAGCAAAGGAATATTTCACCTTTGCTTGGACTTAATTCAAAATGATATTGATTATGGAAAAAATAAAAATAATTTATGGTGAGCACCTACCTCTAACCCATTTTTCCTATCTTGCTTTAACATCAAAAACTATAATAACTCATGTGGAATAATTTCAAAATTATTTTAACTCCTCACTTTTCCTTATTCTCCTTAATGTTGTACCAAACCAAAGCCCAAGTCCTTAGAATCCAACAGCTTTCATTGTGTCTAACATTTGCCATTTTTTTGTTTTTATTTATGTTCCTTTAGAACAATAGAAAAGAGAGGAGTAGTAAAGAATATCGAATCAAATTTAGTTTCTGCAAGTTTGTCAAGAGAACTACTTTCAACATGTGTTATGTGATTTCCTAGTAGGTTATGCAGCCTCTAGAAATCTATTGGCTTATTGTCAAGCTAGTGGTAAGTATCCTACCTAAGCGCCATCATTCTTTCACGTTGCTACCACTATTAAATCCTATCACCAACTCCTACAGTGATATTTCTTTACCTATACTATACTATAAATCTCCAACTCTTTGGAAAGATATCCAAAACCGCCTTTTGTTCACACTCATATTCCTTTTCTTATTCCATCCAACCTACATTCTTATAAACATGTCATAACCACTATATCATCACAGACATGGAGGGGCCACACACATAAATTACTCTCACCCTTGATTTCCCTTTGCCTATTTTAGTGCTTATCTTTCCATTGAGGTTCACCTAAACTACCAATTCCTTTGCAAATGTCCTTTATACTTGAGGGAGAATATATGGATCTCTTTAGTGGCATTCAATTTATTTTGATTAGAGGCACACATTGTTCTTTTTAGTATTAGAGGCAATATTATTCAGGCTTGTCTCATCTGTTGATTTTATGTTTTTTGAAAGTGAGACAATAATAGTCTTATTATAATTTATAATTTTATCACTTGACTGATAAAATTATAATAAGTATAACAAGTATTGTAAAAGTATAACAAGTTTCCTGTTAATATTTGTTGACTTTAAATGAGAAGAATTACCAGGAACGTGATGTCTTCCAAAGTTTGAAGAATTATTCTTTAAAATATATATATTTTTGGAGGTGTATAACTATCCCCACAGGATAGTATACTTTTTGTATATTTTTAATTTTACTGTAGTTTTATTGGCAAATAAAAACTGTGTGTATTCACAGTGTACAGCAAGTATAGAATATATTTACATACTGTGAAAAGAATATTTTAATAAAATTAATCAATACATTCATTACTACAGATAGTTACAGTGTGTGTGTGCTTCAGAAGTGATGGCAGTTAAGATCTACTTTCAGCAAATTTTAAATCAATATTGCAGTACTGTTAACTATAGTCACCATGCTGAAAGTAGGTCTCAGAACTTACTCATAAGTGAAAGCTTGTACAGGGTAGCTCCTGAAAACCACTTTAACTCTGTTTCTATGCGTTGACTCTTTCAGATTCCACATATAAGTGAGGTCATGCAACATTTGTCATTCTATCCCTGGATTATTTCACTTTACATAATGTCCTCTAGGTTAATTCACACTGTAACAAATGGCAGGGACTCTGCCTTTTTTGTAAAACTTGAAAAATATATATATAGTTGTCTTCATCCATTTATCTATTTCCCTACCTTGGCTATTGTGAAGAGTGCTAAATGAACATGGAAGTCTATTTGTAGTATTTTGACATAGGCATTTTACTTTCCTTTCTTTTGTGGGTAATATCTGACAGTGAGATTACTGTAACCATCCTACCACTTTTGTAATGGTTGTAACAGTGTGGAGTCCCATCTACAATGTACAAGAATTTCTTTATCTCCACATCTTTGACAACACTTCTTTTCTCTTATAAATTTTCTGCTGTACTGGAGATTGAACCCAGAGAATACTGATCTACATCCCCCACCCCTTTTTAAAAATTGTTATGATTTAATTTTGGAATAGGGTCTCCCTACATTACATAGGTTCGACTTGATCTTGTAATGCTTCTACCTGAGTTTCCCGAGAGTTGGGATTAAAAGTGTGTACCATCATGCCCAAATGTCTTTTGATTTTGAAAACAGTCATCCTTACTATTGTGAAGTGATAATCCATTAGATTTTGATTTACATTTCTTGGTGAATAGTAGTCCTGATCAGCTTTCATATGCTTCTTGGCCATTCATATGTATTCTTTGAAAAATGTGTTTTACACACTTTGGCCATATGTTCATGGAGATATGTGTATATTTTTAATGAGTTATACAAGATTTTAAAGTTATTTAAACATTAAACAATTATCAGATGTATATTTTCTTTCTTTCTACAGATTTCTTAGGTTAATTGATAATTTTCTTTGCTGAGTAAAATATAGTTCAATATAGTTTAATATAGTTTAAGTTGGGTTTTTTGCCTTTTGATTCTGTACATCAATAAATCTTTTTATTTCTTTATATCTTTTGATTTATATATTTTGATTCAAAATATCATTTATGTGTGTTCTTTGAAAAATGTGTTTTATGTTCTTTACCATATCCTTTACCCATATATTCATACAGGTATTTATATTTTTCCTATCGAGTTATACAAGATTTTAAAATTATTTGAACATTAAACAATTACCTAATATCTAAATATTTTACAAACATTTTCTCCCTTTATGTGGATTTCTTAAGTTAATTTATTATTTTCTTTGGCGTGTAAAAGCTTTTATATTTGACATGGTTCAACTTGGCTTTTTTGGTCTTTTGCCTTTCTTTTGTTTCTGTTTTCAAATTATCATTGTAAAGACCAATGTCTAGGAATATTCCTTGTTTGTTTTCTTCTACAAGTTTCAGATCTTGCATTGAAATATTTAATCCATTCCAGGTAATGTTTTAAAATATGGTCCAAAATAATTGTACAATTTTATTTTTGCATGTGGATATACAATTTTCTACCATCATCTACTGCAAAGAGATTATCCATTCCCTGTTGTGTACTTTTGGTGTCTTTGTCAAAGTTTACTTCAATGCATATGTGTGAATTGAGATCTCTATTCAGTTCCCTTGTTCTATGTGTGTTATTTTGTAAATATCATATCAATGTAATTACTATAACTTTGTGATACTGTTTAAAATAAACAAATGTGATCTCTCCTGCATTATTTTTCTTTCTCACATCACTAGTTATTTAGCATATTTTGTGGTTCCATTTGCAATACTGTTTTTTTCTCTTTATATGAAAAATAGAATAGTGATAGTAATACAAAAAGCATTGAATCTGCAGCTCACCTTAGATATTATGGGCACTTCAACAATATTGATTTTTTTCCAGTGTACAAACAAAATATTTTTTCATTTGTGCTTTCTTCAGTTTCTTTCATCAGTGTTTCATAGTTTTCATTATACATGATATTTTATTTCTTTGCTTAAATTTATTGCTAATTGTTTTATTCTTCTTGATGTTAATGAAATGGGTTTGTTCTCCCTTTTTTTCATATGGTTCATTGTTATTGTATAGAAATTCAACTGATTTTTCAGTGCTGATTTTTGTATCCTGACAATTTCTTAATTTTTCTATTCTAAAAGTGTTTTGTGCAGTCTTTGGGAATCTTGACATCTATCAAATCCTGTCATTTGTAAATTGAATTTGATTTCTTATTTGATTTGATTTTTTATTTTCTGGTTTGAAGTATTTTTGGTTGTTTTTAATCCAATTCCTCTGACTGGAACTTTCAATACAATATTGAGTAGAGGTCCGGGGATTTAGCTCAGTGGCACCGGACCTGTCTCACAAGCTCAAGGTTCTGAGTTTGATCCCCAGTATTGGAAAAAATAATAATAAAGAAAATAAAAGAACAATATTGAGTAGAATTGGTAAGAGTGAATACCCTTACCTTGTTCCTGATCTGATAGCCCTATTCAATAGGCTTATAGACTGATGAAACACAAAGGAAAGTAGAAGGACATTGCACTAGTATTGAAAAGTTCCAATGTGCTTGAGCAGGTGTGTCTTTGCTACTGCCATCACTTTTAGACATCACTTTTAGCTTTTCACTGTTGAGTGTGATGTTAGTTGTCAGCTTGTCACAATGAACCTCATGATGGAGGAGGGCTTACAACTTTGTAGCTCAAGAAATAACTCTTGGGAAGATGGATGCAAAGTCAAAGAAAATATAAATAATATTGAAAATACTCATAACTAGAAAAATGTTCTGGACATTATATTGGAGTTATTCTAATTAACACTAAATGGTGGAGACTTGTCAGAAATATTGAAAATTTGAGTAAGGCATGTAAATGAGTATTGTTCTCTAGAAGAATAAAATCATATATATATATATATATATATATAATATCCACATATATTATATTATATATATGGATTTATTAGGTAGGTTTACAGGACCAGAAGTGGGTGAAACAACAATGACCATCTGTTATCTGCTCATGGGAAAGCCCAAATATCCAAGAATTTTTGAAGCTGGAAGCTGTAGAACCAGAGGGATCCACAACACAGCCTCATTCAGAAACTGAGGGACTTGAAGCTCCCCTGTAGAGTCCCAGGCATGAGTCTTCATTGAAAGGCTGAGCACTCTGGAATCTGATGTCTATAAGTTATGGCAGCAGCAAAGACAGGCCTGCTCAAGCAGATTGGAGCTCTTCAAAACTAGTGCCAATATCCTTCCTTCCTTTTGGTTCCATCAGTCCACAAGTCTATTGGATACCAGTAGGTCTACCACAATTGGGGTTGATCTTTTCCACTCAGTTTCCTGGCTTACATGTCAATCATCTCTGGAAATACCCCCACAGACATGCTCAGAAGTGTGTGTTACTAATTTGTTAAGCACTTCTTAATCCAATCCAGTTGACAATCATGATTAATGGTCCAAGACTTCATACATTTGGTTACATGAAAGTTTTTCTCATATTTGATATTCTATAATTCATGTCAATACAAAGCATACTTTGACTTGCTAAGATATAATCAAACTTAGATTTGTTTAGAGGAAAAAAAATATGAACATGGAAACAAAGTGTTTGTAAATAGAGAGGGGTGGAGGGATTGAAGGGAGGGCAGGGGAATGGGGAAAACATAAGAACCAAGAGAGATTACATAAAGGTACAAATTTCCAATGATGAATGTCATTATACTGTATACCTAAAATGTACCAATAAAATTAATAAAAGAAAAAAAAGAAGCCAAACCAAAAAAAATATGAAAATGCCTAGAATCATGCATGTATATTATAAATATGTTTCACAAATTCTGGGAAGCAGTAAAATATTTAAAACACACCAGAAAACACTTTATAAAGTTTTTACATAACCATAAATAAACATTGTATATTTTATAAAGTATATGTAAAAAGTGGCTTGGAATTAAAAAAAAGATCACCTTGGATTGAAGATGTCAGAGCCAGTCTCTTGGTGATTGGATATAGGGGAGTGAGACTAAGTTCCAGACCCTCATGTTCGACAATTTACTAGGCACTTCTATCTGTCTATTATAAATTTATACAGTTCTCTCTAGCAAAACAGAAACATTCAGTTTACCAAACCCAAGTTTTTCCTCTTATGTTCTCTGATTTTAAGGATAAAAGAAAGTTCTATCCAATTGCCCAAAATTGTTTTTGTAATGCTGATTTTCTTCTCATTCCTTGATTCTTGTTAGTTGTATTTTTCTCAAGAGGTATTGTGTTACTTTTCTCTCATTCCTAAGGTGAAATACCCGACACTCAAAGGAGAAGAGATTTATTTGGCTCACAGTTCTAGAGGTTTCAGTCTGTAATTGGGGGGCCCCAAAGCAGGGTGGCAGAGCAGCAACAGTTCACGGGGGACAGACGTTAGGAAAGCAACAAGAGAACTAATAAGAGTCTTCCTGACTCTTTTTTCCCATCCAGACTACTGGGATAGGGTGGTGCCAAACCAATCACTCATGTGTAGAGGTTTGGTAATCACATACCCTTAATCCCAGCATCATACATTCCAGATTCAGCTACCCCTGGAGAAGATTGCATGAGGCTTTGGGGGGACATCTAAATACAAGCCACAACAAGTATCCAGTTAAAAGAAGTATTGTCCCAAATATTTTCTGAAAAAAATTAAACTTATTGTCAAACAGTAGCCAAAGTATTAACTTTAATCATGATAATTTAAAGGCAGAGTTTGGTTTAAACTCACATGTACCTGTTTATTTAATCCCAGATTTAGGCAAATTTATCTACCCACCCTCAAAAAGAACTGAACTGAGAGGGACCCTTCAGGTTTAGAAGGTTTGTTTTTGTTTTTTGTTGTTTGTTTTTAATGTAAGAATGGCACCATCCTGGGTGGTAGCCACTAACAACATATGGCTAATAATTGAAATGTGTCTAATCAACATTGATATGTGCAAGATATCTAAAACATACATCAAATTTCAAATACTTAGAACTGCAAAAATAATACATTTCATTAGTCTATTTTTATATTTATATACATATTTAGTTCTATTATTGTTTTCTTATTCATTCCTTATAAATTTCCTTGATTAATGTTCTTTATGGTAGCTTCATAGGCTATTTCTGATTAAGCAAAATTTCATAGCAAAGTATAAAACAGTCTTCACAATATAATCACTCAATTTATTTATGTACTCTATTCTAGCAACAAGTGTCTCTTTAGAGACTGAGAAAGTTTTCTTATAAAACTGGGTCTTTTTTGCCTAGAATAGCTATTAGATACTGTAGCTCTGACTATAACCTCTTGATCTTCAGATTTTAATTTCAAATATCATGTCGTGTATGAATAATAAAACCCTGGAGCTGGGTATAAGACCTTCTTATTCCTCTTGTACCCCCTACAAACATTGCTATCCAACTTAATCACACAGTATTTAATTGCCCTTTTACTTGTTTGTGCTATTCATTTCACTTTGAATTCTCAGAGGTCACCTTATGTGTCTTATTAATTTTGACCCTAAGTGGTGTGTATCATGCCTTACATAATAGATGTTTCAAATGTATGTGGAATGCAGAAAGGAATCCACACACCAATGGAAGGACTCTAATTCATTTTGAGTGAAAATTACTTTCAGTAAATAAGAATTGTTTTGGAAATCTAGCTCTCAGTTTGATTATCATTAAAAATACTTTTTCTCATGACCTCTGTCCTTTGCTTTTTCCCTATATGTCATTTACATAGAATAAAGGTGTTTTAATAAATTATGATGAAAATAAACCTGTACTTTTACAAAGTAACATAAAGTAAGTTATCAGAGCATAAAAATGCCTCTATTGCAATATTGTTCTTCTTGAGTCAAATTAGCTTTTTAAGTGGTTTTGCAGATGTGTTTCTTTACTCAACTGAGAAGAGATAGTCCGAAAGTTTTTAAATGCCTATTCCTTTCTATTTGTCTTTGCTCCTCATGAATTAGGCCAGCACAATCATTTCTACACAACCCAAAGCCAAACTCTTGAGCCGTTTCTATTATACATTCATTCCAATGGAAATAATGGCTTTCATTTACCACAGTGTCAGAGGCTAGTGAAGCCAAATTGGCTGCAGCTGCATTGTTTTATAACAGAAGATAATGTTATCCCCACTGTAGTTACAAATGTGATTTCCTCAGAGTTCAAATACTCTTAGAGCTAAACTGTGATTTGATGTCTAATGGTCAACTCATGTTCTGGGGATTAAGTTAATTAAAACAGTTGCCCTGCTCTATTAAAGCTCCCTGTAGACTAATTATTAAAGTGCCAAGCACCATTACAAACCTACAGCATTTGAAAGTCACAAAGGGAGTTGCTTATGTTATGGGAACTCCAGAATTCAGTAGATTATCGCCTGTAGTAAAAGAACATGCACACTGAGAAGTAGATTACCTTCTCCACAGCCACTGAGCTATTATAAAATGTACAAAGGAAAAGCCAAATGTGCAAGCACTTAGATTCACAGCCCTTAGAGTCTGCAGTTTCCAAAGCTAGTCAAATATCAGAAAAGCTGCAGCTTGGTAAAGTGCAGAGAACTCTGTTTAAAGAATCAAGAAGCACAAATCCCAATCTCAGAGATCCCTCTGTCTGTATAAACTCAGATAATTCCCTGCACTTTGGGCATTTAGGGTTTCTTCTGAAAAATGAAGATTATATTTGTGGTCGGTGATTCCACAGTGACATATTTTAAGTTAATCAGGGTATTTTGTCCACAGAAACTTTGGATACAAAAGTTCAAGAAAGTAGCATGGAGCACAGTCATTAGACCTTCATGTCCTCAGAACTCTCTCATGGCTTTGTTACACAGAGTATAATTTAAAGGGTTTCATATCCTTTTCTTGGTGCAAGAAATAGGTGCTTCATTTTCTTTTTTCTTTTATTAAATTTCAGAGAGATCAAAAGAAAAAAATTATTTTTTCCAAAAAGGATTTTAATGTGTGTATTTTCTTAGCAAAATGTAAATTATAATGAGAATGATAAATAAAAATTTTGATACTTGTGTTAAAACAATGGAAAGAATATCAGTTATAAAGTTAGACTGACCTTGTTTTAATTTCAAATTCAATAGATGTGGCTTTAAGAAAAATTGTTTCCCCTTTTGGTATCTCAGCATATATATATATACAAAGAATACATCACCCCAATACACTGTGGTATTGCCAGAATAAAGTGGGACACATACACACACAATGCAGTGGTCACTTTCACATATTTTAGTTCCATACTATAAAGAGAAAAGAAAATATCTTTTTTTGTCTATGTATAGTATAATCAGAATTGATCCTATTTCTAGAGCTGGGTGTTGTTCAAGACATTTAACAGATGAGTACATGGCATTTTATGTTGTATTCTGATAAAAAAAAATCATTATCACAGGTATAAGAACACAACTTTCGAGTCTGTTGAGATGAGAAATCAAGGCAAGGAATTGGATAAGCCTGAAGATAATTATTCCTTCAAGGTTATCTATGAGACATCACAAACTTCAGGTATGCAGCTACTCATATTGGGTGCAGTTGATTTTCAAGCCCGCAATCCATTAAGATAGGACTTAGATCTTTTCATTTTAGGTATGTCAGTAGAGAAATATTTTAAAAAATCAGTTTCCTATATTAACTTTCCATTTATGTAAGTTTAATATCAACTTGTTACTTGTCAGCTAGCAAATCAGTTTGGGAATCGTGTTGTGTACTCAATAAATCATCTTGTAAAACCCCTTTTTTCTCACTAGAGTTAACAGCAATACCTATTAGGAAGCAGCAGTTCTCATTATTACTCCATGAGATGCTGGGGCATCAAAGTATATAAGCTCTGGCAGGGCTCATTCATCAAGGTAGGAAATCTGTTTCCAGCATTAAAACACTGACTGCACAAAAGTCCTTGTTTGGGTGAAATAAGTAGAAATTTTAAAACAATAAGAAAAAGAATGAAAGAGAGATGAAAATGTAGTTTGTCTAAAGTTATTTGCATGAATCAAAACACAAATATTGAGATAGTTTATCCTTGGTCAATACTCAAAAGTCAGTGGCTTAGTTCTTAGAGTTTCATATCTAGAGATATAAAAAGAAGTCTACATTTGTACAAAATATATTTTTTAATGAATGCTTCACTTTAGCTGGTGCTAAGTCTGGCTATTCAAAAATTATGTCTGATAAAATTAAGGCTTCCCAGGGCTGGGGATTTAGCTGAATAGTTCCAGCACCTGCCTTGCAAGCAGAAGAACCCAAGTTCGATCCCCAGTACCAAAAAACAATAAAATTAAGGCTTCCTTTGGATAGTGGATGGGCTGTACCCTCAATCCCCAATTTTTTTTGGCAACAAGTACTGGTTTCATAGAAGACATTTTTTCCACTGATAAGAGAACAGGGATGATGTTTGATTTCTGTTTTTATTAATGTATGTTTGCAATTTATAATAATTATATTCCCCAGGACTAGCATCACTGCCTCAGCTCCTCCTCTGATCATTGGGCATTTGATTCTCATAAGTAGCTGGGACTGTATATCCTGAGTGTGCAGTTCACAGTAGGGTTCAGGTTTTTATGAGAACCTAAGGGCACCCATAGTCTGAGAGGAGATGGAGCTCAGGTTGTAATGTGTGTATTGTGGAGCAGCTGTCAATGAAGACAAAGTTCACCTGCCTCCTTCTGTGTGGCCCAGTTCCTAACAGGCCACAGAGTGCTACTGGTCTATGACCCTAGGGGTTGGAGACCCCTGGGCTATATGATTCATTAACAAGATCAGGTAATCTGCATCTGAAAACATGTGACTAGAGTAAATCCAAGATATACTCTTACTGGGTCTTTCTATTGAGTTAAACGATAAGGTACATACATTTTAAGAGGCATGGGTGGCAGATACACACAAAAATAAATTAGTCTTCAGCTTTCATGTGGACTCATATCCAGGTTTCTGGTTCCAAATGTAAATAATTGAGTGACTCTCAGAAGCCACTTATTGACCCATGGGTTTAAACAACCAAAACAATGGAGATGAATGGTTATCTTTATCATGATTAAATTTTCATCTATGTATACAAATTAAATGATTTGGGTCATGTTTTAAAATATATAAAAAGAGTAGATTCAATCTGGTATGATTTTCTTGAGATGAGTAAATACAATGATCAACAGCTAATGTCACATATTTAATTTGACAGCTGCATTTTTGTCAATTACTAATAGGATATCGCTCAATCCTATTCTGTTACCTGCTTGGATTGATCACACTAACTGAGTAGAGAACTATTATTTAGCAATACCAGTATGGACATTCAAAATTTTGATGCTAGATATGCTAGTTGGATAACTAACTTGATTTACCATGAGTTTCCTAAAATATCAAATAAAATATATCAATCACAATGTATTAGTTTTCTCCAAATAAGCAGAACAAATGCATATGTAAAAATAAGTGTAGCATAACATTTCAGTCAATGATGGAGTGCATATAAAGTGGTGATCCCCCAAGATTATATTGCCTGTTGTCTTGGTATATATACTAAATGTAAATGTAACATTGCCCAGCAAAGCATTTCTCATAACACACCCCTGCTTTTAAGTGAAGCGTAACTATACCCAGAAAGAGAGGTATTACAAGAACTGGATTACTTCATTGTGAAGGCTAAGAGCTCCCACCATCTGCTATCTGTAAACTGCTTCCCAGGAAAATAGGTGCTAGAGTTCTAGTCCATGCCCAAAGGCCTGAGACCAAGAAGGGCCAAATGTGCAAGAGCAGGCTGAGACAGTCGGCCTAGTTTAAGCAAAAAGCTAATTCACCCTTCTTCTATCTCTGCATCCAATTAGAGTCCTCAATGAATAGGATGATGCCCATCCCATGGGTAAGTACAGTCTTTCAGTCTATGAACTCAAATGTTTATTTCTTCTCGAAACATTATTTTGGACATTCCTAGAAATGATATTTTTCTAGCTATCTGAGCATTCTTTATTACATTAGGTTGACACTTAAATTTAACCATCATGTACATTAAAAAAAATCTGTTCTTCCAAATCTAAGAAATTTACTTGTATGATCACAAGTAAATGAAATGATAATTTACTGTATGATGAAGAGGAGAAAACGAAAACATCAACTTGATTTGTCACTTCCATAAACCCATTTCTTCCTTCCAAATTTTGTGCAAGCTCTAAAGATGAAGTGAAGTTTAGTAAACTTTAAAAGTGGCTTTGGTTGTGGTATTGCATGACATTTTGACAGCCATGGAGACCAGTACTTCCACATACAGTCTCTAATCATGCCTGCTGGAAGTTTAGCTCTTGAATTCTCATTTCAGTTACTAACATTGCTGCTGTTGAAAATACCTACTCATAAAAGATATTTTTTATATGGAAGCATCTCATCTTCAGTCTGACATCATAAATCAGAGTCAGCATCAGGAGGTATGGAGAGGAAAAGAATTATTTAGAGAGCTATGTTAAATCACCTTTCAGAAGTTTACATAAAGCACTTGGTAAATCACAAAGTTACAATAGAGTTATTTCATGATCATACAGTAAATAACCAACAGCACCACTATAAATCAGCCTGGAGTATAACTATATTTTTAGGGACAGCATTTCAAACATGAAAGATTCTGAATTTACTAAAAATGGTTTCCTGTTTTCCAAGTTGCTGACTGGCTAGTGACATCATTACAAATTTTACAGAAAATATATTCAGAATAAATATGTGTGAACAGAGCATTTAAGTGTCTGAGAGCAGCTAAAATCAAAGTGTACTATATTTCCTTATTGTCAAATGAATATGAGTTGGAGTATCTTCAATACTGTTGTTTTATTATCATTTGAATGTATTTCCAGCACACAATACATTGCCAGTATCAGGCTACTGGTTTTGAACATAACAGCAAAAATCTAGTTCTCAGCCCTGGGCCATGGGTTGTGAAAGAACTGACTGAATAAGAGAATCACAAGGAACAAAGCATACTTGGTGTATGTGTCTCTGCAGTAGTGCTCTCTCTCTCTCTCTCTCTCTCTCTCTCTCTCTCTCTCTCATCTTCCCCCCTTCTTTGCTCCTGATACCTCCTTCCCATTCTTTCTCTCCTTTTTCTTTATTCTCCCAGATTTTTTTTTCATTTCTACAGCTTTGAAAAAAATCTGTGTTTAATTTCCTGTTTGAATGATATAAAAAGTAATTTTCTTTGATAAATCTATATATCTTTGCTAAACTAGTATATATTTTCATGAATTGGTATTTGGACATGAAACCAGTTAATCTGTCACTTATTTGGTGAATAAAAAGAAATAAACTATGAAAATCCAACCTACATTTTGAATCTTACATTTTGAATTTCAAAATATCAGATTTTCTGACCATAAGGTAGTAAGCATAAGAAAGTACTGACTCTGTTTAATGCAAATGTGTAAGTTATTTGCAAAAGCACATGTCTAGACATAAATGTTTATCCCAGCTATATTTTAAAATATTCAATATTAATTTCTTATCACAAATACCGAATTTTCTAACTTAAAATACTCTAACAATCATCACAAATGCATATTTTAGAGAATAACATGGTAATGTGGATGTTGCATGGGAGGCTGTGGCAATGATGCACAAAATGGCAGAGCAGTCTGTGAGGTTCTGCTATGGTGGAAATTACCGGAATGCAGCCTCATGGTGTCAGGAAAAGATTCTCAGAGGATAAGTTTCCTAGAAGTGAGCGCAGGAGAAGCTCCTCTATGAACTGCTGAGACACGGCTGGGCAGGACCTCAGGGCTGGAGGCCTCAGTGCAGGAGTCTGACAGTGGAGAATTTCCACCCTACAAGAGTAGACACTTGATCCTGACAAAAGTTAACCTCTGCCAGGCAGGAAGTGAATTTGTTTGAAGAGCTCATGTCTGGTTTTTCACAGCCCGTAGGATGACTGGATGGAAACTAGAAGGAAATAAATTGAAAATGTGTTAAATATTGTAAAAACTAAAAATCTTGTTGCAATGATATGAAAGGAGCAAATGTGTGAGGAACTTGAATGGATTGGTCAGAAGAAAAACATTTCCTATGCTAAGGGGAGTCTGAAAATAAATACAACTTGGGTCACTTAATAGTAAAAGGGATCAGTATGGCTGGAGTAAAATGAATGAAGGAGAAAATGGTAGGCAACAAGAACAATAAGCAAAAGAGCAACTATATTATGAGGAGCACTATAGGCTTTTGTAAGACATTAACTCTAAATCCAGAACCAATTCAGGGTTTTGAACATAGGAGAATTATGATGCAACTTTCATTTATGAAACTCTGGCTGCTATTTTGAGAACAAACTATATAGAGTGAGGTTGAGCTTATGGGATGGAAGATCTCAAAAATAAAAATGAATGGTGGCTCAGACAGAAGTATAAGCAATATAGATTGCTTGCATCTGAATGTACTAAATTTTGAAGAAAGAGATGTTCCTGCCAAATTGAATGTGGAGTCAAGGTTGCCTTCAAAGTTGGCTTGTGCAGCTGGAATTGTGAAGTTGCCATCAGCTTAGATGGGAACATTTCCGTGGAGAAGAATAGGAAAGATTCAAATTTCTATTTTGGCCATATAAATTTTTAGTCTGCTAAATGTCCATTAGGAGATGACAAGCAAATGTCAAATAAGGAGTTATCGTGGACATCTGTAGTTCAGCAAAGGGTCTAAGCTGGATGTACAAATTTTGGATTTATGAGGACAGAAGTTTATTTAATGGTATGCAACTGAAGAAGGCTGCCAGGGGCTGAGGGAAGATAGAGGTGAGTCAAAGTACAAGAACTGACCCCAGAATATTTCACTGCAAAGAAATTTGAAAAAGGTGAAAAGGTAATATGTAAAACTGAGAAGCAGCAGCCAGTGAAATAGCAAAAATCACCAAAAGTGCATAGTATCCTAGAAGTCAAGTGAAACGGTAAATCAAAAAGTGCCATCCTTTTATATTGAAATTAGAATTTATAATCAAACACATATAATCAGCAATTAGAAGGTCATTGGTGACCTTCAAGGAAGCAAGTTGTGTGTACTAGTTGGATTGACATGGTCTTAAAAAAACACGGAAGAAAGTGAATTGACAGCAAGTGTAAATGACTGTGTTAGTTTTCAATGAAAAGGGACAAACAAAAATACGTATGGAGAAAATACAAACTCTATCTTTGTTGTTTTATTACTTTTCAAATCTGTTTTACTTTAAACTGACCAGTAATTTTAGAATTAAAATAGATTTTAGTAGAAATGTTAGAAATAATTTTAATTGTTTGATGATTTTTTATTAATTCCCTGTTATTTCTTTGTATTTAATTTGTTTCAAATGAAAAATTAAAATTTAGTATGCCAAATTATGTCATATATTGTTGGATGAGTTTTTTCTCTTGAATCATTATTACATTTGATTATGTTTATGGTTTATCTAGTGAAGTTGCTAGAATGAACACCAGTGTATTACAGTGTATTATTATTTTTTGTATTTTCAATTTTCCCATACCAAAAAAATAATTGATAATTTACATCACATTTTAAAAGTTCAGTAGGATAAGGTTTACTTTTTGTGTGTTTGTTATAATCTACCAACTATCATTTTCAGTCTTATGAAAGCTATAAAAATTAAATTATTGAGAGAATTACATGTTGAACATTGAAAGATTTAATAGAATAATTTGTAATAAACTGCTTAATTTTGACAAATATGTGAAGTTCAGAAATTACAATTTGAGCTACAGCTGCTAAATATTTCTTCACACATTGTAGGTTGTCTCTTAGCTCTGTTGGTAGTTTCTCTTGCAGT
>NW_004624755.1:4302832-4390992 GCF_000247695.1 Heterocephalus glaber
TTTGGTGAGTTGAGACCATTAACATTCATGGTTATAACTGATACATATGACTTATCATTGTCATGACTTTTTCTTTTTGTTGAATTCTCCCCCTTTGCATTTAATTTCTTATTGTTCCTCGTGGATTCATTCTGCTGGGCTTCCTGGGGTTGTGATGCTCATTGTCTTTTTCTAGGATTTTGTCTAAAATTTTTGGATTGCTGGTTTGGTATTCATGAAGTTCCTAAGGTGTTCTTTGTCATGAAAGTATCTTATTTCACCATCAATTTTGAAAGATAGTTTTGCAGAGTTCATCAATCTGGGTTGGAGGTTGTTGTCCTTTAGGGCTTGAAATACATCACTCCAACCTCTTCTTGCCTTGAGGGTTTGCAGTGCGAAGTCTCCTGTGATTCTGATGGGCTTTCCTTTGTATGTGATTTGTTTCTTTTCTCTAGCTGCTTATAGAACTTTGTTCTTCTGTTGGGTTTCTGGAATCGTAACTATTATATGCCTAGGTGTAGATTTTTTTTGATCAAGGCTAGTTGGAGTCCTATATGTCTCACTTATCTGTATGTCAATTTCTCTTGCCCTGCTTGGTAAGTTTTCTGCTGTCACTTCTGTGCACAGATTTTTAATGTTGTCTGCACTCTCTCCTGTTTCTTCATTGACTCCAATCAGTCTTATGTTATTCTTCTTTCCATTGTCCAACAGCTGTTGGATGATTTCTCATGGTCCCTTAAAATTTTAAAGCAATTTCCCTTTTCCTGGTCACTAAATGCAATCTTATCTTCTACATCTGAAATTCTATCCTCACTTTGGTTCATTCTCCTGCATAGACTTTCAATGAAGTTTTTAATCTCCTGAAATCTGTTTTTATTTGTTTTATGGATTCCATTTGTTTCCTATGTTGGGATTCCATCATGTTCCTGAGTTCCTCTATTTTTTTTAATCTGTGTCTTCTCTAGAATTATTAATCATGTCTTCTACTATGGGCACAATCCTTGCTGTTATATGAGAAATTATTTCTGATTTCATTTTTTTCCAGATCCTCTTTTGTTTTTAGTTTGGGGAGTCCAGGTGATTCAGTATCAGAGTGTTCCATCTCATTTCCCATTGAGGTTGATGTAGTGATCTGGAAGTCTGGTTCTAAGGTTTGTTTTCGTGTTTTCTCATTTCAATGGCAGGGGCAGGGGGAGGGGTGTGCTGCTGACGCCCGCGCAGCTCACTTTCCCTGTGCTGGGAGCAGTGGCAGGTTGGTCTGGAAGTCTCCTACTCTGTGCCAGGAGCTGTGGCATGCTGACCCAGAAGCCCCCTCCATGCTGGGAGCTGTGGTACACTGACCTGGAAGCCTCCCCTGCTCTGGGAGCTGTGTGACTATTCTTTTTTTATAATTTTTAATATTATGCCAAATATGTTTAAATTATTTTTGTCATCAGTAATGGAAGTAACCAAATCTCTTAAAATTACCTAGATATATCTTTTTTCAGTCTGAAATTTATACGTGATAAAAATTAAAACACTTTTGTTCTGCATTTTGTACTTGTTATACTTATTTTCTCCTGGACGTTTTTATTGCCAGTGTTAGCTATTTTACATTTTCACTTGCTTACCATCTCTAATTTGTATGTAGAACTATGCATGCACATATACATATTTCTATTATTGCATGATATTTGAAATGGGATGTTAGATTTTTTTACATTGTAAAAGTGCTTCCTTATTACTTATGTGAGAACAGATTATAGTATAATCCTTTGATGCTAGAAAAAAGAATTTTCTCTTTTGGTAAGATATATTTTGTTATATATGTATTTTATTTTATTGATCTTGCCTTCATTTATTTTCCACAATTGCTCTTGTAAAGTCAAACATAAGTATCTTATAATTTTCTCTTAAGAACTCTCAGTCTTTTTCTGTAAATTTCCTTCATATTTGACAGTGTATTTCTGTGATGTTATTAGTGGTCATAAAACTTATCAAGTTTTTATTGTGGCACATATGGCTTTTTAGATAGTGTTCATCATTATAAAAATGTATCTGTTTCCTTTTGTTTGGGTCTTTTTTTTTACCTGATGTTGTTATCACAATATTTGTTTTCCTTTCACTTGTTTATGTTAAAGTTCTCCTCATAAAAAAACCATGTATTTACCTGTAGTCGTGACTCATTATTTTAGTGATAACTTTTAAAGGCAGTCTGAATTTCATTTAGTATTTTAATTCTACTGAAAAGCCTCCTAGACTTATTTTGACTTTGATTAAAGTCTTAACTTTATAAGTACTTATAAATATACACACATATATACACACATATAAATGTACACATAATTATGTTTGCAAATAAATATGCAGATATATTTAAATGCATAAATCTAAGAATCAGGAAATAAATGACATCTGCTTATCCATGGTTTCCTGAGTTGTTTTTAAACTCCTTCCATTTACCTTCCTCCATCCACATCTTAGTTGTTGCAGTTCAGTCTACTATCATTAGATTACTTTTAAAATTGAAATTATGTAGATTTTCTTTCAGGTATTGCATATCTGTTTCCTATTTTGTAACTATGATACTCTAATGTTAAGACTGCCCAGGCGCACACATATATGTACAAGTTAGTATGTTTGACAATAGATTATAAACACAGAATAATTCATAAATGTAATTTTTAATCAATTTATTTAAAGAGTGACTTATTTATCAATGAACATGCTATGGTTTAGATCTTCAATGTCCCCCAGAACCTCATGTCATGAATGAAGGCTGGGTCCTCATTGCTGTAATGCTCAGCGTTAGAGTTTTTGAGGCGTGATTGGATTTTGAGGGATCTGACCTCATGGGTTAAACTAATTTTGGATTCACAACTTAATGGGCTATTGGGAAGTGGTAGGAACTTAATAGGTCCCGGGGCTTTGGTGTGCCCTTAAACAGTGCATTTTTGTCCCCTGCCCCTTCCTCCCTCTCTGCTTTTTGGCTACCACAGGGTGAGCCACTACCCTCCACCATGTGCTTCCTACCTTGATCTTCTGCCTCCCCACTTGCCTAAAATATTGGAATCAGCTGAACATGAACTAAAGCCTCTGAAATGCTGATCCAAAATAAATCTTTTCTGTATTTAAGTGGATTTTCTTAGGTATTTTGTCACCATGAAAGAGCCTGACTAACAGAATATTTTAACTAGTTTTATTAAATCTCCTGAAAAAGTAGAAGAAATCTCCAAGATATTGCTAATGTCCAGTATGATCTGCCCAATGACAGTAACAAGTGATTTTTAAACAATTATAATGCATCAAGTCATATCCTATGTTCCTTACATTATTTGATGGATCATTATAAAATCTTAATGAGTTCCATTTTACTGCTATTTTGCATATGATCAAACTGAATCACACAAAATTTCATAGCCTGCTCATGCTTATATTCCTGGGAAATGTCACAGCCAAGCTATACATTTATGTCCACTAACTCCAAGAGCAAGTTTTTTTAAATCTCCAAAATATTTTCCCTCGACATCCTTCTTGAATGTCTAGTTTTTACACTAAATATTTTTATTTTTAAATTTTCTCATGGTGCTATACTTTGAACCTACAAATTCATATTTTCTGTTTTATAGAATCTATGTGCTTTCTTTCTAAAATTTCCCTCTGATGGAGCAAGTCTTTTCATATTTTTATTGTGTAAATAGATCACCTTCAGATTTCACAAACCTTAATGAGTGAAAGTCTACTACTTTTATTAGTTTGCAGATTACTGCTAATGGTAAAGATACTTTATGAGAAAATGCTTATGTCCTGGTTTGTTATGTGTTAACCTCCATGTTAAAGTCCTTGGAAAACACTATAGCCTAAATTTCACTTTTAAAATAGTACATGCTTGTAGACCTGAAGGCTTTCATTTCATTTGTTTCTTGGTTTTAAAATTATACATTATTTCTTAAAAATTTTAACTTTTTCTAGTACAATAAAAGTACAGTCCGAGAAGATGATGCTTAATAACATGCTATGTTCTTACAATAGTGTGAAATCCAAAGTTCATTTGGATTTGAAATAAGAGGGTCACATACTGATTTATCTCTTACCCAATCTTCAACCTAAAAGCTGAGAAACCATATGAGCTTCTCAGTGAAACCAGGATATTTTTAAAAATTAACATGACATTGATGGCATATAGTTAAAATTAATTGATGTATTTTGTTGCAATTAGAAAATGTTTAGCTATACAGATAAAGTATGTTCTATGTATAATATATGCATATGCATATTTATATATAGATATATAATGAAAATATCTTTCACTAACATATTGGAGGAGGAGGAAAAGTAGAAGGAAGTGAATGATCAACAAATCGTGAGAAAAGGAGAACGGAAGACAAAAATAACTTCAGTTGGGATCAAAACATTGAATTATATTTTTCTTTTTCTTTAAGTATAAGTATCCTTTTCTGTAGAGCAGAATGAGAAAAGCATGTTCAAAATTATCAAAGTAAGGACGGTTGATGCAATCTTAGAAATGAGTGGCATGATTGATCCATTTCCTCTAGAAAACAACTGAGAAAAATGAATGCTGTAATTTTACACTAATAATGAACTAAAATTTTTATGTAACAGTTACAAGAATCAACATATCTTAGTTGACAATCCAGGGATTTCACAATGTGCTTCTCTTTATAGATTTAAAATAATTAATAATAAGAACAATAATGTAACAGAAATAAAGCTTTTGAATATAAAAATTATTGAAGTAACTATTGAACAAAAGTTTCCCTGGTGAACAAGATAGTAGAGAAAGGTAAAAGGGAAGAGTTATGAAAGTATATGAGAGAGAAAGAAAATTCAAATTATCTTACTATGGTCATAGCCGTGTTTTTATTTTTTAAGAGAAGAAGAGAAATACCAACCAGGAAAGAGTTGTTTATCTTGTAAAAAAAAGTCTTTGGATTTAAAAATGGACAGAGTCATTGAAGAGAATTATCTTGATCACAAAACTGCAACGTCATGTGAAGGAAAATATCAGGTTTATTTTGTGTATGTATCTTGCACTCACACATGTGTGTATGTGTGTCTGTGTTCTAAAATTCAGACAACTTGAGTTAAAATTCCGACTGTTCTTCCTACCCTAGTGGGAACTTAAGCAAGTACTTATTCTTTTAGCTGCATAGAAAATATTATCTGTCTTGAGGAACTGAGAGAAAAATTTTTTCTAATATTAGCTTTGCATATAACAGAGTAAAGGCTAAGTACAAGAAGATTCTCAATGAAAATAGCAAATTGTTGAATGCCTATTATGTTAAATGGTATGTTCTATATTGCTATATTATTAACATTTCTAGCAACCCTATAAAATGGACATTGTTATTAGTTTGCAGAGAAGTGATTGAAGTTCAATTATTCCCCCAAACAAAAGTCAGTAACTGGTAGAGTTTGGATATGAATTCAGGTATCTGAATCTCAATACAGTAGTGTGATATATTTCTTCTTTGTTTTACTTAAACTCGGAGATCATATTGTGGAAACTTTAGATGAGAAATGGAAGCATTATTTCAAACATAACTGTCATCAGTACAATTAGAGGTAAAATTTTCTTAATAAAACAATAGAACTGGGGAGTAACTTGGCTCCTTCTTCAGTTATCACTGCCTGTCTATAAAAGCACTTGGCATTTGAAGGCTTAGAAGGTTATCTTTGGTGTCTGAGGTACAACACTGAAAGTAATGTTAGTGTGATGTTTTACTTCTTTTTTTCTGAGGGGAGAGTCAAAGAGGTTGTTGTTCCATATAATTTAAAAAGAGGACAAAGGGTTTAATGAAATCACTCAAAAAGAAAAGAGATCCCTAAAAGGAATGAATACTAGTAGAAAACCCTAAGTGAGTGTTTATTCATACTTCAGGTCTATTAATTTGGCCTATGAACCTATTTGAGAAGGTTAAAATAAAGTATGGGAGATAGATATCAGGATAGAGAGAAGAATGTTAGTGAAGAACTTACATTCAAAGAAATAACTTGAAAATATGCCTACATTTCACACTACTAGACTGAGTGACAATCAACCTTAGTGGACTACATATATTCTGCTGATGACCAACCCTACGAAGACCAACACTGACTCCACAAGAAAAAGTAGGGGAACTGGGCATGTAAGGTACTTTTTCAGGTTATTTCTGCTGTTCTGGTTGGACACTGATGACATTAGTGTGTGTCACACATATGAATGATAGCATCCTAATGGGGAGCATTTTGAGATGTGCAGGGTTTGGCAGAGCTTACGTTCTTGAGTTACCATATGTAGGAAATTTGCTTTTGCTTAATCTTCTCCTAGCAATCTCTCCCACCCTCATTTGTGGACTAGAAAAAAAGAAAAGGAATATATATGAGGGGAATATTAAAATGAACAAGAGTTTGTTGTACATTGTAATGGAATCCTTCTGATTCCAAAAGACAAGCAATGGAGATTTACAAAGGATTATCAAAGGAACTAGATTTAAAATTTTCATTAAGATAATTTCATAACTGGGTGCATCCAAAAGAATGTACTGTTTTCATGTTTTGCTTAGACTATTATAGGCTGATCTTTTTGAGGGATTTTTCTTTCCAGAAGCCACTTAAAACTTAAAGTGAGAGCCTCAGCGAATCTTCTTGTACTAAGTGCAAGAAAATTTAGGTTCTCTTTTAAACTTTCCATTCCATTTTGACCATAAAGGCAGGTCCCATGTGTTCTAGGAACACAATTTTTGTAGGTTGGCTTTTGTTTTTGATGTAACTTTTGGAATACCTAAGGTTTCCAGCTTCCCCAGAATGCCTAGTTTAGCATAATTTACTTACTTTCCCATCTGTTCTTCCACATTTTTGTGTATTCAACATTGCATTTTGGTGAGAAGGCTGGCAAGACCAATACACCCAACATTTAAGAAAACAGGCAAGACCAGCATCAACAGTATCTGAAGAAAAGAAACTGTTGCTTCTATGTATCAAGTTGACCTAAATGTATTCTTAGCTCTTAGGAATTTGAGACATACAAAGATAAACGACTGAAAATCAAGATTGTAAAGTTCTAAAATTTATAACAAAAAGATTTCCTTATATATGGACTTTTAATCCAACATATATAGCCCAAGAATGGAGTATTGTATTGAATTTCTCACTAATTCTCTCTGTTTAATTGGCAAGTGAATGCTTAAGCAGTGGAAGCACTAGAAATACTAATGGCTCTGAATCTTGAAGATTTGACATAATTCTCTGTGGAAATTAGATTAAATTTTGACATATTTTGAGTTTCAATGCAATTGCAGATTCTTACTTATCTTTATTTGCTTAAAAAAATCCCCTACCTACTTATAAGTTATTTTTTTAATGTTCTGTTTTGTACCAGAACTGGCATCACATATCATTTGATGTGCCAGTTACTAATTAACTGAATAAGTACAAATTTGAGTTTTCAGTGATTAAAAGGCTTAACATTTTATTGAAGTTATATTTGGTATTTTAATTTTTTCTTTGATTTAAAATACAGCTAGAAGTCCGTGATCTTAGAACACAGATTTTCCTCCTGACCTTGAGAAAATTCTATTTCATTATAAGGTTGTATTTCATTTTGATGCTTTAGCCACTCAGGACCTTCAAATCTGCAGTCTAAGAATTTCATGGGTTATGAAAAAGCCTCACTAATTTTCCAACCATAGGATGAGCACAGTGTTCAGGAGTACACACTCTCTGACGTATCTCATGGCAGCATTCATTTCTGAATACTTCTCATCCCTTCTATGTGATTATTGACTGAGTTATGCTATTTTGCCCTGTCTCCACAGTAGTCCTGTGGGAAAGAAGACTTAATATTCAGTTAATTACGTTTGTCCTATTAAGCCTGAAAATCTCATTGCCTCTCCAAGTTCTCAATTTCTATTGCTCATAGGTGAGCTTATTGATGTAGCACACCACACTCTGCAAACCCCACTGCAGGGCATGCTGTCATTCAATTGTCCCTAATTTAAAAGGAGTCTTCAGTTCAGCTCTGTAGACTCACAGGGGTCAGAAGTTAGAAACACCTTCCTGCTGCTTCTGCCAATCTATATTTTAGTTTGTAACCTGTGTGTTGAAAAATGTCAGTCATGGAAATTTGCTTCCCTTGAAAGTGAATAGTATTTATGTTATTTAAGTGTATACAAATTGCTCACACATATACTGTTATTTAGTACTCTAAGTATCACTATTAATCCAATTTTACAGATAAAGATTGGAGCCCCGGAGAGTCAAAGGACTAAGGTTATTCACTTTACAATTGTGGTCCCCCAATACAAATGCATATGCTCTATTCATAGCTTTTCATTTTTCCTATGAGGCACTTTGAGGGCCCCAGGATTGGAGCTTGGGTGCCAAAGCACACATCTTAACTCTGACTCCTTACTAGTTGTGCAGACTTCAGGAAGGGTGTTTGCTCTCTTGTTCCCTTAGAATCCTCATCTGTAATGTGAGAAAAAGAATATAACTATCATACTGAAGTATTGTAAGAGTAAACTCTGCTAAGATATATAAAGCACTTTAACCATTAACCCTCCCTCAATATAAGAGCTTGAATTATAAGACTGAATTCCCTGCAATACTAAACTAGAATCATCTGGTGGAATAGGTAAAGCTTAATAGCACAGATGTCTCTGAGCTTCTTTTCATGATAGCTACCATACATCTCTGATTCTTCTGAAAAAGTAGAAAATTTGCAAGTAAAATTATATGTTTATATTTCTATTTTGAGAGAAATAATTTAATTTAATGGCATTCAGTGCATAACAGTGGGTTTTCCACTCTGGTCCAGAAAAAAAGAACTGAGATAATTAACAGAGCCAATTAATTATATCATAAGGCATCCCTCAAAAATAACCTACAAAACAGTGATTGCTATACTTTCCAATGATGGTCAAAGGCATTGTCACAAAGATTTAGAATGGCACATTTGTATTTTTTGATGCATCTTATAATTTTTTCGCAATGTCAAGGGATAAAGTATAGATTAGACATGAATTTAAATGGCTCTATTTAGTTTTAAAGAACTATAAAATAATATTGCTATTCCATTCAATAATATCTTTTTTTTTGATTGATAAGGATTTATTTCATTCAATAGTGTTTAAGCATTACTAGGCCTTGGCACAAAAGCTTCTTGGTCAAGGTAAAAGTAAATTTTTACAAAATTAATTTTATTGGTACATTTTAGGTATACAATATAATGACATTCATCATTGGGAATTTTTACCTTTACGTAATCTATCTTGGTTCTTACTCCCCCCCTCATTCCCTTCAACCCCTACACCTCACCCTATTTACAAAGACTTTGTTTCCATTTTTTCATTGTCTCATATTAATCCCATTCCCTTCTTTCCTTTCCCATATCCCTTCCACTTCTTCCCCTTTGCTCCGTTTCTTCCTACTTCACATTATCTATTATACCTTTCAGTTCTTATTTACACTTTCAGTTTCTCACACCAGAGAAATTATTCTGTATTTACACATATGTGTTCAATTTATTTCACTTAAGAGTATGGCCTCAATGTGCATCCATTCAGCCAGCCCAATTGCCCATCAACTGGAGGCTGGGTAAAGAAAATGTGTTGGGGTTTTTTTATGTTTTTGAAAATGTGTTTTTTTAATAAAATGGAGTACTACTTGGCCATAAAAAATGAGAAAAGTAAATTTTTGGTAGAAATGACTATTTAATCAACACAGTGGAACACTAGCATTCCTGAATTTGACTAATATTAAGGTTTAACATGTTCTCATATTGGGAGATGGGTGACCTGTAGAAAAGTGATTACTTCCCTGAAGCTCAGTTAAAGATAGTAATACCCACATTTGTCTGAGTACTGTTATGAGGTTTAAAAAGAAGATGACATATATTAAGAATTTAAGAGGATGGGGATTTAGCTCAGTGGTTCTGCCATCTGTCCCACAAGCGCAAGGACCTCAGTTCGATCCCCGGTACCAAAAAAATAAAAGAAAGAATTTGATCTCTTAAGTGGTATATGATTAGGAAAATATTTTAGTAAGTTTAGCTAATATTGTTTTAAATATTATGCTTATTTATCTTAATGACATATGTACATTAATTTTAGTATCACTTTTAAATTCACTATATATGAATTTTTAATCAAGATTTTGAGTTATGCAGTAACTTCTCTGGACACATAGTCTCTGCTGTATACAACACTAGAACAGCTGCTTTCCATGCCCTGTTACCTGTGATGCAAATGAGGCTCACACACTCCACGCCTCAATTCACAGGCAGCTTCCTGAGTCTTGGGACACAGATTTACAACGGATCCCACGATTCCTCTCTCCCTTGATGACTATCTTCAAGTATTAAACATGCTGTGCCTAATGTGTTGTGTGTGTTTTCTGTATCACGAGACTCAAGAGAGTGCAGTAACCAATGCACACGGCACCTGGACTGTAGTGTGACAGAAAGTGGGTCTAAGAATGGTGACTACTGTTTTCAGTGGTTGCCATGGTGCTGACTTTGGTTCATTTTCTCACAATGAGAATCCTCTTGGGATTGGTAATTAGCTAACCTGCTTTGTACATTAATACTTGATTCTACTGAGACACTTTCATTTTTTTTAAAATACTTTTATCTCTTGTAACTTGGAGTGGTTGTTTTTGCTGATAGGAAACTCTCACTCCTCAGGGACTCTCTTCATCATCATCATCATTCTGGGGGTCTCTTTATGTCTCATCTGTGTTGAAAAATCTCTTGCCTGAAACCCATTTCTTTTTGCTTCATTTCACCCTCCTTAAAGGGAAGCAAATGATCTTAGTATCTTCCTGAGGAAAAATACTTGAGAAAAACACTGAGAACGTGTGGAAATGAAAATGTTTTTCTGAATAGTTTGTCTGCCTGTAGATTTATAGTCTAAAATTATTTGAATAGATATGTAACTGTCATTGTCATTGAAATTACAGGATTATTAAGAAAAGGTTCCATCCTGATAACTGAGCTTTTTATAAGTGGCAGGATATCTGTTCACAAGGCATAGAAAGCGGGGCTTTCATCATCCAAAGGCCTGGATATATTTTGAGTCATAAAAATCTATAATTGTACTACATTCAATCATGAGAATTTTTTAAAGATTTTTCTCAACTCTATTTCTTCCTGTCTTTTTAAGTATCTAATACTTGAAATACCTGGAGTAAACCTCCAACTTTCTTATTTTTCTCTTTTTTTCCACTTACTATATTTCTGGTGTTGTTTATAACCTTTGAGGTATATTTTTAACTTTCATCATATTCTCAAGTATTTTATTTTTTAAAAGCCTCCTATTTGGAGTTTTCCAGAGCTTTTTTAAGTCTCTGATATTTTGTTCTTTTGGCTATTTTTTTCTGTTTAATTCTCTTTTTGTTTTTTATGGCTAAAATTATGTGCATCTTTAAATACTATCCTGGAAAGTTGTTTTAAAATTTTCTTTTTTTTTTATTGTTTGTATTTTACTTTTCTTTGAGATACTTATGTATTCCTTTTGATTGGCCAGGTCCTTCTGGCATGTTAGTGGTTATTTGTTTTATCTTGTTTTGTTTTGTTCTCTATTCATCCAGTATCTTTTCATTTTGGCCATCAACTCATATAAAAGTTAGGAAATAAAATTTTTAAATTTGAATCTTCATGTGCTTATGTAAAGGAAAGTTCATAATTTCCTTCCCAGGTATTAGCCAACTTTTGTTGTAGGTGTGCAGTTCATTTGGAGGTGGCTGTTTTAACACTGAAGAGTCACTCAGTCTCACGCTGGAAGTGTCCTGGTTAACCAAAGTCTGATTCTTCAATGTCGGATTTCCATTATTTCCCCTATTTTATTTGTGATACACTCAGGTTCAGAAATGCGTGGTGCCTCCTAGCCAAACTGTTGTTGGCTTAGTGTCATCTCAGAGCACGCCTGTTTTTAGCTCCAGCTGTCTCTAGCTCCCGAGATACGTGGGACTGCTGGTTTCCACACACGCCTGTGTTCCTGGAACTGTTCCAACCTGACCAACCTGGCCTGGTCTCTGCTGGCTTGTGTTTCAGGGACGGTCCTGTGAAGTTGATTGCCACTGACTTTCTGCTTTTCTGCATTCAAATCCTGCTACTAGAATCCTTTTCATTCTTTTTCACCCTTGTGGCATTCTTTATTTACCCACTTACAGTTTCTTTAATAGAAGTCACGAGAAGCAAATATGAGAAGTTAATAGCAAAACCTGGCCAAGTATTTTTCCAGTTTAAGAGAACGAGAAACAGTTCTGGAAATGATTTTGAAACCGAAGAGCAGCCGGGTGCTCTATGTTCTTTATACCTAACACAAAGCAGTGGAAAAGCTTCACAGGCTCAAAAATCCTAATCATTGAAGTACAGGCTAGAGCAGCTGCCAAGAGAAGATGGCCATTAAATGAGGAAAATGCTCAATTGGTCATCAAATACTGACAAACAGGACTAACAAATATTTCCCAAAATGTATGAGTCAGGTTATTCTTCACACAGTAATGAAGACAGATAAACCCATACTGGCCTGTTTCACTTTTATAAATTCACTTATAAGTTGTTACACCATGCAAGGAAGGCTGGATCTGGAAATTAAAATGCCCATCTCAGCTATTGATTAAACTTCATTTTTCCAATAATGAAAATAAAGTATATGATGATATTCTTAGCTATGAAAATTAACTTAGAATATAGGTGTGAACAAACAAATTTACACATGAAGTGCTTACATATTATTATAAAATGCCCTGTCATTACTGTCCTTTTTGTCCTTCTCCATTTCTTGCTCTTCCTTAGTTGTGTAAAGCAGTGCATTTCCCCTGAAATGAGAGTCTCTTGGCTTGACTTCAATGTAAAATCTCACTCTGTGTATCTCTTCATGGTATTGAACTAACTAGCAAGGCGGCAAGAAAAAGTGACAATTTCATATGAAACTCAATGTGTTGAGATAAAGTGCCTGTCAGAATCCTATTCCCTGTGGGAAGAACAGAGCCTGCATATCAGAAATGAGCAGAGGGATATGCTGCACTCCACTGTGAACTGGAAGGATGGGCCAGCTTCTGCCCTCAGATGCTCACAGGTGAGGCTCAAGGCCTGATACTCAGGTCAGGTGGGTAATGGCAATCCTTCAGGGCCTTGCAGGCACCCAGTCAAGCTTAGCTATGGTGATTAAATGAGTCTGTCTTAATATTTTTATAGATAAAATAAGAAGATAATTATTTATCAAAATTTTGCACTATAGTAGATAATTCAGTCTAGAAATAGATCTTAACATCTCACTCACATGGTAGGAATAGATTGAGAAGTTATTTGAAAAATGAAACCTTTTAATCATGGCAGGTAATTATCTTGCATTTTCTTTTCTCCCTTCCTAGATTTCTCTCATTTCGCCCCCCCCCTCCTCTCTTTCCCAGTCTTTGCCTTGCTCTCTGCTTCCCACCCCACCTCCTCAAATCTGGCTTTCCAGGCATCTTTTGGGAGCAGAGTACAGAACAGCCATGTGTGACAGTTAACTACTTTAATTCAGCCTTTTCCTCTTTCATGTACTGGACTTAGCTTTAGGTAGGACATACACAGTGCTACCTCTCTGTCTTATACTTTGTGGGATCTCAGACCCAGAATTACACTCTACAAAGAATTGGACAAAAAAATATTTTATTTTTCTCCAATTGCATTGTTTTGGCCTTTATAAAGAGAAGCAACTACTGGAATCCTCATCTAATCATATCCATCCACAATCCTTCTCATTCATTTAATGTTTCATTTATTGATTCCCTTTTAGCTGTCAGGAACAAATGATAATAATACACTGTTTCTGTTTTCACAGAAATTATAAAGTCAAGATTTTAATGTACAAACATTGGGAACACTTAAGGTGCTCCAACAAATGTCAGTAGAGCAGTCTCTGTTTTATTCAAGACAGTGCATGAAGGCGATAAGCTCTGGCATCATTCATTAAATGGAAATAATACTTATGCAGGTTGATCCAGGCAAAAGAAAAAAAAAGGAAAAAGAACTTTGCTTATTAGGAAAATAACTGCATTTAAAAGAATTGAAGGCATGTCTAGAAATACATGTTAGTCACTATAACTGGAGCAAAAACAGAGATATTAATTTTAAATGCTTCCATACCAAGAGAAAGAACTCATGGCTTAATTCAGAAGAGAGTAAAACAAGTCTTTTTGCAGAGGAGTGGCATGCTGAATTGCATTTTATGAATGTCACTTGGACTAGAGTTGTGGATGGTTTAGAAGATATGATAAAAAAAACTGGAGTCAGGGACATGAGTTATATACCTACCACAGTAAGTCAGGCAAGATGTAATCAGGAATTAAAATCATCATGAAGACACTAAAGGTAATTCTTATAAATAACTTGCCTGGGGAATTCTGCAGAGAATTTTCAGGATCATATTTTGTTCCTGATTTTAGTGGTCAAACACAAAATATTTCAGTTTACACAAGTCCTTAAAATTTTTTGTTAGATGTATATAAAAGTAAAGATCAAAAATAACAGAGAAAAACATGAAAGTAGAATTGTAAAAAAGAAAAAAGCTAAGTAAATAGACAATTATAGAAAAAAAGTATGAACAGAAAAATAATGCTGGATACCATGCTAAAAGAATTCATGCACAAAATTCTAAATGCTATGATAATATCCTATTTATCCTACTTTTCCTTATGAATATTTACCCAAGTATTATAAACAGAGCATTGTTATGATTGAGGACCCTGTTCTTCATTAACCAGGATAACCTTGATATGTGGAAATAGTTTGATGTTTTTCTATTGTCATTAGTAAGCAAAAATAATTCCAATTCGTAAAAGTAAGCCAAGAAGCAATTGACCCAAGCAGACTCTTAGATTCCCCTATGCCATGTTTTAATTAGATGGTTTTTAAGATTCTCTACTTATGAATTTTGAAGACTTCGTATGTGAAAAAGTCTATTATCTTATAAAAGTAAAACTCTAGGAGACTCTTCATTTAACAACCATGAAATGCAGCTTCTTCTTTGCTTAAAATGTACTTCTGCACCAAGATAAGATCACATTTTTTATAGATTATTTTAATGGATGATAGTTGAAAAATAAATTTCTATAATGCTATACTTGATATGTTCATTTAACTATTATTTTTAATTAAAGATATATAATTCCATGCTGAAAATATGAGTATATAGCTGTTAAGAGATGGACTACTTTACTTTTTCCTCATGTGATTTTATTGGAAACCAAGTGTCTCTAGAACACAAATGCCCATGAATAAAGAGGAGGAGGTCAAGGTGAAAGAGGATGGAAAAGGAAAAGAATCATCTGCAAGGCTGGAGAATGTAGCTGAGCTGATTCCCGAGCCCTGTGTTGGGGTGCCACCTGTAGCTGACCCACCTGGCCAGCCTGATTCCAGGACCCAGACCTGCTACTTTGTTCTCCCTGACCTGGGGACAAACAAGGACGAATGACAGAGACACAGAGCCAGACACAGAAACAACCAATCAAAGTATCAGGATTGATCTGCTTTCCAATATCTGCTCTGGTAAACAATTTAACCCCAGCTCTCTTAAGTTTTCCCTAGAACCTGCAATAAGCAATCACACCTGAGTGCATCTTTTCTCCTTTGTGTTCACTGAAGAGGCCAATTAGGCTTCAATTCTCTGCTGGTTTCATATAGGAGAAGTCAATGGATGTGTGAGTAATGAAATGAAAGGAGGGATGGGAATGGGAAAGAAAGTTAAGGAATGCATTCTACTATCATTTTTCATTTCAGTGTTAGAAGAGTATAAGATAAAGTTAAATCAGAAAATGGAGTAGTACTATAAATGATACAATTTTCTGTCTGCTTTTCCTCTTGGTGGTCATGAGTACTTTCTTCTATACACACTTCAAATTAACACTAATAATAATTTTACCAAATTAAATTCTTGGGAAAAAATTCTCTCATCTAATGGGAAATTTTTAAAGGAAAATTTTCAACTGAAAGGAACTCATAGAAGTTACCAGTTTGTATTTTAAACCAACACCGATTAAGAGAAACAAAGAAAGATATTACATCCTTGTAAAGGGAACAATCTAAGAGGAAGAGATGACAATCATAAATATATATGCACCAAACATTAGTGCACCCAACTATATAAAACAAATACTAACAGACATGAAAAATCATATAAGCACTAATACAGTAGTAGTGGGGGACTTCAATACTCCAATGTCACAAATAGATAAACTAGAAAAAAAATAAACAATGAAATACTAGAACTAAAACTCCTGAACAAATGAACTTAATAGATGTTTGCAGTGTTCCACCCCTCAAAATCAGAATACATATTCTTTTCAGGTGCACATGGGTCGTTTTCCAAAATGGTCCACATGCTTGCTCATAGAACATGTTTAAATAAGTGCAAAGGAATTGAAGTTATCCCCTGTATATTATCAGACAATAGTGCGATGAAATTGGAAATCAATAGCAAAAAGAACTCGAAAAATTTCATAAACACGTGGATATTGAACAACACACTTCTGAATAACCAATGGGTCACAGAGGAAATTGAAGAAATCAGGCAGTTCCTTCAATTAAATGACAATGACAATACAACATATCAGAATCTATGGGACACAATGAAAACAGTCTTAGGAGGGAAATTCATAGCAGTGAATACTCATATTAGCAAAACAGAGCGAGCCCAATTAAAAAACCTGATGCTGAACCTCAAGCTTCTAGAAAAAGAAGAGCAGGACAACCCCAGAGCTCATACAAGGGAGGAAATTATAAAGATCAGAGGAGAAATCAATGCAATGGAGACTAAGAGAACGATACAAAAAATTAGTGAAGCCAAGAGTGGTTCCTCGAAAGAATCAACAAAATTGACAAACCTTTAGCCAACCTTGTCAGAAAAAGGAAAGAAAAGAGCCAAATCCATATAATCAGGAATGAAAAGGGTGAAATTGCAATGGACCCAGCAGAAATCCAGAGGATCATCAATACCTACTTCAAGAACCTATACGCCAATAAGATGGACAACACAGAAGAAATGGACAGATTCCTAGATATGTATGAATTACCAAAGTTTAACCAAGAAGACCTAAAAATTCTAAACAACCCAATATTAATCAATGAAATTGAAAACATAATTAAAAACTTACCAACTAAGAAAAGTGTGGGCCCTGATGGCTTCACTGCTGAACTTTACAAGACATTTGGGAATATATATTCTATGAGAAATATATTTTAAAACCAAACATTTCATTAATAAATAATTCTAGAACTATTTCCATAAAAACTCTGGGTATCATGGAGATTAAGTAGATAATTTTAATCACTTTGAAATCAGATAATGACTAGTCCTTAATGGAAGAACAAGCCAAGAAAGAATGAAAACAGTCTTTTTCTGCCCCTGCTTTTTAGTCAGCTCCTTTTGTAGAATTTTTCTTATTGGTCAATGACCCTATGTATTTGTCTACTTTTTGTTATTATTAAAATGTTGCCAAGCAACATTCTAGACACTCAGCACAGAGGCAGACAAGATAGTGCTCCCCACCATAATTGAATGATTAATCACATGATATCCGGTTAATAGATATTTGTTAAATCATGTAAGTTAATATGTGGATTCAGGATTCTTCTTGTCTTAAATTAGTCCCAAGTTTTTCCATTGATTTTGCTAGGTTTGGACCTCATTAAATACATGGTGAATTGGCATATTCTCCTTTCTTTCCAATCTGGAAATTTGTGAACTATTAATAATTTGTCCTACAGTACATTGAACAAGTATACATGTGCAAAAACTGAATAACTGTCTGCTTTTTGAGTTTACACTTCTATCAGCTCTTTCTCAGTTCTGCTTTTGTTAGTGTCAGTTAACTCTGAGTGGATAGGAAAGCTAGAAATATGGTAAACTGGATATTTTCTGTGTCATATCCTCCCGATCCATTTAGTCTTATCACTGGATCATTACACTTACTCTTTTGTACTGCAAACGTACATGAGGGGAGGAGATTGAATAGTGAGACAGAAAGAAAGAGAGATTCAGAGGCTAGGTTTGTCTTTTTGTAAAAGTCAGCTCTCACCAAAACTAGCCAGAGTTCCACAAGAACTAGCAACTACCAGAATTGCTTATAAAAGCAGTACTCCAAGTGACTTAATCACTTTCCACTGCACCCCACATTTAAAAGGTTCGCCATCTCAACATGGAACCACTAAAGATCCAGCTTCCAGCACATGAACCTTTGGAATAAACACTGAAAACACACCCAACCATAGCACTCATCTTTACTCACCAAAGCTTAAAATTTTACTTTTATTCTTGCATCTTTCCTCACCAAAATCTGATACCAGAAAACTTAGAATATATTTCCATTCATTCAACAAATATGTGGGTGTTTACTATTTTTCACATATTAAAGTTTGAAGAATTACTGGTAAATCAAAGCCTTGAACCTTTTTGTTTTGTATTTTTTAAAAATTCCTGTTCTACAAACAAATGAGTGATAGATACCAGTGGTCAACAAACTAGGATACTTAGGGTAAATCTTGCTTGCCACTTGTTCTTATGTGGCCATCTAATAAGAATAGCTTTTACATTTTTAATGGTTGAAAAGGATAAAAAAAAAAAAGGATTAGCATTATGTGGCAAATGAAAATAATATTATAGGACATGTGAAACTCTAAAACGTTACCTGCCATAAATTACAGTAATACTTAGGTTTAGTTAATTTGTTTTATGATTTAGGGGAATATGGCTGTGTTTGAGGGGTGGTGGCCATAGTCGTGTTTGTCACCTGATGCAGAGTTTTCAAAGAGAAGCAAAATTTTGCCAAATGTTTTTGTTTGCTAACCAAACTATTTGCAAACAGAAGTGTTCCTGAACCAAGGTATGACCGCATTATCGGAACACAGTTCATTTACGTTTTGTCTGTATTTGGAGCTTCAGAGACAGAATTGATTAGTTGCAACAAAGATCATTTAGAGCACAAATCCAAAACTTAAACTATCTGGCCCATCATAAAAAGTTTGCAGACCCCAGATATAGCCCCTCAATATACAGGTCTGTAAAGCTGAACAGCATTTTCACTGATTTCTCTGTTCCTTCTCGTTTTTTTCCTCAAATTCATTTTATGAAGAGCCCGCCGAGTTGAGGCTAATATGAAAATCTAGCCTTTTCACTACCTTAATTAAAACCCTCCATTGACTGTGCAAAGACTATATGAGAGTTCAAGCTTTCTAAATGAACACATGAATCAGTGGATTTTCATTGGCCTACACACTCCCTGAACCACAGTAAGAACAGTGAAAGATTTCTGTTTAGGGAAAAAGAGCAGCCACAGTTACTCTCTGAAATTACTTGTCCTGGCATAAAAAGAATGAATAAAGGAAGAGGTGTGATAACTTATAAAGGGCCACAGCTAGGACAGGGCCTCCGCTTGCACAAGAGCAATTTCCAGGCTTAGTGCAGAGAGCTCTCTAAAGTACTACAGTAGTGTACAACACAGCTAGTAGGAAACTGACTGGTAATAGTGACCAGGAGTGGGAATAGTGCTGTGCCCCTTGGATGGCCAATAACACCCCAGCAATAAACAAATCTACTCTTTTCAGGAGCTAACATAGTGCAGCCATGGTATTAGGTGCTGGGAGTTCAACAAGAACCAGGGAAGTATAAGAAAATAAATAACATGTTCATTAGTCTAGGAGAAGCCCACTGATGATTTACATCCAGGATTCTATGAAAAAGCAAAGAAGGAGCCTCTAATAAACACTCAGGGAAAGCTTTCAGTAAGAAATGGCCACAAAACAAGTTTTTAAGAATTAACCACATGGGTCGGGCGCTTGGCAGGGGCGAAGTGGCTGATTTCTCACCAGAACTTGGCTCAGGCTGGAGGGGACCTGGGCTGGACCAGCCAGAAGGCTGGGGCCTTGGGCTAGGGCCGGATCAGGACCAGAGGAACTGATCCGCTGTACCGGGGATCAAACTTGGGGCCTTGTGCTTGTGAGGCAGGAGCCAGAACCACTGAGCTAAACCCCCAGCCCTACCACTTAGGGTTGTGTTCCCTACAAGACAGGATGGAGAGAAATAATGAGGATAGGAATCCAGTGACAAGGTCCTAAACAAACCTTCACCTGTACCATGATCAGGCCCGTGGTTGATAATCAGTAATGATGGATGGATGGATGGATGGATGGATGGATGGATGGACAGACTGATAAAAGAATTTACCAATAAACCAAGAGAATGAGATTTTCTGGTACCTTGAACTGAGAAGGGGAACAAGAGAAACTGATAAAGAAGGCATTGTTCTTTTTCACTGAGACCATCTTCCAAAATAAGTCCTTGCTTCTGAACACTTCTCTTCACACTGTTGCATTTGTTGAGATACTTGGTGCCACAAATGGTCGTACAAAAAGACTTTTCAGATAGATTCCGATACTGGACCAACCAGACAGTCATAAGGACCCCATTACTCCTGATGAATGGGATGATGGTATCTTCTGCTGGTGTGCAGAAACCTCACAAATACTAGGATATTTCCTGCTATGAGTCAGAACGATGGAGGAAGATGAAGCATTAGCTTATGTGTTAGTGATAACACAGAAAAATATGTGGTCAGCATTCATTTTAAGGAAAGGAGAACAAACTGACTTCAGATCTGGTCTTGTAGGAGGCAAAGAAAATGGCATCCTTTAGTTAGCCAACTATCAAGCCCAAAGAGTGCTGAGAGTTTCCACAGAATCACAGAGTGCTGCCTCCTGCCTCTGCCATAGGACAGCTGTGGAAACTCAGGCCCAGGGGCTGATTGTGCATGCAGCCCAGCTACAAAGAGGAGCATATACAGCCTCACAGGTCTCTGATATCAGAGTCAGGACCCAGATAAAGAAACACTAGACCTTTACACACGGGATAGATTATTTAGAAGGACAAACATGACAGCCTTGAATTCCAGATTCCTCTGAACAACCAAAAGCAGCAGTGTCTGCTCCCTCTCTGGAATAGAGGGTCTTGCCTGCAGACCCTGCAAAGGCCCCACCAGATGGAGGAGCCTCGCCAGATGTGTTTGTTCTAAGATCTGCTTCTACCTCCACATAACCAACCAAGAGAGGAGGCAAATTAGAGGTTGGCTCAATGTGTTTCTGCTGTCACACAACAGCCTTTCTATAAATGTAAGGACAGTGGTCAAGGAAAACCCTTCTGGCTGGCTGTTTTACAATCAACCACCTTATATCCAGAGACAAATGGCTTAGATATGGCTAACTGTGATCATTTGGGCAGTGATGAGTAGTTAGGTGGTCTCGGCCCTGGAGAAGGCAAGACTGAAAGAGCAGAAACAAGAAAGTCTAAGGAAGAGCCAGCGAAACGGATTTATGGGAACGAGTCAAAGTCAGAGAATCATCATATTCCACCTTACGTTATTGTCTGCTAGACACAAACTCTCCCAAAGATGCATGCAACAACCAAGAAGATGGAATGGCTTGTGTAAGTATCAGCTGGCTTCTTAGGTACCCGGTGATGTTACAGTGGGGTCCTTAGCAGAGAGACCCTGATGGCAGGAATGATGACTCTGTCTGTACTTCCTGTCGCTTGGGCTGTCCTAGCTGCTGCTACTACCAGAAGCCCAGAGCACCTGCTGCAGTGCTGAGCAGAACCAGTGCCGAGCCGTTAGTGTGACTCTCCACTGTGGGTCATCCAGTCTCCTGATTAGCAAGTTGATTCCATTAGACCCTGTGCACCTGAGAGAGCAACAATTCTTCTTTCAGAAATTGGCAGCTACTTCAGTTAAGATTTTGCTTTTTCTGTCTACAGTTCTTCTCCCCCAACCCTTGAAGCTGTATCTAAATCCCAGCTGTTACTCATTAGCTATGATTTCAACTTCTTTTGAATGTTTACATTATGAGATTGTTGTGAAAATTAAATGAGCTAATACATAAAAAGCAAAAAAAAATTAACCACATAAAAATCACATTCAAAGCAGAAGAAACAGTATTTGCAATGGCTTGGTAGCAACATGTAGTGTAAGAACTAAACAATTGCACACAGAGACATAGGAACTTGGTCTGACTGAGGTTAAAAGAGAACCTAGAAGTTTTGATTTCTTTTTTGCACCTAATGAAAACTTCCAACAATTTTTGATAAGGTTTTGAAAGAACTGACTATAGTATTAGTACATTAAAGGGTGAATAGACATCTGTGGAGGCTGGCTGAGGCATTCCCAAATTTCCTTGGCATTTCTCATGATTTTGTGACTGTCATTTCAGGAGTGACTAATGAATTAATGAAGTAAACATTCTTCTCTTTTTGTTCCAATGAGACAGTCACCTCATGTCAATGCCTCATTTATCCTGTTTATTTCCTGTGTATTTTTGATCAGTTGAAATATTATGCTCTTGTATTCATTTTTTTTGTAACATTTCATTTGTTTTACACAATTGTCTGAAACTTGAGGGGTAAAAAAAGTATATACCAATGAGACTCTTAAAAGTACAAGTCTATAGCAATGACTTTGTTCAGAAAGCTAGCTATTCTGTTCTTATCAATTTCTTATTTTATGATCTAAATGGAAAAAAATGTATGAAAAAGTATAAGTAAAGCTGCTGGAACATAACAGTCATTCAAAATGGTGTATATCAGATACTTTAATTGCTTTAATGTTTATTATTTAATCTGTTTTGCCTATTATTGTTTTAAAACTTAGTCTTTTGAAGTTTTCATTCTGTATACATCATAGTGGTATTACAAGTGTTAGTTTATGTATTCCCCAAAAGAGGTAAAAATCTGAAACAATATTAGAGCAATGGAGAAAATTTTGATCTTACAAGGATTTAAAATAGAGCTCTTTTTCTGCAAGATATTTTAAATCAAATTATCTAGCTGTAATCAATTTGATTGCTTGGGTTGCAATGATGTTTCAATTCTCACCCACTCTACCGATGAGATTTTTGCCCCAACCCATGCCTTATAAAAGCAGGTGTGTGGAGTTAGATAAATCTGACTTTATACCCTACCTCCCCTATCTAACAAGCTATGCAAACTTGGATAATTTCTATGACTTGTATCCCTTTTCTATAAAATGGATTTATCTAGCTCACAGAGCTACTCTAAACATTAATATTTATGAGGTATACTCAGGAACACATTGCACAGTACTTCATACATAACCCAGGCCCAGAAAAGGGCAGTGCTGTTTGAGTGTTCTACTCTTTCTCTTCCTCATCTTCCTAACTATAGAACTACCCTGCTTAAATGCAAGAAGAGATGGAATGAAAAAAATCATCAGAGAGAACATTAAGGCAAATTAGAATTTAGGCTACAAGAAAAGGAGACTACTTAAAAGAAGTTGATGAAAATTTGTTCGCTGTAGAATAAAGGATAACCTTGAAACACTAACACTAAAGTCACAGAGCCCATAATTACACAAATAGCCCCTTGTGCAAGGACATCCAAATCCTTTCTCAATGAAATAGTGTGTCCTGTGGTAGAAGAACCCACTCAACTCTCTCTCTAACATCACAAAAGGAAAAATAAATTTTATCTACTTTGTCCTAAATTCTAAAGAGTTATTCAAATGGTATTTTAACAAGCAATTCAACTAGCTTATGTTTCAAACAATCTTTCACAACATGATCCAAGGAGCTAAACGTCTTGTAAAGTATTATTCCATGAAGGACAAAATTGTCAAGCTTCAAGCAATTGACGTATGAACAAATGTTAACATTTCGGCATTTACTAGTTGGAGATAATATGATGTAATATTAACAATTTAGAATAATTAGATATTGTAAAATGCTGGACCTCTGAAAGTTATTTCTTAGTCCTTTGATAATTTTGCTAAATTATAAGACTGTTTATATTGCAGGATATATTAGTATTTATTTTTGTGTGTATATATTTATATGTATGCACCTATCATTTATAGCACATTCATATATCCTTTATAAGTTTACAAGTTTGTATTTTAAAACACATCCTTCGGGGCATATCTATATCTATTATATATGTAGGAGTATGTGTCTATTTTATATATATGTGCTTATGCTGTAAGTGACATGTATGTGTGTATATATATGTCAACACACAAACTAACTTATATGTTGTATAGTGTTTCATGGTGTGATACTAAGTGTGTGAAATTTTTAACACAAATCCATGCTGATTTTCTTAACAACTATCCAAATCTCTGAAACTTCTGGGTGTTGAATAATTTACTTTGATATAGACTCTAAATCCCATAGTTAGTACAGACCACACAAGTTAAAGGCTCAATCTTAAAACAATTTCTACATCAGAAGCCAGCCACAAATAGGGTTTCCAGGCTGCCTGGATGAGTATAAATTGGGGGGGTTCAAAGGACTATTTTAAACCAGCTCCCTACACCATTTCACAGTTTTGATAATTCACTAGAATGGCTAACAGAGCTCAAAAAGCACTTTATTTACTATTACTATTTTATTATAAAGGATAAGGTTTAGGAACAACCAAATGGAAGAGTGGTATCTGGAAGGCACAGAGGTGTGGTTTGTTGAAGAGATCACCTGCCTAGAAGCTTTAGGAGATTCTCTGCCAATTTACTTTCCAAAGGTGTCCCATTTCATTATATGCCTTCCAGTCAGTTATAATGATAGAAACACAAGAGCCAGTGGACAGAGAAAGAAAGCAATGATCTTATTTAGCTTCTATATTAAAAATTCTTGTGAGAACTATGCACATTAAGTAAATTAGCCCACGAAGTAAGAAAGTAGTCAATCTATCTACAAGATGTGATTGAAAAATTCAATTAATATTTAACTGCTTAAAAATTTATTACAGTAACAGGCACATTACCATTAATCCCTCTTAAAAATGTGCTCTCACCTCAAGGACACATCCCATTGTTCTTGCCACTTCCAAAGTAGTTCTAGAAGCCTTCATTCAGAAATGTCTTTAGTTGTGCTATCATGGTTGCTTTGATGTCTTGATGTGATTCACAACCTTTACCTTTCATGGTTATTTTGACTTTGGGGAAGACTGAAAAATTCTACAGTGCCAATCCAGTGAATAAGATGGATTAGAACATAGCATAATATTTTTACAAACCTGCCTCTCTGTTAGATGGCAATCTACAGAATCATTCACCACCATATTTTTTATCACATCTCATAAAAGACATTGATGAGGGGGGACTTCTAGAACTGATCTAACAAGTGACAAGAATGATGGGATAAGCATTTTTGAAGAGGGGGGAGTATTTTGAGGAAGTGTAATGGCAATGTCTTTCACTATAATAACTTTCTTTTAGAATTTAAACATTCACAGTATATTTTGATGAAACTTTCTCTCACTCTGGTCTGTTTTTATTTCTTTGTGTAGTTTGGCTGAAAAATGAGAAAACATTATGCATATGTCTTTTATTCCACATCTTTCATTCATACCATGTTCTAGTCACATCTTTCATATCAAAGCTCTGTTGTCTCCCTGCACCCATGTATGCACATATTTTGTTTTTCATGGACAGACTAATGAAAAGGGACATGGCTTAGCAAAAACACTCTGGTACATATGGAAGAATTTCAGTCATTGTGGCAGCAATGACAGGCTCAGGCTTCACGATATGAGAGTTTACCCGATGCCTCTTAAATCAAACCACCCTGCTGGCATTGTCCCAGTGAACTCAGTAAGCTTGAAGATTTACAAGAAAACTCGTTATGTAGATGTCAGATGGAAAATAAAAGCTCTTCCAATCCCTTGCTATGGAAGAGAATAAAATTGTAAGGATTAATATCTAATTACTGAACATTAGATAATACACAGGCAATTGAATTGTAGTATTTTATTACAAATAATATTAATTTCTTAATAATTGACAATACACAATGAGCAATGATACACTAAGGAATACATAGCAATTACAGAGAAATCACAAAGAATTTCTTGAAAGAAAATATATTCTTTCATCTCTTTAGAATGCCACACTCTATTGCTTTAAAAACCTTTGTTAATAGCATTATGAATATTAAAGATAGAACTTTCTTTTAAAGAAGTGATTTATTATTTAATGTTTATTTTCTTTTTTATATTGGTGCCAGGAAAGCAAATTCCTAGTGGTCAAATAAGAATGTTTTCATATTTTAGTGCTATGTCATTTGTTCATCTATTATTGATGCAACTCATGAATACTCTCACCGTCGAAAATAGCTAACCTTATCTGGGTGGACTCTAGCTTCACTTCTTCCCCAGGGTTTCTAGTTTCTGGATTAGAGTTAGTTGTCATCTATTCTGATGGGATAGAGTCTACCAACCTTCTCCTATGTCTCAATGATGTTTTTGAAAGATTTTATATTCCAAGACAACCTAAACAGTTTACTAAGTGAACCCACCAGAGGAGAGAGAATAGGTAAAATGGAAAGTAACTAATTATTTTTAGCCAAAAATTAATTAGATATTTTTGTGGGATTATTTTCCCCAAAGTATTCAAATTTTACCAAATGTAGAAGTCAGGTTATGCCACCCTTTAAAATAATTTTAGTCACTTGTTTGCACTCCCTGGTCTTCTACTTGTATGTCTGTACAAAATAAAATTCTTACTAATTAAGTCTCACCATTAAATAATTTATGCTGTTAAATAATTCTTTTAGATGTAAAACTCATAGGCTCTGGAAAATGTCTCAACTGTCACTTAATTCCTAAAACAATTCATTGAGACCGTAAAAGGCCGGCCATATGAAAATTTCAGTAGATTCCATTCCTTATAAGTCACACTACTTTCCAGCTACAGTTACTTGAGAAAGTAGGTTTTCCTCTGACTATCTTGAGAGGTATGTAAGCCCATGCACCACAATGCAAGCACTGGCAAGTGTTTTCGTAAAGCTAAAAATAATCACAGACTAATTAGGCCAAGTCTTCACTATCAGACTGATGACAAAGGTTGAAATTATTTCTTTTCAAAACATACACCTTGGCTGCATCTGGATAGCTATGCTTCCTCTTCTTGGTTGTACAAAGCAAGAACATGAAAAAATAAAACTGAACTATTTACCTCTTACTATCTTTTAGGCACTGTAAACTATTCTTGACACAAAGCACTGAATGCACCAGGTCTAGCTTTCAAGAACAATTTTTGGGGTCTACGGTGCACAATTGATTAGTAAAGAGAGATTTAAAGGACAGTGTCATGAGTACTGTGATAAGAATTATAATGGGATGAGCCGGGGATTTAGCTCAGTGGTTCCGCCGCCTTCCTCGAAAGCAGAAGGACCTGAGTTCGATCCCCGGTACCAAAAAAAGAATTATAACGGGAAGAAAAAAGGCCTCCCATCCAATTTGGAGGTGCAATTGTATATAGTGTTTATTAAAATCTTCATAGAAAGAGGAACATATAAACTGAGTCCTGAAATATAAATAATAGCTCTTTATAGTTTGTGGTAAAGACAGGTCCTAAATAATCCTGATCATGAGATACATTTTCTTGGATATTCTAACTGTTCATAGAAATCCTCCTGTCCTCAATTCTAACTGAGATTGTGCTATCTTTTCTATTTTTCAGTTTAATTTTATTTTATGATGCAATGAGGTTGAATAAAGTGGTATAGCAGGAACACAAAGAAAAGCACATTCTTAGATATCACCAGAGAAAGAGTTGGCCTTTTGAGGTAGTAGCACCTTAAATAGGAGCTTCTATTAGATTTCCATTTCTAACACAGCTTTCACGTGAGACTTTGGGAAAATTACTTTATTATTCTGTGTCAAAGTCTCCTCCTGTGAAATAATGTTGATTTCACAGGTTTCCAAGAACATTTAGTGAACAAAACTTTTACTGCATTTAAACACATCCTATGTCACATGTTATAATGATGATACTGATATTGTTAAATCAACCTAAAAACCGAGGTGAATTTTGGATAATCTTGTCTTTATTGATGTATCTAGACCAGTTTCTGGAAAATTCAATTATATCAAATTAAATCACTCCCCTTTATATTGGTGCATATTAGTAATGCAGAAAAATGTGATTCCTTTTGCTATATTGGTACATGCATGTAACATATCTGGTTTGTTTTCATCCCTTTAGAATGACACAAGGTAGAATATGGATTCCTCAAAATGTTGCTTTGAATTAAATAGAGCAAACCAGATACTTCTCGTTTTCTTGAACTATATGGATAGACAATTCCTACTTCCAATCATAATATAATTCCTTATCAGACCAATGCACTCTTGGTAAACTCATATAAAAAAGACAAAATGTATGAAACAATTGTTTTCAAGTAATGAACAGCAGGAGAGCACAAAGCTATTTTAATTGAAAGAAGGAAAACACCTTGAGCTCTGCTTTCACCCTGGCTTCTTGCATAGGAGATTTTTTTTTTTTAGATCACAGCACAGAAAAAGGAAACCCAAGCAGAAAGATTCAGTCCTCAATGAATGAAGCAGCAGACAATGAAGTTCATATCTTCTGGAATGAAAAACTATTTGAGAGGCAAGACAGTAGGAAAGAGAGAGCACTATAGAGAAGAAACTCTTATGACAGCATGCCATTGCCTTTGTTTCATTGATGCAACTAAGAGTATGGCATGCTCAGGGGTAGAGTTCAAGGTCAAGAGTAGAGCAGCTACAGGGAGACTAATAACTGAAGACGCCAGATGTTGCCCAGTGCTGGGGAACATTCAATTATGACCTTGTTACAGTGGAGACTTATTGAGTATACCATGTGGAACTGACACTGGAGAAAGGACAGGCATCAAAACTAAGTCACAGACCAGAATAACCAAAATATTAACACAGAGCCTACACATCCAAACAAACCCTAAAATGAAGTCTCACAGTGATCATGTACCATCTTCCAGAAGAGAACAATATCCTTTAAAGACAAAATATAATTCCAACGTCTGTCTATAAACAATCATAGTGTCTAGATAAGAGTGAAAGAGACATGTATTCTCCACAGTGAAAAGAAAATGAAGTATCTGTTATTCAGCCAAAAGAAAAAAGAAGTAGTAGAAACAGACTCCAAGATGACACGGATGCTACATTTGCAGGTAAGCATTTAAAAACTGATACATTTGTCCAGGGATTTTAAGGAAAGTCAATAGCTGAGAGAGAACAAGTGGGAAATTTTTGCAGAAGAATAAAATAGGAAATAAGAGAAATGAAAGGAAACTATAAACAAGAATTATAAAGACTCCTCAAAAAGTTAAATGTACATACAAAAGCAACAGGATAGTCTTAAAAACAGAAGAATAAGTAAACTTCAATTCAATTTAGTAGAAATTATCCTAATTGAGGGACAAAGAAGAAAAGTGAAAAAGTGATGAAGGATTTAGTTATCTGAGAGATCAAATAGTCTTACATTCGTATAATTAGATCCTGTAAAGGAAAAGAGAAAAAGGGGATTTTCAAAAACTATTGGCCTCCTCAATTTGGTGAAAAATATGAATTCATGTTCAAGAAGCTCAGCCAATATCAAAGAAAATACTTGTTATGGTCTAAATTAAATGTCCCTCAGAGGCCCATACACTAAAGGCTTGGTTGCCAGCATGTGGCTCTTCTAGGAGGTGATGGAACACTAGGAAGTGGTCCTACCTAAGGGGAAGTAGATCCTTACAAGTGGGCTTAATTGCCAGCAGACTAATATCTCCGTCATCCTACCATGACTTACTTTCCCACCATACACCCAAAGCAATGAGTTCAAACAACCGTGAACTAAAACCCATGAAACTGTGAGCCTATATGTTTTTCCTGTTTTGTTTCTTGATTAATTCTCAAGACATTTTTATATGCTCGACTATTTATGAAATAATGCTAGATAATGAAAACAAAAGAAAAAATAGCTATAATTTCAGGCTGTGGATTAGGTTATATTAGTTAAGAGAGGATTTTTTTGTTGTTTACAGGCTGCAAGATGAGCAGATCAGCTATTCCATATGATCTTAATTTAATCTTGGAATACTGTCATTCAAGGGTGAAATTCAGTCAGTCAAGCACAGCCCACTTCACCCGGCAGATAGATTTTAAGGGCCCCAACAGAATGCTTGACATATTTTGAGACTCATTCTACCTGGGAAATGCTGAAACTCACTGGGTACCCCTTTTCCTTTGCCTTACTGTGTCAATCAATAGCTATCTTCAATTCATTATCCCATCAGACTCAGTTTTAAAATTCAGCAACTGCTTCAAAGAGAAATGACAAACATGAGAAGAAAGCCAAATAGAGCTTCCAAAAAGGCAGTAATATAATGTCTACAATGAAAAATTGAATGGACAAATTAAACTATGCCCCAAACATGGCAAAAAGCAAGACTTAGCTAACAAAGATATACTTTCAAAATGTGTCTCTGTTCCTTTGATCATATTTCTTTCTGTTTTCGTAGCTTCCACTGACATTTAAATAATGAAGCTTTAAAATTTGTTCCCCGATATGAAGACAGTGTGGATCAGAGCATCTCTTGAATGAAAACAAGGAGATAGTTCAAGAGAGATGCAAAACTTTGACTTTCGTTACATAGGTGTTTTTAAACTGCATTGTAGTACATTATAATCACAATTGATAAAATACTTTAAAATTATAGAATCTATTAATGCAATTTACTTTATATCTTATCAAATTAAAATGGAAATCATGATTATCAATATCAATATATGAAAAAAGTATATAATAACTTTCATCACACATGAACATTTAAATATCTTAACAAAGCAGAGGAGGAAATTATTTAATATTTTGCAAAGTCCTGCTAAAAGGGGGCTTATAAAGCTTTAAATAAATTTTTTATTTTTGAACATCTTTAGATTTTCAGAAAACTTACAGAGTAGCACTCAGCTTCCCCCATTATTCATATATTATCTGTATGTTACATTTGTACAATTAATGAGCTAACATTGATGTATTTTTTATTAACTAAAGTCTATTCTTAATTCAGATTTTCTTGTTTTCTAATTTTCTTTTTTCTTCAAAGATCATATTCTCAATGATCTATTACATTTAGTTATCATGTCTTGAGTTCTTCTGATTGAAATTTTCTCAGATTTTCTTTCATTTTGATGACCTTAATAGTTAGGGTATTAGTTAAAATATTTTGTAGAACGTCTATTGGAACCCTGATCATATTTTTCCTCATACTATGTAGAGTTTTATGTTTATCAGAGGAAGTCTAATGACATTAACTCCCATTTTCATCATCACATGATACTAAGAACTCAAACTAAAAGTAAAGATATCTTTATCATAAATGAGGTTGGTTCACTTGGCTTTTGGATGTCACATTAATTTTTTCCCTTGACACTAGTCATATTTTGTCTCTTGTTACTTCTTACATTTAGTGTGCCCTAGAGATCATTTTTTGAACACGTTTATCTTGTTATTCAAGTCAGTGACTTCTAGTTTTACAATTTCAATTGAATTTTATGTGCAGATGACTCCTAGATTTACATTGCTAGTGCCTTGTTTGTCTGCTAAATGCCATATATTTACTTGACATCTCTACTTCAAACATCTAAAAATGGAATTGCTCAAAATAGAACTGTGGATTTTTCCCCTAAAATTTGTTCCATCCACACATATTCTTCCCTTCATTGAACTTCATCATTCTAACGCATCAGGAAAACAAAAACAAAAATAGAAACAACTTGACTCATCTTTGGAACATTTCATTTAAATCCCATATTGATACATCAACCAAATTGACTTCATTTAGTCACGTTTTTTTAAAAGTAGAACCTGAAAATTTCCTACCACATCCTGTTCTCCTACCCTACCACAAGGCACCAACATCCTGGCTGTGTTTCCTTTTCTGTTCCCCATGCAGTGTCTTTGAAACACCAGTCAGTGATTCTTGCATGTCAATGAGATCAAGATCTTGCTTTGTTATGTTCCCTCTGGTGGCTCCTTATGTCACTTGGAGTAAACCAGTAGCTTCCAAATGGCCTAAGATTCTTTGAAGAATCTGTCCCTGACAGAATTCTGAGCTCATTACTCACACTGTCTTATTTGCTACAAAGCCCTACTTCCTGTAAGTAGCACAGCCCAAGTGCGCTCATGTTTCAGAGCATGGGCTCTCTTCTCTCTCTTCAAAACACTGTGTCCAGCTGTCACCTTTTTCTTGATTCCTCTCCTGGTTTCTTTAAGTTAAGATAGAAAAGAAAAGAAAAATATAAAAGCAAATAAACATTGTCTCATCCCCACCCCCAACTTCTTTTCATGTTTTATTTTCTCCTAGCTGGTCTCACCTTTTAATATATCTGCCTTTCCTCTTCATCATTCCACCAATTGGCAATGAGTCTGTGATATCTGATTAGTCTCAATTTCACCAGTACTGTAAGTGTATCATATGGTGTTGGCACAAGGTAGGAAAGCAACAAATATTTATTGAATTTATAAAATAATGAAAATACTCATTAAATACCCAGAACCCTGCATTCTTTGACAGTGACAAGAAAAATGCATGTTTTTCAGATTTTAATTATTTTAATTTTAACTAGCAACTTAAAATAGACAAATAAAATAATAAAAGAATACTTTGTTTCTAATTACTAAATGGTAAGTTCTTTCAATCTCAAAAATAATAAAAAGGTAAAAGATAGAATAAGAATCCTAAAGTAATAAAAATATAAAGATGAAAGAATCAATTTGTAGGCAATATTCTTTATTTTTAATATGCACTAGTAAACTCATTTGATCTTTAAAATGTTAAAAGAGAAAAAACCTCAGCCCTGAACTTCATTTGATGAGTAACATAGCTGGCCTCTAAAAAGTCATCTTTATTATGAGAAGAGCAACTGGAAATATCTCAGCAGAGAAGCCTCAGGGGATTCTTCCACCAGAGATAGCTCAAACAGCCTCATTGGGCTGGGGATTGGACATGACTAGTTCAAAGTCAGTGAACTGTGGGTGGCATGCCAAGAATAGATACTTTTTTTGAGAGACGGTTATAAAAGTTATTCCAAAGAGATGTACCTGTCATAGATTTCTTATACTCTAGTACAACGGAAATGAAAGAGTGCAGTTTCTCTCTGGAAGATTAAAAACAGGAGTTTTTGAGCTGGCTCCCTTTACCATTTCTAAAATCTTTTGTGAGCAAGTATACTTGATATTGCATTTCTCTCGATAAAGGGTATTTAGTGAGAAAATTTACAATTATGAGAATCAATAGATCTGTTATATTTTTCCACTTTGGGAGGATAAGCTCTTAACATCAAAAAATAATATCTGGAAGTCATTTTACTTAAGCTTTAAACTAAATCTTTGTCCCTTTTTCCCAATTCTAATAGTGACACAGCATCACAGAATTTGTTAGAAATAAGTGACTTCCAGGTACACTAAGGACAAATAAAATTAAATATCATCACCAATTCCAATTCATTTAATACATTTATTATTTACAAATGCAATTACTTACCAATCCACAAAGAGTCCATATTTTAAAGTCATAATCAAAAACAAAGCATCTTAATTTACTGCATACATTGAAAGACAAGAGATACTTTTATACATGTTTTATGATTCCTGATGTAAAAAAGATACTGGTTCTTTAAAAAAGAGTAAAAATCAAAAAGAAAATTTTCATCCTTTGATTCAATATGTCTCTTTATAAGTCTTACTTAAAAATAAGTTATATAAATAGGTTCTTCTGATAGTTCCATCTGTGTAATCTAAGTCATCACATATACATGACAGACAAAAGAATGAACTAGCAATAATCCTGACACAGTTCTTTCAAAGCAGATTCTGATCATAAAATGGCCCTCTCAAAATGACATTTTTTGGTGTATGTCAAGGGGGAAAATAACAAATCAAATTAATTTCCTTTAATTTGTTACAGTAATTCCTATAAAGCATTTGGAAAGATTTCTATCAAACTCAGAGGCTGTGTTTTGAATACTTGAAATTGTCTTTGTAGTGTACACAGAATTCTTCAATTCTTCAAGCATCTACCCCCCAAAAAAACTTTATGGTGACACTTAGAGTTAAGAACAAAGATTATAACATAAGATTACTATAACTTAATCAGGAAAGATGCTTATTTACTATAGTTGCCCTACATAAGGGTTTTAAGTAACACTTTATAATGTAAACCCATGGAAATGCATGCTCAATAGAACTAGTTCTATTTTATGATTAAGCTGATTTTCCAGAGGGCAAGTTTACAAAGGAAGTCCACATGTAGTAGGTTCATTTGAAGGTTTATATAATTATGCTTCAGGATTCATGAGCAAAATGAAGAGTCTAACTTGTCATAAAATTAAATTTAGAAAGATAAACTTGGGGTATGTCATGATTTAGATAAAAATGTTCCCCAAAAGCTTTATGTGTCTAGAGGTGGGACTTCTAGGTAACTGGATTATGAAGGCTCTAATTTCATCAGTGAATTATTCTATGAATGAGATTGCATTTTGAAGGCATTATGGAGAGACAATGGAAATTTAGAAAGTGGAGCCAGCTTGAAGGGAGTGAATCATGGGGCCATAACACTGGGAACTGGACTGGTCCCCAATCTTTTTTTCTCTGACTTTTCCTCCACTCTCTGCTTTTCAAATGCCATGAATTGAGAAGCTTTCTCCCACCATTCCGTTCTACTAGGAAGCTGCTGCTTCTCCACAAGCCTAAAACAGTGGAGCTGTCTGTCTATGGACTGAACTTTTAAAACTATGAACCAAAATAACTCCTTCCTCTTCTAATTGTTTTTCTCAGGTATTTGGTGAAAGCAACAAAAAGTTGACAAGCACAGGGTATGTGGTTTAAATGCAAAAGTATTTTGGTAAAACTAGAAAAGACGTAAATTTTAAAAATTCTATTGTCCCACAATGTTTTCAAGTGACAACATTTTAGGTAAACTCTAATTTGACCTACACTTAAAATTATATTCATAGTACAATCTTATGATTTTCACATATAAATACACATGTTATATAGTCATAGAATAAAGCTAAGTCAAATCTTTAAATCTTCTGAGTTCATTAGGATATAATTTTTTTCTACGTATATACCCTTGCTTTGAATTGTTCAGTGCTGATCAATTTGTTTTTGCTTAGTGATTTACATGAACACAAATTTATTTTTGTCTATTGTTTTTCCTAAAGTGTCCCTGCTTAATTCTTCCTCAAATATTTCAAAATACAATGTATTAATTGACATAATATTTTGTGGTTATTGAAGACTGTGATATAAGTGTCCCTCCCAATAGTGTTATAAAATCTAGTAAACACAGTAAATTCTTTGGTGCTGGAGTTACCTGTTGCTTTGTGGCATTTGTGGTTGGCCCCACTAGAAGGATCACAGTGCACATAAGTGAAGTTTTGGGGTAGAACCACGCTATCTTCAGTAGATCATTATAATCCTTTAAACAACAATTTTTGGTATAATTCTGAAGACTTTGCTCAAATATCAGTGATTATGTGGCATGAAATAAGAAGTCTTATTGGCTCAACCTTTTTGCACATATGGTACAAGACAGCAAACAAATGATATCTGAACTTAAAATTTAAAACACATATTTTATCACTTGCATGTGTTTCTCATTGCATTGACTAACAGAAAACATGAAGTAAATTACTGATTAAGAGATAAAGAAGTTGGAAATATGTTCAAAGAGAAATACAGGCAGTCAAATTTTAATAGCTAGGTTTATTAATTTATATTTCTCAGTACCACTAAATATCACAAGCATAACTGTTGATTTATTGATTTTGAAATCTCATTTATTAAAATATAATCATTTATTTAGAATAATATTGCTCAAAGGTTGTTGAGGATTGAATTAATTATGTAAAGCACTTAGAAAATTGCCTAGAATATGAAAATATCATAGAAGTGTTACCTATCAGTATTATTCCACTAAAGTAAAATAAAATGAATTATAAAACAAATCTAAAATTGACTATAAAGAAAATAAATAACTTCAATATTTACTTTATTGCAAAAGATCTGTTCGTGTTCCAAAACCAGAGTAGCATATCTAGCATTTATTTAATAATTTTCATTTTTTGCTTTTAGGAAACTAAATTTTCTGCTTTGTAATAGATCTTGCTTATATCAGATATGTAGTATCTTTCTACTGTAAAATTTTCAATATATATTCTATTCTAAACCAGCATCAAACTGAAAGTGATATTCTCTGAAAGTTAGGTATGTTGTCCACCATCCAACTTTATAATAGACTTTATCTCCTTGGGTTCCACCCTGAATTGTGGCTTTCCATGGGAGTGGGATAACCACATAATTTGTCATTCAAATTGAGAACTTTCAAAAATTATAATTATACCTCAAAAAATATATAGTCCAGGACTGTCCCCATTCAAATGGATCTTATAGTCATTCTAAATATAGGCAATACAATCCTTCTTGAGAGTCATTGTAAATCAACTTCAGTAGCATCACCTCCCTATAAACTCTATGCTCTCAGACACTTGAGCTTGAGGCCACTGTCACTGTCAAAGCTTATCAAATCTTCCTGATTCCTTTTCCCTCCTTCCCAATCCTTCTTCTGATTAGTAGCAAAAGCACTACAAGAAATACAGTCCTACACTGTCCTATTAAAACATCTCAATAGTTTTTCATTGGCCTTAGGACAAAGTGGAAAACTCTTAATCATGATTTATAGAGCCATGTGGGATGATCCTTGACTATTGCACCAAAATGCCTCTCATTCAGAAGGCTTCACTCACTCCTTTTTAAAATTCCTCCCATTCAAAAGGCTTTATAAGACACAATAAGGGGAAAAGTATATAATATACATGCAATTTTAAAACATCTATTTGGGTCTTGTAGATCCAGAGGCAATAATCTAAAAAAGGTAAGAAGTCCTAAACATGATAAACAATATGGTAATTTAAATTCTGAATTCCTATAATAGTGAATATAGTTTATTTTCAAAAATACATAAAACATTTATACAACCTAACTATACATTAAAATAAGCAACTTAAATTCAAAATATAAACTAATAATTATCTCCAAATATTAATTTCAGCACAATGTAATAACAAATCTAAGAACTAAAAAAAGATAATAGGATATATTAAAATTACAGACCAATTAGACTTACACATAGAAATAAAAATTGCACATATAAATTATCAAATAGTATCCAACAGCACATTGTAAACTAGTATCAAAAAATCTTCTGGGGACCTGGATGTGAGAAAAGTGTCCCTGGTTCCGTCATTCAACTGTGACATCAAAGTCAAGATTCAGACCCATCAGATATCCACACCCTCAGCAGATGACATTTCCCATTTTGTGTTTATATTTTATATCAAGACTCTATTTAAGAATAAGTGGACCGGACCATGGAAGTCCCCAAGGTCAAAATAACAAAAGATTTCAGAGAGAAAGAAAGAATTTATTGGAGATTCAGTCTATACTCCACATAGTCCACAGAGACCCTACTGCCTAGCGAGGACAGCAAGGCAATCAAGGAGATGGAACCCAGTTATCATCAGAAAGCTTAGATATTCCACTTACACCCAACCAATTAATGTATGGATGCAGACCCCTAGAAACCCCTAAACTACAGAAATGAAAAAGAAGAAGAGCAGTCTTCTACTAGCTAAGGCTAGATTGAGCAAAAAGTTAAGTGGAAGAAAGAACAGGTCAAAAATACCCAAGGTTTGTTTGTGCTTCCTTTCTTCCAGGCCCACCATACCCCAAATCCCTACAAGATATTATAAGCCCATAAATGAACTAAATTGGTAAAATAAAGGCCAGGAGCATGATTTTAAGTAAAGGAACAGGTTGAGAGAATTTGAAAAATGTTTTTGAGCAAAACATCATAGATCATCCATCTTAAAAAATAAATAAAAGGATTGGGCTTGGGGAATTCAACTATAAAATGGGTCATTATTTTTCTATTTGTGGGTCACCCTTTTCCCTGGTCAACCAAGATAGAACTTGCTATAGATTCACAAATTCCATAAGTTTGCATCCCCTCAAGAAAAATATAAATATTCACAGCTCCAGAAAATTATGCATCTCTCTCTCCAGGGCCCAAACTATATTTTCTTTGAGTGTGTGCTTAAAATTCTACCTAGTAAATCTCTTTATACCTCCTAAAAAAAAAAGGAAAGAAAAAACCAGCTAAAGTGCTTACTTTGGATGATAGGCTATGGTATCAGAATGATTGTTATTATTTATGAAGTGACTCATTGAATGATTGGTCAATGGTTACCACTAATTATGAGTGAAGCATCAGTATTGTGTATTTTTTCTCCAGTGATATTCAGCTACATAGATCTGGAAAAATTATAAAGAAGTAAGTGAGCAAATCCATCATTGGAATTTTTTTTTTTGTACCAGGGTTTGAACTCAGGACCTTGTGCTTGCAAGGCAGGCGTCAGAAGCACTGAGCTAAATCCTCGGCAGACCGTTGGAATTTTTAAAGATAAATAACTTGGAAAACAGGTAAATGAGTTAAGAGAACACAAAAGGAACATGAAAATGTTGGCTCTCAAAATTTAGTGGAGTATAAGATAGTGATTACTTGAGTAAAATAGAATATAATTAATAAGAGTAAGAAAATGAATTAGGAATCTTCGTGATTCAGAGATTTCTTCCTTTCTTTGTTGGCTCTTACTCTTTAATTGATCTCATCGAGTCTCTAGATTTCCAATCCGATCTGCAGATGTTTATGCCCCTTCTAAATACCACCATTTGAATACATAATAAACAGCTCTAATTTTTGTCAAAGAGGATGTTTGATATCCTCACAAAATAACTACATTGTATTTTCATTGTATTTTTATGATAGTAAATGGAAATTTATAATTTTTCCATATTCTCAGGCCAAACATCTTTCCTGTATATCTCATATTGAATCTATCAACAAATTTTTTATACATTAAGTTTATTGGTACATTTTAGGTATACAATATGATGACATACATGATTGGGAACTTATACCTTTACATGACATATCTTGGTTCTTATTTTTTTTCCCATGCCCCTACCCTCCCTCAATCCCTCCACCCCTCCCTATTCACAAAGACTTTGTTTCCATTTTTTCCTTTTCTCATATTTATTCCTTTCCCTTCTTTCCTTTCTCCTTCCCCTCCCACGTTCCCTTCCCCTTTGGGGCTTTTCTTCCTATTTCACATTATCTGTTATACATTTTGATCCTTATTTACACTTTCAGTTTCTCACACCAGAGAAACTATTTGGTATTTACACGTGTGTCCTATTTATTTCACCTAAGAATATGGCCTTAATGTTCGTCCATTTAGCTATAAATATCTCTAGTTTCTCATTCTTTATGGCAGAGAAATACTCCATTCATTAAAAAAACCCAAAGAACAAAAAACCACACATCTTCTTTATCCAGTCTCCAGTTGATGGGCAGTTGGGCTGTTTCCAAATTTTAGCTATTACAAACTGTGCCACTATAAACATGGGTGCACATATATCACTGTGGTATGACTTTTTAAATTATTTTGGGAAGATACCCAGCAGGGGAATAGCTGGGTCAAGTGGAACCTCTAATCCTAGCTCTTGGAGGCATCTCCGTACTGATTTCCACAGTGGCTGCACCACTCTACACTCCCACCAACACTATTTACACTCCCCACAACCCTGCCAGTATTTCTTATTGGTTGATTTCTTGGTAGCAGCCATTCTTTCTAGAATGAGGTAGACTCTCAGCATTGTTTTTGTTTCCATCTCTCAAATGACCAGTGATGTTGAACATTTATTCATGTTTATTTGCAGTTTCTACTTATTTGAGAAATTTCTGTTGATTTCGGATCTCTATTTTCCAAGTAGGTGTTTAGATTGGGGAGGGTGTCTGATTTTTTTGAGTTCTTTACTTATTCTAGATAGTAGACCTTTGTCTGAGGAAGAGCTGGTAAATTTTTTTTCTCACATTGTAGGTTGTCTCTTCAGGCTGTTAGTGGTTTCTCTTGCTTTCAGAAGCTTTCTAATAAGATGAGATCCCAGGTGTTGATGCTTTGTGCTAGTTCACGTGTAACTGAAGTTTTGTTCATGAAATCTTTTCCAACGCCAATGTCTTCAAGAGTTCTACATAACCTCTCTCTTCCACCCAGTTTTGTGTTTCTGTTCTAACATTTGGATCTCTGATCCATTTTGATTTTAGTTTAGTGCATGGTGAGAGATATAGGTCTAGTTTTAATCTTTGGCAAACTGAAACCCAATTTTTCCAGCACCATTTATTAAAAAGGCTATCTTTCCTCCAGTGAGGGTGTTTAGCTTCCTTTTCAAAGATGAGGTGGATGAGTACATCTAGAGTTGCTTCTGCATCTTCTAATCTGTTCCACTGGTCCTCAGGTCTGTTTCTTTGCCAGTACCATGCTGTTTTTATCACAGTAACTTTGTAGTATAGTTTCAAGTTGGGGATTGTGATACCCTCCTACCTTGTCTTTGTTACCTAGAATTACTTTTGCTATTCTAGGTTTCTGCTTGTTACAAGTGAATTTTTGGGTTGTTTTCTCAAGGCCTATAAAATATGCTGCTGGACTTTCAATTGGGATTGTACTGAATTTATATAACAGTTTTGGAAGTATGGCCATTTTAGCTATGTTGGTTCTTCCTACCCAGGAGCAAGAGATATCTTTCCATTTTCTAACATCCCCTTTGATCTCTTTTCAGAGTGCTATAGTTTTCAGAGTAGAGGTTTTTGATTTCTTTCTTTAGGTTGATTCCTAGGTATTTCATAATTCTTTGTTTCTCCAGTTCCTCTTTCAATGAGTCTGTTGTTCATGTACAGGAAGGCTATTGGTTTTTGTGTGTGACCTTGTATCCAGCTACTCTACTGAATTTGGTTATTAAGTCTAGAAGACTTTTGGTGAAGTTCTTGGGGTATTCTATATAAAGTATCATGTCTTGTGCAAATAATGACAATTTAAATTGTTTCTTATCTTTATTCCTTTTATTTCATTCTCTTATCTAATTGCTGTGGCTAATGTTTTCAGAATAGTGATAGTGGACATCCTTGTCTTATTCCTGATTTTAGTGTGAAGGATTTCAGTTTTTGACCATTTAGTTTAATCTCGGGTGTTTGTTTTTCATGGATGGCTTTTATTAGATTGAAGTAGACACCATCTGTTCAATTTTCTGTATCATGAATAGGTATCTTTCTTCCAAGTTTTGTATCATGAATAGGTGTTGGATTTTTTGGAACACTTTTTCTGCATCTATTGAGATGATCATATTTTTTTCCTTGGCTTTGTAAATATAGTGTATTACATTTATTGATATGTGTATGTTGAACCGTCCCTACATCCCTGGGATGAATCTCATTTGGTCAGGGTGTATGAGCTTCTTGATGATCTTCTGCATTCTGTTTGTCTTCTGGAAAAATCTTCTGGAAGATTTTTGCATCTATGGTCATTAGTGAAATCGGCCTATAGTTCTCTTTTTCAGTTGGGTCTTTCTCTGCTTTAGGGATCAAGGTGATGCTTGCTTCCAGGAATGAATTTAGAAGTATTGCTTCCTTTTCAATTTCATTGAAGATTTAAACAATAGTGGCAATAGTTCTCTATATGTCTTATAGAATTCAGCAGTGAAGATATCAGGAACTGGGCTTTTCTCCATTGGTTAGATTTTAATTACATTTTCAATTTTGTTGAATGATATTGGGTTGTTTAGAATTTTTAGGTCTTCTTCATTCAACTTTGGATATTTATATGTATCTAGAAATCTGTCCATTTCTTCTGTGCTTCCATCTTATCGACATATAGGTTCAAAAAGCAGGTATTGATGATCCTCTGGATTTCTTCTGGGTCCATTGCAATTTCACCCTTTTCATTCCTAATTGCACGGTTTGGGCTTTTTCGTTCCTTTTTTTGATGTTTGGCTAAGGGTTTCTCAATTTCGTTTATTCTTTTGAAGAACCAACTATTTGCTTCATACATTTTTTTGTATCATCTTCTTAGTCTCCATTGCATTTATTTCTGCTCTGATCTTTATCATTTCTTCTCTTGTATGAGCTTTGTTTTTGTTTTTGTTTTGTACTGGGGATCAAACTCGGGACTTTGTGCTTACGAGGCAGGCAGTGGCACCAGTGAGCTAAATCCCCAGCATGAGCTTTGTTTTTGTTCTGCTCTTCTTTTTGTAGAAGCTTGAGCTTCAGCATTAGGTTGTTTGTTTGAGCACACTCTGTTTTCCTAATATGAATATTCATTGCTATGAATTTCCTTCATAAGACTGTTTTCATTGTGCCCCATATACTCTGATATGTTCTACTGGGATTGTCTTTTAATTGTGGAAACTGTCTGATTTCTTCTTTAATTTCTGCTATACCCCATTGGTTATTCAGAAGTGTTTTGTTCAATTTCCATGTGTTTGTGAAGTTCTTGTGGTTTCTTTTGTTATTGTGTTTCGTTTGCAATGTCATCACACTATGGTCCGATAATATACAGGGGATACCTTCAATTCCTTTGCATTTGTTTAAACATGTTCTGTGAGCAAGTATGTAGTCTATTTTCGAGAATGACAAATGTGCAGCTGAAAAGAATGTGTATTCTGATTTTGTGAGGTGGAACACTCTGTAAACATCTGTTAAGTCCATTTGTTCAAGAGTTTGGTTGAGGTTTAGTATTTTATTGTTGATTTTTTTGTCTAGTTGATCTATCTGTTCCAGTGGAGTATTGAAGTCCCCTACTACTATTGTATTAGTGCTTATTTGATTTTCTATGTCTGTTAATATTTGTTTTATATATTTGGGTGCATTAGTATTTGCTACATATATATTTATGATTGTCACCTCTCCCTCTTGGATTTTTCCCTTTATAAGGATGTAGTGGCCTTCTTTGTCTCTCTTAATTAGTGTTGGTTTGAAATCCATTTGATCTGCAAATATGGTAGCTACTCCGGCCTTTCTTTGGGTTCCTGCTTCCTGGAGTATTGTTTCCCACCCTTAACTTTCAGTCTATGAGTTTCTTTTTGAATTAAGTATGTTTCTTCTATGTGGCATACTGTTGGATCTTGCTTCTTGACCCATTCTACCAGGCTATTTCTTTTGATTGGTGAATTGAATCTAACGTTGATGGTTATAACTGATATGCATTGACTTATCCTTGTCATGACATTTTGTTTTTGTTGGATTGTCCCCCTTTGCATTTAATTTTTTGTCATGCCTGATGGATTCATTCTGCAGGGATTCCTGGGGTTGTGATCCTCATTGTATTTTTCTAAGATATTGTCTAAAAGTTTTTGGAGTGCTGGTTTGGTATTCATGAAGTTCCTAAGGTGTTTTTTGTCATGAAAGTATCTCATTTCTCCAACAATTTTGAAAGATAGTTTTTTTAGGTACATCAATTTGGGTTGTAGGTTGTTTTCTTTAAGGTCTTGAACTACTGTACCCCAGGCTCTTCTTGACTTGAGGGTTTGTGTTGAGAAGTCAGCTGTGATTGTGATGGGCTTTCCTTTGTATGTGATTTGTTTTTTTCCTCTAGCTGCTTATCATCTTTTGTTCTGTTGGATTTCTGGAATCTTGGCTGTTATATGCCTAGGTGTCATTTTTTTTAATTATGCCTAGTTGGAGTTCTATATGCCTCAATTATCTGTATGTCAAATTCTTCTCCCATGCTTGTTAAGTTTTCTGCCATTACTTCTGTGAACAGTTTTTTTTTTATGTTGTTTGCACTCTGTCCTGTTTCTTCACTGACTCCGATCAGTCTTATGTTATTCTTCTTTGCATTTCCTAGCAGCTGCTGGATTGATTTCTCATGGTTCCTTGTTATTTTTAAGAAATCTTTCCTTTAAAAATGGAAACAAAGTATGTAAATAGGGAAGGGTGGAAGGGTGAAGGGTGCACAGGTGATGGGGAAAAAATAAGAACCAAGATACATCATGTACAGGTACAAGCACCCAAAGATAAATGTAAATGTATTGTATACCCAAAATGTATCAAGAAAAGAATTTAAGCAAAAAAAAAAAAGAAAGAAAAAAAGAAATCTTTCTTTTCCTGGTCACTAATTGCTATCCTGTCCTGTATCTGATATTCTGTCCTCACATTGGCTCATTCCGCAGCATAAACTTTCAATGGAGTTTTTTAAATCTCCTGGATATCTGCATATGTTTTATGGATTCCATTTTTTTCCTATGCTGGGATTCCATCACGCCCCTCAGCTCCTCTATTCTTTTATCTGTGTCTGCTCTAGGGTTATTAATTATGTCTTTCACTATGGACACAATCTCTCTTGTTATCTGAGAAATTATTTCTGATTTCATTTTTCCAGATCCTCATTCATTGCCAGTTCAGGGAGTCTAGCTGGTTGAGTTTCAGATTGCTTGGTCTTGTCCCCCCTTGGAGTTGCCTTTGGTGATCTTGAAGTCCAGTTTTGAGGCTTGTTTAGGTGTCTTCTCATTTCCATCAGTGCAGTCTGATGTGCCTTTATTGAGGTGACTCGGCTCTCCCACTGGGCTTCAATTCTCAACAAGCCTCAGAGAGGCCTTTTCTCTGCTGCTCACCACTGCACCAATTCCTATGACAGCCTTCTGGATCCCTACACTGGGCTTTTGTCAGTGCAGGATTCTGGCTGAGGCCTGTGAGCACTTATTAATGGTATCTGGGTGGGCCTCTGGCTGAGGTCTGTGCTGCTGAGCTATCAACAACTTTTAATGACATGTATCCATACATTACACACATGCTACTCTATAAGAGATCACTGTCCAGTGTCTAGCCTTTATTATTTCTCACTAGATTTTTGTAATAAATAGATTTTTAATTTGTCTCTCAGTTTCTACTTTTGGCCTACTAAGGTCTACTATCCATTCATCAACAAGAATGGTTCTTTAAGAATTAAAATTAAATCACACTACTCACAAGTTCTTCAAGTGCACTCAATGTAAAACAAATTATCTTCCACAATCTATGTACCCTCTTCTAACTTCCTGAGTTCAACTCTTCTTATTCACACCACCCCTGGCTGATCAGGCCATATATGTCATGATTCTTCTACAGATGCACTTGTTTCTGGATCTTTGCACTAGCTTATCCCTTTCCGTGACATACATTTTTTCCTAATATTCATGGCTTGCTTCTTCCTTTTTCCTAGATCTCTGCTCAAATGCTTCCTTTTGCTAGTCTTTCCTGATTATCCTACATGTAACTGTGTCCCTCTCAAATGTGTTCTACCTTTTTACTACTTAACAGTCAAGGAATCCTTTCACATTACCTATAAATATATTTATTTATTTTTCTTCCATTTAGAAGATGTTTTGTAGGGGAGAGAATATTTTTTATTGTTTCTTTTGTTTCCATGCTTATATCAATGCTCATTAGTATGTAACAACTGAATAAAAAAGAATAAATTCAAAATTTACAAAGTTACTTTAGTACTAATGGAAGCTGGGTCTTCAACTAATTCAAAGAAGTTATGTTGTTTTCAAACAAATATATAGCTATTGGGAATAAATTATGAAAGCAGGGTTTTAAAGAGCACATTGGGAAAACAGGGTAACTTTCAGATGGATCCAGTCAGTATTCTTGTCTCTGAGTGTTTCTGCAAAGCAATATCCTAAGTAGGCCACTATCTTGGTCATCTTTCTCTGAATATGGCACTATTCCATTGCAATATCATCAGTATTATGAAATTTGATGTAATTAGTTAGCAAATAAAATTGTATACAATTCTTCACACATATCATTAAATTAAGACCTGAACTATTTTCTTTAAAGCAAATATTTACATGTCTATACAGTTAATTCAATTGCATTTTACAGATTGAACAACTATGTGATTCAGAATGAGAATTTACAAGATACACTCATTTAAGTAACCTTTACATATTATCTGACAAGATTAGCAAATTGAAGAACCACATTTTATTTCCATTGAGTTATAGCTGTCATTATATAGTTAGTCACAGGATGACACAGCTCCATTATAGCAGATTTTGTATGACTAGGGCCTTCCATTAATGTAACCTCATAAATTTATTAAAAGCTAAAATGAAGGTTCTTGTTTTTCCAGAGTGTTTATCAAACAATGAGTTCATACTGTTGGCTCTAAAAAGCTTGCTTTAAACTAATTAAAAGCAGTACTTATGTCACCCAAGGTCAATTGCTGCTTACTTATTTATGGTCTTATAATTTACCTTCATTAGTTTGGAGTGATGAGGCCAACTGTAGAACAAGCTTCAGGTTATTAGGATGTTATGAACATTGACCATTAAAACTCAAATATTCAGTGGAGTGCAAATTTCAATATTTAAGTAATGCACCTATTTGAATGTTATTAAGGAAAGTAGAGTAGACTTTAAATAGGAAAAAAGGAACACAACTGAATTGCTGAATTTAAACAAACTTCTTTTCTTATAGCTTTAAGTGAACAAAAAAACAAGCAATGTTGAAACCAATACACTGGTATATGCACATGTCATATTTACATAACCAAGTGAAATCTTGAGGTAGAAATGTTCATCAGTGAAAGCAACCCAGCACCTGTCATCTGACACATGTATCTGAAAAAATGTAATTAAAGATCATCTCTAAATGTGCATTTGTATATCTGTACATCTGTGTTATTTGGTGGTAGGGAGTTATTCTCTTGATCTTAAATTTTAGCTTCTGTAATTATCAAATACAGATCCATATAGAAGTTAAATAAATTCAGTATCATCTATCTTCAATAATTTAGAAATATATTTGGATTTCTACTTTTTTGCAAGCTCATATATTTTTCAAAAAGTTTATACACCTATTAAATTATAAATATAAAAACACAAGAAATACCAACTGTTTTTACTTCATTGTATCTGAATTCTGATGGAATAGAATCATTATTTTGTTTTTTAAAATGTATATCTAAACACCTACTAAACTTGAAGTGATTGGACAATTCTGGCTGTTCAATCAGAAATACGCAAAATATAGATTCCAGATATATTATAATGTTATATTAGAAACCTAATAATAATTATTATTTCTTGTTAGTTGTATTGGTGGGTTGTGTATAATTGTGAATTAGGTACCAAATCCAAGTTCATTAGGTACTAGGTGTTACGGCAAGTTCATTGTATGTATTAACTCATACAATTCATGAGTTGCCATGCATATACTGCAGGTGATGTAATTGAGAGACTGAAGTAAACTCTTCAAGGTCATGCATCTAATAACTGTCAGAGCTAGGAAGTTAAAACAACATATCCTGTTTATAGATTGAAAAGTCTTAACGACTACATTTCTGTTGTATTTCTGGAGCTATAAAGACAAAATATACATGTAAAATATACACCTAAAATTTTTAAAGATATTACTATTATGATGCAAAAGGATGAGCAAGTCATATCTACTATTTTCACTTAAATGAAGCAAGTCAAGAGAGAATTTATGCAAGATACAATTGAGATGTTGGGTCATGATGATGAATCAGCATCCATGAAATTTTTCTGTCAGCTGCTCAAGAGGAAGCATGATTTAGATATAAAATACTGTAACTTCAGGAAGGATTTACAGAAAGATACCTGGGGTCACAGGTTATGGCATTATGGAGTTAACCAAGCAAAAGAAAAGAGAGAAAAGACTAAGAGGGAAACAGAACAAAATATTATACTATTTTATATTTTCATGGTTCTGTTTATCATACATATATATATCTCATAGATCATAAATGTCGTATATCATATATATATGAGCTACTTTACATGAAGCTCACAGTAGCAATTAAAACATACATTTATGTTAATAGAATCATAAAAATTAATAAACTCATTGCACAATATAATGCTTATTAATAGACTAAAATAAGACTAATTTTTAGTTAATTTAAAGAAAAATATTAAGTGTGTAATAGTGTACAGGTACAGTAAGACATAAAACTTGGAACAATGGTTTGGAAACTACATATGGGAACAGAAGATGGTTTTGACCTGTATCATATAACTATGAAAAGTTAGAAGATTAACAGCATTTTCATGTTAGCATTTTAATTGAAAATACTCAGCACGGCTTGCATAAGTACAATGAAAATTTGTTCGCTGGTATGCAAAATGTTGGGAATTAGGCAAAGAATATCAAGGGGTACTCTGATCTGAGCTGGGGCAAATGGAGAACACTGGTATCAGAACACAGAGAAACAACAATTGCTTTGTTTTGTTATGTTGTGTGTGTGTTTGATGGGAGCAGGTGAAAGATTTTCCATTTAAACAAATTCAGAGTAAATGCCCAAAGGCAGATGTCCATAAGCCAATCACTGAGAAAGAGAGAGTGAGCATTTGACAGGGAAACTGACTTATAACACTGGAAGTTACACTAATAAGCAAAGCAGATGTCAAAATAACATAAATACTTTTCATATTATGAGACTTCACACATTGAGATAAGACAATAGTTCAGGATACCAAGATCTGAATATCTAAGATACACATTGAAAATAGACCCATGCTTCCTATATTAAACCTATTTGAGCAGAATTTTCAGGTAATGGGGATTATGACTTTGTATTTTTAACAGTTTTTTTTTAAGTAATTTGGTGGCATAGTCTAGTTTAGATGTGATTGCTCTTAAATGGATTTACTTCTTCCATAGGTGTCTACATTCCACAATGTGTTCTACCACTAGAGAAGGATGACATTCATGAGTAAATCTAGTCAGGCATGAGAGAGTTGGGTCCATATCACTCTAAGACTGAAGGAGCAGCTGGTCCTCAGCTCTGGGTAATTCTTGCTTTGCCAGCATAGGTTTTCAGTACTATACATTCATATGTTTTAAATAATTACAATTAAAATAAACACAGTGAATCTGAGAGTGGGCTTCAGTCTCTACTTTCTCTTTCTGAAGCTCTTGCCCAATACTTCTCACTCTCTGATTTGTAAAAACTAAGGAAGAATAGCAAATAATGACTTCTCTTAACTTTTAACTCTGGTACTGGCATAATAATAATTCATGGTGTATGAATATAAACACATGAATCACACAATTATGCTTTTTGGGTTAATATGCTTTTAATTGTGCTTTTAGGGTCACTGACTGTTCAAGTATTTGACATTAATAATGTGCATTATTACTTTTACCCTGAATGCCACTTTCTGGTAGGAATCTAAACACCACAGCATTGTTTAATATATGATAGTATCTCCAAGTTCCGGCATTCTAAAGCTATCACATTTTCAGTTGGTAATTTATTTCCTTGCTTAGTAAAAGAAAAATCATCCAATCCTTTTATTGCTAAATATGTTAAGTAAAGTAATGGCAGATTTCTTCTTGTCAATCAGTGTGACCAGAGATATGTACAAGTTAGCTTCTTTAAATAATGACTCTCAGAGCTATTAATCATGGTAGAGCTTGCCAAAGGGATGTACTCCATTTGGTTGACATGTAGACTAAGATGCCAACATTCAGTTTCTGTGCTAAATATCTTCAGCCTTTCTTATCAAATCTTTTTTGTCCTTTCTGCTCTTTTTCCCAAGAAGTTGACCTGCATTTTTCCCATCATCTAGATCCCTTGCCTTTTGCAATAGAGAACCACAGGAAATGCAGATGAATGTAAGAGTGAGATGGTTACTTTTGTACCATCTTGCCTGAAGGGTTCTCATCTCTCACTGAGACAAAATCCTCCCATTGCACGTACTTCTTCATTAGTGTTCCTCAAAGTGTGGTCCATGGACCAATGCTGGTGACAATAATCATCTAGAAAATTTGAATATATTTTATAGATGAATTTTAGGTTTGTCAGGTTTAGATTTTTTTAGAAGGCAAAGTTTCATTTTGTCCTTTTACTTCACTTTTCTAGTAATTTATGGTATTTTACAAAATGTCTCTTGCAAAGGAGTGAAAAGTAATAAAACAAAACAAATTAACCCTGCCAAAATTGTTTTTTCTTCATAGATAAAGCTTTTACAACTAAATATAGAGTATACTAGTTAACTTTGCATTTCAAAAATTATGACTAATTTGTTTGTTTGTGGTTTTTTTCCAAATGTTATATGTGTTTGACTTGGCACCCTACTACGGAAAGTTTGCGAGATGTTGCTCTAGAAGATCTCCTTCTTGGAACTTCTAAGCTTTATCCTTTTGGTGTGGGAGTGATAGCCTCTCCATTGTTAAGAGCAAGAGCCTGGTTTTCCTGCATTATTCTGATTCCTTTTCCAAAGTTCTCTCCTTTGATTCTGCTAATTTGAGTACACCATCTGCTCTCACGTGGTCATAGACATGCTAAATTTCTCCAGTTCCGTCTAAATTCTAGTATTCAATGGCCTCTCAGTATACTTTCTATATTACCCCTTTTCAGAATTTCAGAACATTTTGTATACCAGCCAGTTAAAAAGAAGCAGAAACAGTTACTGAGCGCCTAATTTGGGGAAGACAAGAGCCATTAAGCTGCCAATCAACGTTACCCAGATGTCTACATCTAAGTTACCTCATCCCTCAAATCATTTCTTCCCTCTGGCTAATTGCTTTCAATATGTAGTTTACTTGCTCTCAGACTCTTGTCATAACCTCTCTTTAATTGTCCTAATTCACATCCTGCAACTCTGAAATGACGAAAATGAATAAACTTGCTGTGAGCTAACAGTTCCTGACTCTGGCACTGAGCACCCCTACTTTCAGTTTTAGCATTATCCTCATTTGAGGACAGACTTGACACATCTTCACCCAGCAATAGTTTTTCTCACCTTAACAAAAGAGTGCAGAACACTCAGCTTGAAAACACTTTATTCACATCTTTATTACCCAACTAATTTAGTTATAAAGAAACTCTTACAGACAGTGCCATAGGCTCTGAAGAAGTCTGCTTCCTTATAATTTCCAAATACTACTTCCAGCTTTGCCCTTTGTAGTAAGAAAATGGGTGCCCTTCTTATTTATCATAGTTTTTCATGCCATTGGCATTTAATGTGTGCCTAAGAAAATTATGCCATTGGATTAGACCTCAAATTACAATCTACTATAATACAACGACTCTACTGACATCAAGAGATTTTATATTTATATTTACACACATATAAAATATTTGTCTGTGTTAAGAAAACCATGCTGACTTGCTCAAGATATAAATATATTCATATACAACTTCATCCTGTCTTTCAGTACTGGTACTAAGCTATGTAGGGTCTCCAAAATATTCTCTAGATCACCAAATAATTATTTTGTATTTGTGAAGAAAATCATATTACAAAGCCTAGAAGGAAGTAATATGTGAATTTGGAGTAAAATCCAAATCTTGAGCAAAGGCTTTTAATTCTTTTATACTTGTAAATGTATAACTCTTATTACACTATTACTAATGGAAAAACACATCATATTTTTTCTGCTCTTATGATGTTAAACCTGGTTTTGATATTGCATCATATATTCCAGGAAGAGTCTAAAACATGAAACATATTGCTTATACCTTTAAGGAATCACCTGTTACCATATTCCTTGCCATTAGCATGTGTATTAGTCAGCTTCTCACCCTGGAACTAAATATGTGGCATACACAACATTAAGGGGAAAAAGGGTTATTTTGAATTCTGGTTTTAGAGATTTCAGCTCAAAGTTGGCCAGCTCCAAGGCAGAAACAAAACAGAGCAGCCTGGCAAAGGAAACCTGGTCACCTCATGGCACTTAGGAGCAGCAAGAGCTAGAAAAGAGCCACAGCAAGAAACCTGCTCCTGAAAAGCATGTCTGTGGTCACCTTTTCCTCGTTAATCCCACTTTCTAACAACACACTGAGCTATAAACTCATCAATGGTTTAATCCACTCATCCATTGAGTCCCCCATGATCTAATCACTTTCTAAAAGCCCTACCTTTGAGCACATGAAACTTTTGGAGGACATCTAAACATCTACCACACATTGCCATGCACACAGATGTATTTGGGCCTTGTAAAGGGATAAATATGTAAGTCTTCACTGTCTAGGTCAAGACCATTGCATGGCAAACACAACAAAATGATGTTGACATAAGAGAGTGTGGACTCTTGCTTATATTATATATGTCTGATGCATGTATTTTCTTTCATTCATATGAAAATATCATTTAAAAGTTATATTGAAAATTTAAAATTGCTGAATGCCAAGCAGTTAAGAAAAAAGCCACAGTTAGAAATGTATTACACTGGGCTCCAAATATCTTTTTCACAGAAGCATTGCTTCCTCCCAGAATTATTTTTCAGATGAAAGGGAAAGAACTAGCTAGAACTGTGTATTCATATTTAAGCCATAAAAGTTTCTGTTAAAGCAATGATATATATATGTGTGTGTGTGTGTGTATACGTGTATATATTGTATATATTTTTCCCATTTGCCATATTTTCACACTTCTTTTCCTTAATTTTATCAAGTGGAGGAAATCTTACCCCTATGGTACTGTGGCCTTTACTACATAATCACAATGTAAATATCCTGAGTACCCACATTTGCATTATTTTCCTGACATTAATTCCCATTTTTAAAATAATTTTGGTACGTACTAGGGTCACAATAATTTTCTCATGAATACCGATACACTTTGGGACTTGAAAGTTCCCATAGGGCCAGGTTGGTACTACTGGGATCAGTAAACTTTTAAAGGGGTGGGGGCTCCTGAGAGGTCCTTGGGTCACTGGGGCATGCACTTGAAGGAGACAATGGGACTCTGCCCCATGCTTTTCTCTCCCTTTCATCTCCTGGCTATAAGATGAGGGCATTTGCTCTCCTGCCATATGCTGATGCCATGATGCACCTCTATAGATTCAAAGTAACAGAGCCAACTCCCCATGGACTTGAACCTCTAAGCTATGAACTAAAATAAACCTTTTCTCTTTATAAGTTGTTTTTCTTAAGTGTTTATTATAATGACACCAAGACAAGTGTGACTACCACATAATGGTTTCATTCATTCATTCAACAGATCATTCTGATTTCCTAGCATGTTCCAATGCAGTCTTAGCTTTATTTGCTACCCTGGGTCTCCAGGCTACTTCTAGAAAACTCTTTTAAAATCTGAACCCTCTACATCATCCTCTTATTTAAAACTCTTAATATATCTCTAATATGCACAAAATAAGGTATATCATTTGTCATTTTATTCCAGACAGTATTTTACTAAATTGTGTAGACTGGCTTTGAAATTGTGATTCTTCTGCCTAGGCCTCCCTAATAGTTGGGATTATAGATGTGCGCCACTGTATTTGGCTAAAATATATACTGCAATATATAAATACTTGCAGACTCTGCTACTTTTCATCATGTAGGTTCTTTCTTACCTTTTTCAAATACCTGTGCTGTGGAGAACATACTTGTTCCTACCTTATTCTGTAACTTCAATAACTTATATGTGATCATAGTTCAAGTATTATACTTCCTTATATTTCAGTTATTTAATTTTATTTTCAATTTCTCTCTTGAAATGAAATTCTAATTCATATTAAAAACTATTATGCTTTAATTAATTTTATTGGTACTCTTTTGATACACATAATGATCACATTCATCATTGGGAATTTGTACCTATATGTAATGTATCTTGATTCTTTTTTCCCATTTCCCTTCCTTCCCTTCAATCATTCTTTCCTTCCTTATTTACAAAAGCTTTGTTTCCAGGTTTTGTTGAGTAGACACTGTCTTAGACCTTTTATGTATAATATGTTATTTAATCTTTGCAACAGCCTTTTGAAAAGCTAAACTGATCCCTATTTTACAAAGAAAAAAAAAGGCTCCAAGAAGCCAATTTGCCTAGAGTTTCACAAATCTTTAATGTAATGGAACTGTTTCATTTCAAACCAATATTGAATCCATTCAGTCATACTATCCTTTCTTTTTTACATAATGTTGGACTTAGTCTATTAATTAGTTATTTACGGATTGATTTTACATGTATTTTTATTCACAAAATTAGTCTATAACTTCCCTTCTTTCACTGTCCTTGTCTTATTTTGATATCAAAAAGGATATGCCACACACACACACACACACACACACACACACACACACACATACCCCAAGATGGTCTTAACTTACGGTCAGTTTAACTAGGCAGATTTTCTTTCTGACTATGAGATCCTAATCTTCTTTCTCTAGAGCATTTGCTTTAGAAAACTTGGAGCTGTAAATTTTCTCTCAGCTCCTGTGAGATATAAATCTTCACTAGCCTCCTGTCAATTTTACAACCTAGGACTGTTTTTCTCAAGAACTTGACAGCCATTTATCATAGACAGAGATAGGGTCCTGATCTCCCATTCTCTGTGGAAAGGTAGGTGCCTACCTTCTGTAAGAGCCAGCTCAAACACACGAGGCCTCCTCATACTGACCAACTTCTCCAAGTGTTAATATTTTGCATTTGCTAACCCTAGCACTTAAAATCTTTCCACTTTTTTGTTTCAATGAGGTTTTCAGTTCAACCCCCTGCCTCTTTTGTAATAGTTTTGAATAAAATATTCCTGACGGTTTAACTCTGTCTGAAACATTTTTCTTTAACAATATAGACAAATGCATATTCCTAGGGTCTTTCACTTCTCCTTTTCTCTCTGTCTTTGTGGTTATAGATCTTTGGTAAAATCACTTACTTGTTATGTAACACAGTCTAAGGGCTAAATTTGTGTATCTTGTTTACCATGTGACCCTAGTTCTAGTTCTGTTAGATGTATTCAAATTTTAAATATAATTTTTGAGGATTTCTGTATTTCTATAGAAGAATATTTATATTACCTGGGTACACAATGCCTCCTGAAATTAATATCAACCATTGTTTTTAAGAAAGTAGATTGTGAGTTCCCTTTCTTAGCAGGACTTCCATGGGCAACGATACCTTGTCTTTTACTTCTGTATACAAGGCAACTAATTCATGGCCAGGCACATATTAGTATCTACATAGTAGATCTATGGAATGCTTTTTTACAGTTTTGCTATATGCTTTATCCTGATGATGTTGGTTTTAAAATTATTGTATAAACAGTCCTTCCTGGGACTGGCCTAGTGCTATGGTTATCACTTCTCTTCCAGAGTCTACGTGCTGGAAATGAGTCTGTTCTCTAGGGGTGACACTAGATTTATCACGTGTTTCTTGAGACCTGTCACATTGGCTCCACTTTATACTACTTTAACTAGTAAAATGATGTGTTTTATTTCTATATGACAGGTATAGACAAACTACGGGCAATCTATCTCTGCTTAAGGAAGTATATGGCTATATACGTTTTCATTTGAGCAGAAAACTTGAAAGACAGAAACATTATTTTAATGAGTATTTTAATAATTGTTAAATATTTGAAGTAATTTTAGGCTTTTCCATTGTTTTCCCCAAGTAAACACTCCATAAGCTGAAATTGTTGAACACAGATTGCTGAAAAACTGTGGGGAGATTTTTCAATGTGTTATAGTTTGTATCTAGATGACCACCAAAACTTTATGTGGTCACAGATGGGGGTTTTTGGAGATGAGTGGGATTAAGTGTGCGATGCTGGGATTAAGGGTGCCCTGCCCTGAGTGTGTGTGTGTGGGGGGCACTAATCAATAGCTTTTAGCTTGCATAGAATAAAAAGGGACAGGAAGATGGTACTGCCACCACTGCTTGCTGCTGCTGCTACTGGTGCTGCTGCTTGTCCTCTGCTGCCTCCTGCCTGCTCTGTGATGTCCCCCTGCCATGCCACTCTGAGTTGGAGCCAGCCAATTATGGACTAAAATCTCTGCAAACTTTAGCCTTTCCTCTCTTAATAGGTGTTGAGTATTTTGTCTCAGTAATGAGAAAAGTAACTAAGACACTATGGAAATATTGAAGAAATCTATAATCATATAATTTATAATATTAATCTGAAGGTAAAGATCAATGTCATCAGGAGCTCTATTTAAAGTTTTCAAATACAAATTTGTATGTTTATACTAGCCCCTCCTGAAGCCATTTTTTACCACACTTTTATAGCAGTCATAAAAGATATAAATGATTAATGTCATTTTTCTGGTTAAAATATTCCAGTGCCTCCCTCTGTTTATTAAATAATATGCAAACTCCCTTACATAACCTCTGAGGTGCTACTTGGGTTTTTAGTGGGAGGCTCACAGCCTGGTCCACACTAAGGTTTTCAGTCTACATTTTATAGTCACGTGGAGGGAATCTTGAACCTCCAAACAGCTTGTCATTCTTCCCTGCATTACACTAAAAAACATGCATTTTGAATAGAATTTCCTGCTAATATTTTCAAATGGTTATGTGATGTTTAAAGAGCTGGAGGTAATTCTTAGTGAATGAAACCACATAATTCTTGATCTGCAGGGTGAAAACAATTACAGTCTATATAAACTTTACTTGTGATATGAACACTGCATGTGGCCAATGTTATTTTCAGGGTCAGCAGACTAAGTTCAGTTAAAGTAGAAAAGGTTTTTCATTTTGATAATTTGAGAACACTTTTCAGGGAGAAAAAGAGTGATGTTAGTGATATTGCTTCTTTTATGTTTGAAGAACTAAAGACAAGTCTTACTTTTATCAGACTCAGAAAGAAGTGACATTCTCTATTAAATATTGAAAGAAGGCCTGTAACACTTCAGAAAAGGCCTGAATGAACTCTCTGTGGTAACAGCATCCACAGGGAAAGAAAGAAATACATTAAACTGCAGCATTTTGTAGTTTATCATATGAATTTATATGAGACTATGAATATCATTTAATATACCATATACTAGCGCACATTTTAATCCATTTAAAGAAAGCATTCTAAAACTCTATGGTAGTAACGTATGACATTTTCCTGAGAATAAAACCAGCAAATTTATATCTAGGTCTGACTATATTTTTTTTTAGCAAACTTTAAATGGCTCTATGTACTCATTGAAGGAGTTTTATATATTATCCTGCCCACAGTGAAAAGTATGTGTTCATCTCCAAGTTTGACATAATTTCATTGATAAGTGCCTTACAAATAGGTTTTATGCTACCATATACGTTTATGCTTACGGCCTCTTAATTTATATGGGAAATACAGTACCACAGCATCTCAGACTTCTGCAGATAATTACCTCTTTCTTCTCAGGACCAACTTCTTCAAAGGAGTTAGTGGGAACTGATGAGATAGCACTGAGGGGTTTACAGGGCTGCTGAGAAGACAAGTTCCTATTCTCTGCATGTAGGACTTGTCTGGGAGGTCGGAGAGGACCTGGTCAGCCCAGCTCATTAAAGGCTGATTGAGCATTCTGGGATTTAAATTATCCTGGCAAAGCTTAAGCTAAAATATAACACTGCTGGAGATAAGCACAAAGGAAGAAAAGCTAGGGTTTTTGTTCTTTTTCTTTTTCTTTTTTCTTTCTTCCCAGATCTGAATCTCTCAACCATGACATTCTGGGGGAAGAATGGGTTTGAAAGATAAATCACTATATATTAAGGATAGTGTCTTTTCCAGTCAATTCAATTTTGCTTAGTAAAATATGTCTTAGTCCATTCAGCTGCTATAGCATAATACTTTAGTCTGAGTAATTCATTAACAGTGCAAAATTATTGCTCACATTTCTGGAAGCTGAAAAGTCCAAGCACCAAGGAAGCTGCAGATTCAATGTCTCGTAAAGTTCTGTATTTCACAGATGGCACCTTTTCTGTGTTCTTACATAATAGATGGAACAAGGTGCCTTCCTGCCACTTCTGCTATAAGGGCACTAATCTTATCCCTGAACTCAGACTGGGTGGCAACACATGAATTTTAGCAGGATACCAACATTCAGATCATTGTGTAAGACTTCATAGGATCAGGACCATGACTTTGCTTTTTAAAATTATTAATACAGAGTCAAGTAAACACTAGATATAAAATAGAATAAGATTCCTATGTCAGACTCTCTTTTGTGCTTAATATCCATGTTTCTTAAATTTGGTTCCATATTTTGTTCACATCATCAAGATTCAGAAATCCTAATGCATAGGCTTTACCAATGCAGTTCAATATTTCTAAGACTGAAAACTATAATTTAATATTTTAAGCTCTACATATACTTTCAGTGTGCAGGTATTATGGTCAAGGCTTGCAAGGGCAAAGATTATATACAAGAAACATAATTTCTAGGATTATAATATTCATCCAAAAAGTCAAATGCAGAGGAGTGCAAGAGATCTAACTGCACACTAGAGACCCAGAGAATCCAGCCTAGGGCCTGGACTCCACAACAATATTCTGCACAAGTCCAGCTAAAGGCCTAAACTCCAAGGCAATGTCCTCCATGAGTCCAGCCAGTGGCCTAGAGCCCACAGCAATGTCTCATGCTTGTCCATATCGAGGATCTGTACCCCGAAGGCCCAAAGGCCAGTGGTGGAAGCAGAAAGCCTGTGCTAGTGGGGTGAAGGATTTGTGCCACCATGCTGAGGGATCTACATTGGAGCCAGGAAGTGATGTTCACGTTGAAGGTCAAAGCTCCCCTGACAAGAACAGCAGCCATTCCCAGCAACAGTGAGACCCTGAGCTCCTCCTGCCATGAGAGTGGTCAAATTCGCATCAGGAAAACCAGCCACAGCAAGGTTTGCCTAGAAAATCAATAGCACAGGATCTTCCCCTCCAGATCTACTTCTATGTCATTAGCAACAATCCTCAGGTGGGTCTTCCACATCCAACCATGCTGATTCAGTTCAGTTGGGTGTTTCAAGTTGACCATGAGTTAATCCACCACAGCAGGCAAGATTGATAAACACTCATTGAAACTATAGGGCTAAATATAATTTTAAGTAAATATTACAATTATTTTATGAGGACAGTATAGTTTAGAAAACAGCTACTATTTGAATTTCAGAGATGGCTGGATTAAATTTTAATACTCTTTATATACACTTGGAAAGATTTACTTTTCCTTGACTATAAAAAATTACACACCCTACAGAGAACTTGTGAAGATTGCAGAGAATGGATAGATAATGCCTTACATATGTGAATAAATAGCTGCTAAAGGAATATAGATGATATTGGGGCATTCCCAGGGGGGGAAAAACTGTCATAATGCATGTGTTTCCTCTGTTTCTAAAACTTTGCCCAGTTAGAATCCAGTGTTCCTTTTTTGGACTTCAGCAACTTGATGATTGTGGGACGTAGGGAGGGATGAACTTATGACAAACTTCAATTTGGATATTTTAGAAGCTGATACTTATTCTATCCCCTCTCTGTGTATGAGTAAGGATATATGATGAGACATGTCCAAGCAGTACATGTTATCACATATATATTGGGGAAGCATGTAACTCATCATGGGCCAATGAGTCTGCCCTAGAAATCTGTTCAATCTGCTAAAAGAGAGGGGAGTTCCTTCATGCCAAAGTTGACACTGCAAAGCCAAAGGGCTGTACTATGCTCAGCTAACTTGTCTTCAAATGGGTTCTGGCAACTGGGAGGTCCCTTAAATGCTCTCTCAAGATCAGCAAACTCATGGCCCATCAACTTTTCCCTCTTCTTTTGCTTCAGCCAATCTATTGTCTAAACTACATTTTCTGATACTTAAACAACCAAAAGATTATTCACTCAATATAAATTTTATGAAAAATCTTTCCTTTTTTTCTTCTAATTCTCTTTATTATCTATGAATTGAAAATAATTATTTGTAGTTTGACACATATAAACATTCATTTACATTAATTTATGCTGTTATTCCTTATATGACCATTATTTCTATAACAAAACAGTTTCACTTATTTTTCTTGCAAATCACATTTGTCTGCCAAAATTTAAAACAGGATGTTAAATACTTTTTTGTTGTACTGAGGATCAAACCCTTATGCTTGCGAGGCAAACAGTGGTACCACTGAGCTAAATCCCCGGCCCAGGTGTTAAATACTTAATCTTACCCAATTTACAGAAAGGATTATTCTTTTTCTCCTCTGTACTATATGTTATTTATATTAATTTGTTAAGACTACTATATACATCTGAAAACAGAATTCATGTTTTACTCTTCTTTTAGTTTCCACACTTAGTACGGTGGCTAGTATAAAGTAGAAATTATTAACATTATTGAATTACTTGAATTCATCCCAAATTGATAAGACCTCAGGCTGTCTTTATAAATACAATTACAATTTCCACAACAAGAACAGCAATATCTCATATGTTTAAACACTTCTGTAAATTTACCTTTATTTCTGGTACAGCCCTTTTGAAGGAATAAAAGAGATAATAACAGCAAATTAGAATAATTCTATATGAAATTGGCTGAATTATTGAGATTGAAGTATTTAAAGTAACTGAAGAAATTATCTATTCTGCTATTTTTAGAATTTGAAGAATAGTATTACATTGAGCTAGAGAACAAAGCTAAAACAATTTGTTGAAATTATAAAGACACTGAAAATATATACAAGATATGTTGGACAAATAAAGATATTGGTATCCACAAACAGCATTAAGCACTCTGTCATATAAACAGTAACCTAAGACAAAAAAGAAGATTAAATTAGAGGACTTCAAGGTCTGTTGGATGTCCAAAGATTTGTAATTCAATGATTTGTTGCATATATCCAAAAATATAATTCGGGAGAACAAGACATTAGCAAAATCATAACCATCCTGTAGTTATGAAGCTAAAGATATTTATCACTTGCTTTGTTGTTTCATTTGTTAATGAATGGATAGGATCTGGACATTCTGAAAGATTTTCTCACTTTAAGCCTTTTATGCTTTATAGCTTTGCTTACATTTTCTGTAAACTTAGTATTCTCCCTTCATGAGAAGTTTCAAATGAAGTAAAAAAAAAAAAAAAGATATAAACCTGAAAACTCATTGTATAGATGAAAGAAAGGAAGAAATTAGTACACAATTAAAGTGTTACATTTCTGGGATAAAAGTAAAAATTTTTATTTGTATATATTTAAGGTTATAGAACTGGTAACTGGGAAGCGATATTTCCTTTTTTAAAGAAAATATGCTCTATCGTTGTTCTATATCCCTATTCTTGGGAAGACATATTTCTAATATGTATCTAAGTAATTAAATTATATTTATAGCAAATTTTGTAATATGTACTTTGAAAATTACAAACAAGAGCAAAGTAGGTGTCACTAACAGGAATTATAAGATTTCAAAAGAATAGAAAAACTAGATCAGCAATTTTGCACTGACTTTTTGAAAAAAGAAAGCAGAAAATTATGAAAAATTATGTAAATTTTAAGTAAAAAGCAAATTGTATAGATTGGAGGAAGATATAAAGGGTACTTGTCTTATTATGAAAATATTAAGCATTTTTAATTAAATATTGTGACATAAAATAGTATGCAATAGTTTAGATTAGGGAGTTTATTTTAGTTAGGTTGGAAAAGAGACCCTTGATGAAAACATACTGCAGGCAAAATGTTCATTTTAGTAGAAGATACTTGCAATAATTAAAGAATTATATACAGATGTGGTCAGAAGCAATAAATTACTGTTTTTAGCATTTTGTACAAGTTTTGCGGCATAAATTGTTTAGCAACTGAGTTGAAACTGCAACTTGGGTGAATGCTTTACCTTATTGAATATTTTTATAAATGATGTAGAAGAGAGTATGGCGTTTTGATGATTCTCTCCTATGTGCCAAAACACCAAATCTGCTGGGATCCAATTTATTACTTCATGGAGTACATAGAAAGAATGTGGAAAACAGTGGGGCAAATAAAACATTATACTTTTGGGAAAATAATTCAAAAACATACTTATAGAATTTTAAAGTTTATAGAGCTAATTTCATTCCCTATTGCCTCACACCCCGCCAACAAAAAAAGAACAATTTTCAGTCTTTAGAAATAATTCACTTAAATTATTTGACTAACATGATGATTTGCTCTAAAGGGACAATATTATAGCATATCTCAATGAGAAAGAGATAAAGAATAAACAGAATTATATTTATAAGTATTTAAATATACTTTGTGCTTGACTTAGAAGCTTTCCATGTATATTCCATCCTCATGAAAGCTCTTAGAATTCCTACTGTGTAACCAGGACAATCAAAACTCTTTTAAAGTTAAGAGTAATGTTTCTCAGTCAGCCTTGTTAAAAATATTCAAACCTTATTCTCTAAGTAAAGGAAAATCACTGGAATACTTCAAAAACCAATGGAAGATCAAGATCATACTTTCCTCATAAATAGCTGATTTCAGCAAGGATAAAAATGATGTATTTGAGGATGCAAATTAAAATAGAAGATAGGTGAACAGACATAAATTATTACAATAATCTAGGGGCGACTGATGAGTTCCTCCATAGAACTGCTGCATAATGTGCAAAAGAAAGAACTCAGTTTCAGAATTTGAATATAGACACAAAAGGCAGAGTAGACCCAGAGTAAGGAAAGCCTTTCATATATCAACTAATGATACAATTCAAGTTAAGTAGAAAAAGAAAAATATTTGTCCCTGAGGATCTGTTATATTTCCAGGATGATCGTGGTGCCCTTATGCATGGTCTACATCATTGTGTAGGTTTACTGTTCTTTATAGAGATATTCTTCTTTTGAGATAATTTACAATAAGCCCATCAATGCATTGTTGTGCTCTACATAAAGTATGCTCTTCAGGCTTAAAGTCATATCCTGTCTTTACAAATGTTGTTGCAAGAACAAGCTAACTGCATGATGTATATTCATAGTCTGAAGACAATTTATTATGGTAGATTTGATTTTTAAATGAAACCATAAATTATATGCAGCACTAAAAATTATAAGGTTTAATGATGAGCTTTACTGTAACTTTCATCAGAGACAAATGTTGTCATAAAATTCTAAATCAGCATTTAATGAATTGACAGAAGCTGAAGAATATGAAACAGTGCTAGGTGCGAACGACTTAAAAGACATTTAAGAAGAATCTTGGTCAGAAGGTAAAAACCTGCGCTTGCTCCATTCAGCCCCCAGCTCAAAAAGAAGCTCTCAGCTTTCACTCTCAAGGCTGTGTAAAGGGCTGAGAGGCCGAGGGGACAGCCTTGATCTGTCAAGAAGTAGCTTCTCATTTTTAATGCCCCAAATGAGACAAAGAATTACTAGCTGCAGCATCTGTTCCTGCACATGTTGAACAATGGATAAATCCCATATTTAGTATAGTGGCAGACAAAGGGGACAGTGATCCAGAAATGTAAATTCCTGAAAGGATTTCCCCTGGAATGTTAATAACAGGTCAGTAATTATTCTGAAAAGGAGGGAGACAGATAAAACTGTTCAGAATCCAGCCCACCCTATTACACACCCACAATGTTTTCTTTGGAGGAAGTAATTTAATTTCAATGGGAAAATATATTTTCTAGCTGCATCTTCTATTAAATGTTTAATTAAAGTAAATAGAAAGGCTCCATTTTAAAAAGCAATTAAACCCAAGAACACTAGGAAATTTTTTTTCTTCCTTTTAGTTGTCAATCTTTTGGAAACAATAGCATCATTATTATCCTCTGTGTTAGGAAAAATCCAAAGGGAAGTACATTCCCCATATTTTTTGCAAAGCTTGCTTATAAGTGAGAAGGAAAATAACCCATTTTTAAATAACATATAGCATAATCTTTAATGGAAACTTTTGGGAAACATGAATAAATTATACTTGTAAATATTTACATTACTGTTCCCTTTTGTTATAGCACACATGAAACCATGATGTGTCCAGAAAAATTTCAGATGGTTCAGATAGAAAAGAATAAGTAACAGTATTTCCTTGTGGAAAGTGCTGTCATAAACCAGATTTCAAAAGATAACAGGTACCTGAAACCTTAGGTATAAAATTAAGGCTTGCTTTTTTTTTTCCTGTGACAGTGCTAGGACAAAATCTATTTTGTCCACATTCAATCTTCTGGACTTGTGGATTTAGGGTCTCAAAGGTGATTCAATCCCTTTAACAAGTCCTTACAACTCCCAAGAGACATTATGGGAGTAGTGACATGTTGTCTTAAACACCCTCCATTCTATTCTAAGAATCAAGACAAATGGGACTCTGTTTTACCCTTGAACCACCAGCATGTAGCATGGTACGTCTCACATAGCCAGAACTCAATACAGTGTTGTTGAATGAAGAAATACATGGTACCTAGAGGTTTTGTGTTTTAAAAAGATGGAATTTACACCATGCTGTGATGTGACTGTGTGTGCATGTAAGTGTCTATGCTTTTAAAGCAATAATTTCTCAATTGACTCATTCATTTTCTTTTTTCTAAAATTATGATCACACTAGAAAAGTATAAGGATATATGCAGGTCTGTATATAGGCAGAGACATTCCTACTGAAATACCTGGAAGAAGGAATTGCATTAGTGCTATAAACAATCATTCTTGTTTGATTTTGGTATTTGCACATCAGGTTAGTGCAGGTAGTAGTAGGTAAACACAGGAGAAAGCAGTATAATGAAAAATGAGTCAGAATATTGTTCTATTCATTTTCCATTCCTTTCTCATACTTTAGTCCTCTGTGTCTTATTATGGTAGAAATTGACTTGGTCTCAAAGCAAAATTAGGAAGTCAACTGACTTCCCTTAGAATACTTGCAAACTCTCACTTTCTCTGTAGTGGAGATAATTAGGAGGACATCCTTGTGCTGTCTCTCTTAAATGGACTAAACCAAAAACCTATTCCATTAGCAGAGTACTTGAGAGAAGTACTTCCCAATCAAGTAAAAATGTGAAAATAAGATGGAAAGGACAGCAGACACACTTTGAGGCAGGTGGACAGGGAGGATAGAAATGAAATAATGATTATAAATGTAATTATAGAGGTTGATGTCCCAATGTGTAGACATTGAAGAAAAGGTAGGAAAAAGGTTTGTGAAAAATCCAACAATAACAGAAATAGAAATATAAGTCCAGACTAGATTTTCAAGGAGGGCAAATATTCAGATTTGTTCATATTTTTAAAAAAAGGTATATAGCAAAAGGAGGAAAACTATGATGATATAAACCTTTTACATTTTAAAAATGTAATATTGGCACCCTAGAATTGACACCAGTTTCATTAAGATCATAAAATTCAGAGATTTTTTTTGACAAGTATTTATTCTTACTGGGGATATAAGCAGGCTGGGAAACTCTGAAATTAGAAAATAATTAAGTTCTCCCTTTTTCATTCACACATATCACCAGATTCAATGCTTTTTGACATATTTATAAATTATATTTCAATTTTATTCACATGTCTGTCTTCATAATTATCACACGAGAACAATCCTTACTGAAAAACCATAGCTTTCTAACTGGATCATTTATATTTACTCTTGATTCCATAAATCTAATTTTTACATAGCCACTACAATGTTTTTAAAACTGTAAAATAGATGAAATCACTCTTCTACTTAGACTAATCCAATGATTGTCAATCATACTAGAATAAAAGTCAAAACTCGTTGTGACTTACAAAGGTTTGGGGATTGCAATGTTGTTTGGTCTCAGAGAACAATTCCTGAAAATATGATGTTTCTTTGCATGCTGCGCAATCCAATCTGAAGGAAATTCAAGGCCTTAAAAGCAGGATCAGAATTCAAGAGCATTCTGAGTTTTTATTGCTTCAGCCCACCCAAACACAGGGAAAGACTCTTCCTGGAATTCGCTTATCTGCACTGAGCTCAGACTCCAAAAGGGAATACAACCGCCTCCTATCCCCACCTAGAAATCCCATTAACTCAGAGAAGAAAACTGAGGAATACAACCACAGACAGATTTCCATTATACCTTAATGCCTGTCCCTTGGGCTCATTCAAAGGCCAAACAGAATGATTTCACAAGGTAATTTCTGTTTGGGGCACAATTCATTCCCCTAACAACCATTTAAAACCCGGGAATTGTCAGTATTTCCTATTATCTCATTCCCCTATAGAAAAATGTGTATATAAGCTTTTGAATAATGTAAAATGGGTGAATCATCGCATTGCTGTGTTCACACTCCCTCAGCTGTGACTTTTCCCCTTTCGTACGTCTTTTCTCCTATTTAATCTTTACCAGTTTATTCCAGCAAACCCATCAGAGGGCAAAGGGGAAATTGCTCCTTGTTCTTACAGTGTTGTTTACCATAATCTGTTTTCTTCCTTTAGAAGTTTGATACCATACTTCTCTATGTGAGGAGGATGGACTTCAATGACATTAGCAGGCTTAGATATTCACATTCCCCTGGGCAAGAAAGTCTAGGGCCATTCCCAGGCACCTAAGCACCTAAGATGTGTGAGAAGGAAGTGTAGCATCTGCCACAGTCTCCCCAGTCAACCTAGCCCTGATATATACATGCAAGATCCTAGAAACCAAGAGGGCTGTATCTGTATTCGGGAGGCTCATAGGGCATGAATTAGCTCACATTGAGGTGAACACTAGGGAGTGCACAACAGGGCACAGGGCAGCAGTGGCTAAGTTTACTGTGAGGGTCACAATGGCGGAAGAAGTAGTATTCTGTAGGGCACCCAGGCCCTTTAAAAGAGAAGACAAAAATCAGCAGGTTCAAAGGTAACACATTTGTGTGCTCATAGGCTTAGCAGACCAGGCTTCTCACACATCCTGGTTTGTTCAGACAGGCTGAGGAAAATAACAAAAAGTACACGACATCTGACATTAGTGAGACATGAAGGTAGGGAGTGACCCAAACTGACTGGGAAAAGAGGCATGGCAAGATCCAGGGACACATGTGTAGAATAGCTCCTAAAGCTCTGCAGGTGGACTTTTCATGAGAACTCGAGCAGGTTTTCATAGGATGGTCTAGACCTGCAGTCAGCCTGAGGAGTGGATGACACAAAAAGGACCATTCATGTTGAGTTTTTGCCACTGTGTTCTCTTGTGCATGGTGGCCCTCCTTTACACTGTAGGGTATACTTCTTTTCCCACTTTTACTTGGCCCAAACTCACTCTGCAGAGCCTGCATTTTTTTTCCTGCCCTTAATAAACTTTGCTACCCTTTGTACTTGTTTTGACCAATTCTTTGCTCAGGACAGAAAGAATCTAGAAATCACTTCCAGAAGGAGAATCCAGCACCCTAAAACCCAGTAATGTTAACAATTAAGAGGGAAGTATCCCCGATGAACTCCCAGAGTGTGCGATATTTTTATTTTTTTTTTAAGAAACCCAAATCACGAAAGTTTATTGTTATAGTAATTAAGGCTAAATTATTTGTTCATAAGATAGATAAAAATATAGGCCCTTAGATCTATATATATATACATATATATCTACTAACCTTCACTTCACTTAAATCAGGTCAGATAGGTGTTTACTAAGCTTCTGGACCAAAAAATTTTACTTCACTTTTGTGTAATTTGGTTATATTAGAGTTTACTTTATCCTGCATTTAAAATAAATGGGCCATTCTGATTATCCAAGTAACAGTCTCAAATTTTAAGAGACTCTTTTAAGTAAACTGCATCAGAATGTTTATAAGTCCTTGTGAATTGAAGCTGCAAGTGGCTTAATCTAAATCACAGCATGAGTAATTGCAGTAAATCCTCCTCATAGAGCCAACAATTCACCAGAAGGTAGATCTGTGACAATCTTGTTCTCTAGCTCAGGATTGTGAGTGGGGCTTTAAATAGACACTGCATTTGTGAATTCCTATTGGCTTTATTTCTGAATGGGTCATCTACAAATTCAGAATATTTTTCCATCAAATAAAATACATATCATCATATTTCTTTGATAATAACAATAGTAGGTTAACAGAAAACTAACATTTTAAAACCCTTTAAACATAACTTATTTTAAGCTGTTATAAATGTTTAAGGGAATAATCATACTTAATTTTTTATTTGTGTACTAAAATCTTTCATTTGACTGGCTAGGTTAAATATGTCGTGAATTTAAGTTAAAAATAAAGATTTACAAAAATGCCATTTCCATTTTATGAGATGTTTCAAGTAAACAAAGGAGGAAGTTTGGGATGTTAATATTGACCTACCAACCTATGCTGTATCTTACAGCATACAAGAATGTTATAGGGATTATTAACACTTTTTCAGGCTCTTCACTGCTAAATTCATGAGTCTTAGAGTGAAGTCATAAATTGAACCCATTCTTTTCCTATGTAAATTAGATCCATTTCCCCAAAAAAACTATAAATTCCCAAATCCTATAGACTTCTACCCTCAAAGAAACAGCGTTATTAATTAGGTTCCATATCTCTAAGCTTCAAACACACGCAGCTTATTGGTGTTTTAATCTATCCCTCTAGTAGGGAACCTGACAGACAACTAGGCTCTCCATTCCTCACTGTCCTTTCTGAGGACACCTCAAGACCATAGTGAATATTCCCAAACCCAGACCATACTACATCCCATTCGACGCCCATGCTCCTTTTCCAATGTATACTTTTTTGCTTCTTTTCAATAAATCTGCCGATGCCTCTCACTGGCACCTCTTGAAATGGTTTTCTGTGAAGAGAGTAACAGATCCTATCCTGGGGAGAAAGGCAAGTTGAAGTCTCCCTTTTGGTTGGAGGAAGACATCCTGGGGTCCTATCCAGTGACAATATAACCCTTAATATTAAGCTGGGTGAGCAGAAGCCCTGAGGAGATGAGGGTTTTTTCCCAATAATTTGTCTATAAACAAATATACTATCCTGCAGGAAAATAGCCCATATGTGTGTGTGTGTGTGTGTGTGTGTGTGTGTATAATTTTTCACTTTAAAATGGGACTGAATAAAAATAAAATAGTGAGCTTTAAAGCCCTCTCACTTCAATGTTCATGCAGGACCTCAGTGGCCTTAAAGATCTTCCCAAGTTTCCTTTTCCTATGAAGGAACACACTATAGACCCTTACAAGACCCTAGCAGTGCCTATAGCATAAAAAATAACTCAATAATTGCCCTGAAGGGTCCAAGCATAAAGCTGTGGCTTCTGAGATGCTTTTAGACTCTACTGTGGTATGTAACGTGCAACTCTGAGTAGTCTGTGAAGTGTATTTCCACAAAGTAAACCTCTAGGAAATCTCCTCTGCTCTCTTCATGTTTCTTCATAAGAGCCTAACTGTCATTATACGTTCTGTTACACATATCTGCTTTATGGATTTGAAATATGAAACTGAAAAATAGAAGAGAGAAGATCAATAATTCAATAGATCATGCAAAACAATATATTTAATCTGTGGCTTGCAGGATACAAGTATCCTTTAAAGTTTATGAGTTCTATCTTTCATTCACATTCTTGATGAAACGGCAAATTGGGAAGTCATATCTACACCATAAAAGCCACCATAAAGAGGGTGGGGTGGGATGGAGTTGTTACTGACCAAGAGGAGGGGATACAGACACTAAGAACAAGGTGTGCAACTCATGCATAGTCCCTAACCCTGAACACTACATCAGATATGAAGACGGAAGCACCAAGTTATAAGACAGATACTAATTTTACATGTTTCCTTTGGGTGAAAAGTCAAGGAATATAATACACATTTTAAATGTTCTCCAACCATTCATATAACTCTAAAAACTGTAAAGCAAAGCTCCAAAGTAAAGGACAGAAACAAAACAAAGCAAAGCATGTAAATAATGTTAGACTTTGCAAGAATGAAAAGTAAAAACCAGATCATTTGTAAATGCTTTTTAAATTTCATGATGATATCCTTGTATTCTATTTATATAATTTCTTATCTGCATAATAATGTGGACCTTCTCATTGACAGACATTTCTAAACTTGGGGAATAATTTTACTACTATATATATATATGTATTTTTTTTTTTTTGGTACCAAGGATTGAACTCGGGACCTTGTGCTTGTGAAGATAAGAGGTTTTTTGGGGGGTAATACAATTCTTTTTTATTTATTTTTCTTTTTGAGGGAGAGCAGGCTGTCTTTTTGTTTTTGTTTCTTTACAGCACCTGTAAACAAGTCAGTGAGTATACTATCTTGAATATCACATCATATATCCTATCCTATCCTATCCCATATATATATATATGTGTGTGTATATATATATATATATATATATATATATATATGGGGTTTTTTGAAATGTTACCACAACATCAACTGCATTACATGAGTTATTGAAGGCAAGTCAGTCTAAAACAAAATTTTATAGCTATAATTCTTTGACTCTGTACAAAAATATGAAATCCCAGATGTTAGATTATTTTACCCTAAAATCAGTGAGTTCCTGGCTACTTGCCTTGTCAGGGTCTCTGAAGCATTTTGTTTATGGTTTAATCAGTATTTATAATCTTACTGTGGGACAAAACTTGAACTGATCATGTTACAACATTGCATGAAACCTATGCCAGAGCTCAAACCTGAAACAAACAAAAAGGCACAACCAGAAATATGATACATGAAAATTAGTCCACAATGCTAGACCTGTAGCCCCATTGCCAGATCTGAGAAGCCCCATTGTCTCTGACTCTGTTGCCACTGCTTATTCTATTCCAGGCCCCTGAGCTCACTTGAACATTTTTCATCACTTCTTCTTTCTGGAACATTTCCACCCATATCTTCATGGATCACTACCTCTGCTCCTCCTGCTTTTGCTCATCTATCACCTTCTCCTTGATCTCTCTCCTGACCACTCTTTAATATTTTATACTCTCCTTCCATCTCAGAACTCCCAGAGCTCATGCATTCTCGATTCATCTTTGTTTTTCTATCTTGGGCTTAAATATTCCATTAAACATAAAAATTATTTAGACAATTAATTTCACATAATTTGTAGTGGAAATTATTACTGATAATGTATGTTTTGGGCAAATGACTTCTCCTTTATTGCTCTTAATTTTTATTCTTTGAGACAGAACCTTAAATGCTACATATTCAGAGATGTGCTTGAACCTACTATTGCTCAATAAATGAATAATAGTAGTTACACCTAGGGTTTGGATTTCATTAATGTAAAGAATAATAATATGCTTCTTTTATTTGTTTTTAATAAACATTATTTAGGCTAATATATGCTAGGCTTTCTGATAAGGGGAGATATAAACATAGGAAAATTCCATGCTTAAGAAATTTCAAATATTGTAAACATGTTTCTGCTGAAAGGATTTCCAGAGGTCACAAAATCCTTTTCTTCCTTTTTGATCTCAAAATCTGCTATCAGGGTTTTGATTATTCTGGTTCATTTGTATGGTCTACACAGTCAACATGAACTCTTAGCAAACTGTAGCTATTTAGTAAATATTTAGTGTGCCTCAATGAGCCCTAGATATAGTTTCTGTATAATGAGAAGCTGGGTGTGGAGCCAAGTTATTCAGTCTCAGTACTATTGTCATTTTGGGCGAGTGCATTTGGGGTTACATGCTAGATGCCAGAAGCACCCATCTTTGCCCTGCAATACTGACAACTAAAGATGTCTCCTGATATTGCTAAATGTTTTCTGGGAGCAAAATCATGTCTAGTTTAGAATCACTCTTCTAAATGATTCAAAATTGTATAAGAAAGACCGTGAAAAATTTTCATGTACTTCTCTAATGGATGATCCAGGTTCCCTGTTCTCCCTCTTGGTATCTTGATTTCAACCAGCAAAGATTTGCTGTTGTTCACATGTCAAAATTAAAAGATGTAATGTCAATGAGTTGAACCATATTGCTCTACGTTAAAGTTAATGAGTATACCTTTAATATTTCTGTATTTGCTATTGTTTAATCATCTCTGCCATCAATCCATTGTTGAAGATACTATTTTGTTATTATATGTACAAAGGAGATCTTTAAACTACCTGAAGTGAATTGACCTACCATTTAAAACCGGAAACTCCCATGTGTGTGCGCCTAATCTCAGCTGGTCTGCCCGAGACCCCCTGAGCGCCAGCCCTAGTCCCCTGTGCTGCCCCATAACTGCTCCAACAAGATGAAAGAAACTATCATGAACCAGGAAAAACTCGCCAAATTGCAGGCACAAGTGCACATTGGTGGGAAAGGAACTGCTCGCAGGAAGAAGGTGGTTCATAGAACAGCTACAGCAGGTGATAAAAAACTTCAGTTCTCATTAAAGAAGTTAGGGGTAAACAATATCTCTGGTATTGAAGAAGTGAATATGTTTACAAACCAAGGAACAGTGATCCACATCAACAACCCAAAAGTTCAGGCATCTCTGGCAGCAAATGCTTTCACCATGACAGGCCATGCTGAGACAAAACAGCTGACAGAAATGCTACCCAGCATCTTGAACCAGCTTGGTGCAGACAGGCTGACTAGTTTAAGGAGACTGGCTGAAGCTCTGCCCAAACAATCTGTGGATGGAAAAGCACCACTTGCTACTGAAGAGGAGGATGCTGAGACAGTTCCAGATCTTGTGGAGAATTTTGATGAGGCCTCTAAGAATGAGGCAAACTGAATTGAGTCAGCTTCTGAAGAAGATATAACTTGGAAGAAGTTACTGGGAGCTGCTATTTTATATTGTGACTGCTTTTTTAAATTGCTTTTATTTATGGATCTGATAAAATCCAGATCTCTAATATTTTTAAGCCCAAGCCTCTTGGACACTGCGCTCTTTTCAGTTTTTGCTTACATACAATTCATCCTTTGCAGCCAATTAATGAAGAAGCCTTGGAATAAAGTTTGAAAAAACGATTAACAAAATTATTTGCCTAGTAAAAATAAATAAATAAAACTGGAAACTGTTATATGTATCCAGAATGTGATGAAATAAAAACTGAGATTTCTCTAGTATTATTTAGCTCTCAAGAGATTTTTAAGTGTTATTGTCTTTTCATCAAAAAGGTTTTGCCAAGATATCATAGCAAAAGAATAAAAAAATTTGGTCTACATCTCTTCAAATTGAGGAAATAAAAATGAGTGTAATATCTTTTTTCAGGACATTTTATATCTATTGAATGAAATAGTACAGAGAAAAGAAAAGTCTTTCCATCATTTACAAACACTTTATCTTACAGTGTTTCAAATAACTAATCAGCCAAAAGTGGAAAATAATTTTCACTGAAATTGGGCTCTGTAGAACACATTCATGTGACCTTCAGTGTGTGTAAAGTTTTTTACTCCAAAGGAAAATTAAAATGTTGCAGAAATACTTAGGGTGAATACATACTGGCTATGGAGGACATAGCACATCCTTTCAAGTCAGTCACCAGTGTGATTCATGTAAAAATGGGAAGATTTTTACCCTCTTGTCCCTCTGCCTTATTCCTGTCTCATTACCTATATCCTAAGCAGAGCAATTACTAATACAAATTGCAAAAAATCAGTTTGGGGGTTAAATATGTCTCTTTTTTTTTTTTTGTAATTTTGCCTCTATATGTATCAAGATAGATGAGCAAACACTGCCAAGGCAACGCCTACAAACTTAGAAGTTTAAAACAATAAAAGCCAGGGCCAGGGATTTAGCTCAGTGGTTCCTCTGCTAGCCTTGCAAGCACAAGGCTCCAAGTTTGATCCCCAGTACCAAAAAAAAAAATTTTAACTAAAAAAATAAAAGCTAGTTGTCTTACAGTACTTATACCAATCTCGAGTAAACAGGGAAATTTTCATACTAACTTCATATGAGGATATGAAATGATAGAGTCTTTTGTAGCGTATGGTTGTGGCTCACTTCAAAGGGAGTGAGGGACAGAAATTTTGTCGTGTATCTGCCCAAAAAGGGTAGAATCAGAAATACACTGAATAGCAGTAACGACTATCCCATGCTTCCTTCTCCTTCAGAAATGTTGTATTTCTCTACTCATTGTCATTTTTCTTGTTATTTGAACATTTCCCATATATGATCTTTTTTCTTGCTACCAATCCCTGATGAAAAATGTAATTGATTATATAGAGAAAAATGTAATTGATTATATAATTTCAACAGAGAAAGTTTCTACTACAGAAAATATATTTTTAGTTAAATTTTATCCTTAACCCCCAGAAAATACCAAAAATGAAACTTAGACACAATCAATAAAGCTTATGTAAAAATGAACATTTTTTTAAATAGTAAACTAAAATGATCTCCAAATTTCCTACTAATGGAATGATGAAATATAATTAATTTAAATGCAAATAGATGAGAAATATACAAAGTAGAATGTGTTCTGGACAACTTTCTGTTGTTACTGAGGATTTTTAATAAAATTACAGCATTGGCATTCCTCTAATTCCCTCTCTGTATCTCTTTGTATATCCTTTGATCTTGGGGAATGTGGAAGAATCGCGAGAGAAAAATCCATATCCACACTTCATTTTTCTACTAAGCTGAACCCATCACCTTAATGAAGGTTTACAGCATTCTAGGCTATCAGTAAAAATTTAGTGAATAGATCTTCACCATTAGGACTTAAAATATTCTTTATACGATTGTCTTTCCCAACTCTATATACCCAGTTTAAAAATTTTTATTCTTCATTAAGTACATAAATATGAAGTAGACATGTTGCCTTGGTTTGGAGGTGGTTTCCCAGTGGTTCATTATGGCTTAGTCCTCAGTGCGTTGGTGAGATTTTGGGAACCATAATTGGTAAAGCCTAGTGCGAGGTACTTAATTCACTGGAGATGCTACCCTAGGAATAATTAAGTCAGTTCACGTGGGATCCCTGAATCAATTCTCACAAGAGTTGTTATATATGGCTGAGTTTGATTCCTGAATCTCACCTGTCTTCCGCTTGAGTCATGTGATCTCTCTCTTTTGCATGTGGCCTTCAACATCCAGAACTATGAGTAAATAGGCCTCTTTCCTTTGCAATGTTGCACAGCCTCTGGTATTTTGCTATTATAATGAAAAGCAGAGTAAAATAGAACTCTTCTTGATATTCCGTGAGCACTTCACCATATATAAATCCAAAACTGAATGCATTAATCATACCTTCCTCAAAACCATATCTTTCTTTGACCCTTTATTTCATGAAAAGTACTGCAAATTATACACAAAGTAAATGTAAGCATTGTTATTAACTCTTTTCTCACTTTTACATCTCACAGCTAATGACTCAGTAAGTATTATCAAATCAATCTCACCCCTGTCTTTTAAATATCATCTCCTTCTCTTCAGCTTCTTTTGCAGTAACATAAATGAATGCTACTTTCTCTTGACAGTTTACTCTGCCCCCTTTGCAATTTCTCTCCAAGGGACAGATTCAAATCTGATTATACAATTTTCCTGCTTAAAATAATGCTATACCTTCTTCTTGTCTGAAATTTTAAAAAATTAATATAAAATATATATTTAATTGTGTCATAATTATTTATTTTTGTTTCTATTTTCTGTTCTTGCCAGCCACTGTCAGCAGATTTGATACCAGGTCAATAATTGGAGTTTAATCTTTGATAATTTGAGTGATATTAAGAAAGAAAATTTAAGCAGGAGTAAATATATATTTTCTTTTTATATTTTACTTATTTTTGATGGAAAAACAATGCCCAAAACACCAGGAAAAGTGTATATCTTCAAATTCATAGGCCAAAGTCTGCTGGACTCCATGCCATCTAGGTAAGTCTACCATTTATTTAACTTATTGTTAGATATATAGCTTGAATTTAAGTCAATTTCTAAACTTCTCTGTATTTTATAATAACCCTCTGTGATATAAGGAAAAGGAATCATTATTTCTATATTGCAGATGGGTAAAGTGAATGTCCAGTCCATTAATTGATTTGCCTCAAGTCATTTAATTATTTTGGGACACAGGAGACATAAGCATTAATTTTCTCACACTTTTTCTATTCTGTTTACTTTTCTGGGATAAATAAAAGGAGGAAAGGGGATTGCAAGCATTTTTTTTCATCCTGCAAGATGAAATCTAGTTCTAAAGGAAAAGGAGAATTAAGGAAACTAATATGAAAATCATAACGATAATTTGACTTTAAAGGTTTTACTTTATTCATAGCATTCCCACTAACAAGCTATCATTTCAGAATTGCTACTGACATAGAATGTCAGTTAAACATTTACAAGACAAATGGTGAATACTTTAATAAATACGATTTAGAAAATAAACATGATTAAGATAATGCCATTTCTAATATGTTTTTTTCATATATCAACTGACTTTATCATTTTAAACACAGTTTTACTTACTTATAGCCTACAAATATTTCTGACAGCACAATAAGTGTCAAATATATGTGAATGAACTTGTATAAGTTTAGATATTTTAGGCAAAGCTTCAATGGTTTTACAAAAAGTACCAAATAGTTCTAGAAATTCTGCTTCTGAATTTTGATAATGTCTGTAATACCTTTTACTTTTAAGATCTGTGGCTATCTTTCATTCTACTAAATTGAGTTCTTTTTTACCCAGGAAATTTTGGGGGGACTATTTGTTTGAAATTTTATATTTAATATGGTCCTCATGTAAGCTGTACCTATTGTTAATCACTTTTCCACCTTTATTGAAAGCATATTTTGTTTAGTGAACAGATTTTAATAGTTTAATGAAATTAATTTTTTTTTATGTTTTAGAATATATATCTAACATGCTCATTTTAGTCTATTGTTCAGTTTTCTATTTCTCTTCTTACTTAATTTCCTACTGAATGTAGAACATCTTAGAAATGATCAGTATGATAAGAGGAAAAGATCTAAAGATGATATGATCAGAACATATATGACAGTTTAATTCTAGGTTTGTATTTTGTCTCTTAAAGTTTTTTTATTTTCTTTTACTCTAAATTGACATGGGATTATAAAGGGATGGGGGGGATAAACTGAATTTATAGAACTATAAGATGAATAACCTCTTTTTTTCCTTTATAAAATCACCAAGACTATTTTGTTGCAATCACAAGAAACCAATTGGTACACATATCTTATATCCTATGGGTAGCTCCACCTGTCTAAAAGCAAATGACTTTAGCCCTATTCTTTTGTGAGTTTTTCAAGATTACTAAGTGTATAAATCTGACAATAACTTTAAAGCTGAAAATGGAACTCAAAATTCAATTCTTTTACTTATATGACTAAACTCATCTCTCTGCATTTAAATATTTTCTCTGTAAATGCAAGAAATAATATTGATCTTATGATTGCCAGGTCTTAATAGATGTAAAGTGCTACAAAAATGTAAGTGCTAAATGAGGCAATAAGTCTTATGAAATATTTTTCTGCTGTGTTAAAATGCTTGAATTCTGCATCTCCATAAAAATTAGCTCATGTAACTACCAAACATGTTGTTAGTGAAACTATGACAAATGTATTGATTTTTTAAATCAAAAGATAGAATTGTCTTTGTATATTACTTAGCACATGTATTCTTTTGTATAGACATCACCCTAAAGGTTTTACAAATTAGTAATTAAATCCTTACAAACACCCTATGTTTTAGATATAATTACGCTCTATTATTATCATACATATTAAACAAAGAGGGATCATTATAATTTTGCATGCTGACAAGTCACATAGTTACAGAACAAGTGGCCAGCCTGGAAATCCAAAGGAGTTCATGTGAGCATGATGGCATTGTTGTTAACTCAGCATTCTGCAAGTCTGTGACAAGAATACTGCAGGTTTGAGTGGTGTCTGGGCAACTGAGTGACTTAGATTCTGTCTCAAAAAGAAAAAAGAAAACTGCAGATGTAGCTGGGTGTGAAGACCTGGGTTTAATTACCAGTATCCCCCCTCACCCTCCCCCCTCCAAAAAAGGCAAAAAAAAAAAAAGAAAAGAACCAAATAATTCATGTTAAGTCTGAAATCTGCAGGCAGGATACTTAGACAAGGCGGTCTTAATGCAGAACTGTTAATTCTACAGGAAATTGTGCCTTTGCTGTAAAAGCCCTTAACTGATCAAATGAGACCCAAACACATTTTGTAGGGTAAATTGCTTTACTCAGTTTAGTAATTTAAATATTAACCATGTAAAAAAAGAAACAAAAATCTCTTAGAGCAATATTTACATAGGTATTTGATGAAATAACTGGATACCATAGCCTAGAAAAGTTGACATATAAAATTGGACATCCTATTCCCATTTCATAAATGAAGGAACAGAAATAGAAAAATTTTCACAAAGTCAACCAGATACTATATGGCAAAGCTAAGAAAGTGCCAAGTCGTTCCACAGTCTGAATTCTTCACTACCACTCTAATGTGATCCCTTCTTCCTGTCTTTTGTTGCCTCTTCATCTAGTGAAAGATTACAGAAGGGTGACAATGAAGTCTTCTGCGCTATCCTTTGGGAGATGTGATGACATAATGCCCTTATCTAATTGCATCAAGATTTTAATTACTAATGTTCACTGAATATTCACCATTACTGAAAGTGATCAAAAGAAATATTGGGTAACCACTTGTTACACATGCAAAGATACTGAAAATAGTGGTTAACAATGAATATTTTATAATGTTATTAATATTATCATATAATTGATTTGATATTACTTACCAATTTTATAAATCATACAAATAACCAATACTATTGACTCTTGCATATTAGCAAGACTTTTCTAGTTGTTTTCTAGTTGATATGATACCAAAAACAAACTCCAAAGTAAGCCCTAACTAGCCAAAGTCAAATCTACCTTCAGAGTGGAACTCTATATTTCTATAAATATTATTTTGGATTTGATTGTCAGTATATAAAAAGAAATGAGTGTGAAATCCTTCCTCATATGTAGTTTGTAAAAATACAGTGGTAGTTTTAGATGATAGACACTAACTGAAACTTTTTATTAGGCTATTGCTTTTTGTTAAACTTTACTCAAAGAACTTAAGTTTAATCTTATCTTTATACAGGAGCTTTTGTTTACAAATTATTTTTAAGTCTTTTTTCATAATGCCAACTTAATGAAATGAAATCCTGTTAAATTCCAACCATTTTACCTCCTATCTATGAACTCTTTTTGATTCCAAATTTAACAGAAGGAAAACTTACTTCCTTTTTATCAGGGATTACATCAAACTCATTTCCAACTAAAGCAACCTGCCAATGTCCTATCAAGCCTATCCTACGCTGTCAATCCTGTATCCGCCAAAGTTCTAAGTGGTAGCGCAGCGAAGGTACCAGCTGCTTTATGTAAATTTTACAAAGGCATTCTCACCTCTCTGAATACGCATTGGCAGATGATTTCACTTTATTCAAAAATCTCTAGAACTTTTTATCTTTATGTGTGAACCTTGAGGAGGTTCCATCAACATCTTTCACTTATGAGCACTGTAGAATGGGGAGACAGTGGGTTGTAGGGCATTGGAAGAAACTTAGAATAGGAGGGATAAATGAATGAAGGTGAGATTTAAACCTTGATCTGCCACAGTGGATCTCAATGAAGATTAATTATGACAGCTGGGCTTGGTAGCTTATGGCTATTATCTCACCACTGAGGAGACTGAGGCAGGAGAATCCTGAGGGGAAGTTCAGCTGGACTATATGGTGAAATCAAGGCCAGTCTGGAGTACATAATGAAATGTCTAGAAACAAAAACAACACACACACACACACAAAGTCAACAACAACTATGAGTTTACTTCAAATCAAGTTTCCAGACTTAAACAATTTCAAGTTATTAGATCTAATGAGAAGATCCTGAATAATGATTTCTAGCTAACTCCAAAGGTGAACCATGAAGACCTTTGAGAAAAATGTGCCCAAATAATACATATCCTTATGTGTCTAAAGCCTTCCTTGAGCTCACTATGCTTTTGGTTCATTTTACCTGATAAATGTGACTACAGATATACAGCATTAATTTCATATAGCTCTACTTCTATCTATTGCTAATGTTTTATTGGGCTCTTTGACATCAAACATTCTTTATCAGAGCTAGTTTTTTTTAGCACTTCTACTTGCATTCTGCCAATTCTGCTATAATATCACACTCAAAATTCTGACTACTTTCCCATAGCCTTCCAAGCATGCCTTTATTGGGTTTTTATCTTTTCCCTCGTCTCTTTGTGTCTTCACACTCCTTGGAGACTGATATTTATTATATGACAGAGACCATGGGCAGGAGAGATGAAGAATAATGTGGGTCAACACCGAGGTCCAGTTCTATATATCATGTTATTTGATGGTTGATGATCCTCGTTCCCACAAATCTGTAAGGATAATGTGCATCATGTGTGACTACATAGACTGAGAATCAGAAACTTCTGTCCCCCAAGGCTGTACACTTGCCCCTTCACCTGAGACAATAGGGGTTTTAGCATGCTGGCATCCATTCGCTCAGCTCAGATGACATTTCTTTGTCATTTGAGTTAATGGATGTACAATAACCTTATGGAAGTGTAAAAGGATGCCTCAAAAAGCACTCCCATTTTGCTGCTATTTCCAGTACTTTCAGAGGCTGACATGACTGATGAATCAACCCTAAATGGAGCCATGGCTCAGTCAGTTACAAATATGCAGGGCACACACTGCTTCTAGTTCATATGTCAGGACCACAGTGCATTTTCCCCAGACAATAACTTAAAGTTAACTTCAGATATTTCTTTCAGTGCCACAAAATAGTATTACAATAAAGCTACAACTTAAAATTACTGTTAGAGTTTGTTTCAGAGAGCCTAGAATATGTATTGGTAAGACTCAGTAAGTGTCTGAGGAATAGACAGTTGTGCTTAAATTTCTTAGAGATCTCTGGAATCTGCAAGGTCAGCCTAAGTGTTTGGTTTACATATGTAAGGTAGGAGGCTTTAGAGGGGAGAATACAACAGGACTTGCCTACAGGAAGAGTTACATTCAATTATAGGCTGTGTCATTGAAATTTTGTTTGGGATAATGTATAGAAAATTATGTGCATCGCATAAAATCATCTGAGGAATTTTAAAGATTTTTTGTAATTCATTTTGGGAATTAAATTTTATGAACTACCTAAAATAGATACAGTAATTGTACTGACAGTGGCACATATGATGTTGTCAAGAAAACTTCAAGTGCTTAGTGAATTCAGAGCAGAAAATAAAACCTACAGTCACTATGCTTACTACAGCTTAAATATCTGCAAGCAGGTACCTAAATGAAAGGAACCATTGGTCATAAAGTTGTACTTTTCAATTTTCTAAAGTATTTTATGAAGAAACAGAATACTCTGTTTAATTCGCCCTTACTTTCTGCACGCCCTTATTAGGTCACTTAACTTCTCTGAATTTCAGTTTACATATTTATGATTGCAGCTTGTAAGTAAGCTTGTATTAAAGATCACTTGGAATCATATGAGTGAATATCCTTGCCCACAGCCTGCCCTGTGGTGGGTAATAAACAAACATGAGTTTTCATGGTTTTCTCTTGCAGGCTTGGTCAATTTACATATGTAGGATGGAGTGATGGACAGGGATGTCTCCAGAGTGTCTGCCATCCATGGTTGAGTTCTGCTGCAGCATGTTGTATAGTATTTAGCATGTGAGATCCATAAGAATAAAGGATTCATATTTCCTGTATGATGTGCAATGTGTCAAAAAAATTTTATACCGTATTCTCAGATGACTATGAGATTTTCTTTATCAAAATGCTAGAAATAAAATTAAAAGGAATGCCAATCTTGATACAGGGAGATTTGAGAAGCATTAGTGATATGTTGGTATTTATTCATAATAAATAAATGCAATAGCCTTAGGAAAATTAAATCCCAAAACAGTAAAGAAAAATATAGCCTTATAATTGTAAAAGATTAATTGGATCAAAGAATGATTTATTAATTTAAACAACTTCTTTAAGTCAAGCATCATGCTAATGATGAAACTGATTTCTGTAATTCAAAAGTAATGTCTTAATTTTGATTTTTCCAATAGAAAATAGACATTGTGCATCTGCTTTCCCATTCTTTCTCATTCTTACAAAGATGTTCTTTCATCCATGTACTGACCACAAATTTTTCATTTAATGAAGAGGGTGAAAGTGCTTCTAAGAGAAAAACTGTCCTTATCCTGGGCATAGTGCTGGCTCATTAGCTTTGGAAGAAAGCATATGTAAAATTAACCATATGAGGCTGCGGATTTAGCTCAGTGGCACTGTACCTCCCTTGCAAGCGCAGGGTCCTGAGTTTGATCCCCAGTACTGAAAAAATAAATAAATAAAATTAACCACGGAAATAAGAAAATATTTCTCTTTATCTATCACTTGAATAATTAAAATACTACTGTCCTCCTTTTATTCTGGCTATGAGTGGCCTGGTGGTGACCATCCATTCAGAGTTATTAACTTTTTCTCAAATTATATTCTTCCCTCACCTAATTAAACCATTATTTCATCTCTTAATGAACTAGAAGACATAAGGCCTATTTACACCACATTTTCTATGTAAGTGGAAAAATGGCCAATTCTTCTAAATTTTAATGTAAATTGTACCATAAGATCTTTGAAAGAAAATGTCTTCATAACTCTCTCACTGCTTATCTACACAAAATGGTTACACTGGGGTTGTAACTTAACTGAAGAATCTTTTAAGAAGAATCCCCTCCCACATTTTAGATGATGATCTTCTCAGGATCCGTATGTATTAGTTTCCTGGGCTGTCCCCAAACAGGTTAGTTTCTGGTGACAGCCAGAAATCCTTAACATTCCTTGTCTTGTAGATGCTATACTTCATCTCCACCTCCACCTTCACATGGGCTTCTCATGATGTCTCTCAGGTCACCTCTTTGATGTCATATCACCAGTCATGCTGACAAAGGAGAACAGCCTGTTGCAATCATCTTACCTGTAACTGCTACATTAGATATTACTTTATTTCCAAATAAGGTCAGGCTTTGAGTTATTGAAGGTCAGGATACTCACATGAACTCTGAGGAGATACAATTCACTAATGGTACCCCATCAAGGAGTAAAAATCCCCAAAGGACTCCTCTGAAGAGTTAAATCAATTGAGCTTTCTTCTTGTCCCACCATAAAACCACACAGAGCTTTACCAGCTAGCAGACTGCCATTCTAAAGAATAGAATATCTCAGTACTACCACTGCTTTGTGGTAATTGTTAGGTAGAGACCATTTAAAAAACTATTTAGTCTACAAATTATTCTAATAGCTCTGTGCTATTCACCATATTACCTCATATATTGATTTTATTTCCCATGTGGTCAAAGATGTTGCATACCCACAGAAAGAGAGGCTCCTATTGTCGTATGGAGCCATCCATCACATGTCAGACTGGCATCTTCTTACATAGGACAGAGAAGATATGGCACCTGAATCCCTAATTGATACTATTTCAAAAAGCACCTGTAGGCATCCATTAGCCTGTATTTTAAGAGAAACTAGCCAGGGGAGACAGCTCTATCAATACTAAAGAGGCTGCTTTAAAAAGGGACCTTGCTTATTAAATAGTCAGCATTGTAAAAGAGTAACATTTTATACTTCATACACATTCTCTGGAAAATGCTGTGCAGAAAAGAAAGCTCTAGAGAATGATAGCAGGTCTGTTAGCAGAAATGAAACTTTTTACAATGTGACCTAGACCAACCTGCCATCAAATAAGTGAAGCAAAATCCTGTGTGAGCCAACAGAAAGCAACGCACCGACATGGAACAGGGCATTATCTCATGGCTCTGTGTGCATCTTTTATAGTTCATGCTTAGAACCTTATGAATTTCAAATCCTCTGATGAGAAACCTGTAATATGATTAAGAACTTAGTTGGCTCCCTTCAAGGAAAATATTGTATTCAAAGAGAAAGAAGCAGGGTGTTGACAGAAAGTTAAAGTAGAAAAAGTTTCTTCTAGTTTTTAAATCAAATCATTTTACCAGATTCATTCTTTGAATTCACTAATTTTTCAGCAAGTAAAAAAGTGTGTTGTATTTTGTTTGATTATGTAAATCCTTTGTCAATCTGTTGTCTGTGTTCTGACTGTTTCATTCTGCTAATAAACAACTTGGTTGACCTATTTGTAATCAAGCTAATGTGGAATGCATTTCTCTAAAATTCAAAGTGAATTTAATGTCAACATAGTCCAAGAATAAAATACATAAAATATATGTATAAGTTTATGTAATCCTTCAGAATTTACAAATAGATGCCTTGCCATCAAATCTGTTTAAGCACTGTTGAATAAAGTGATAAGCAATATAGCTTTATAATCTACCATATACAATCTATAATCCACCATTTATAAATATATTCTTATTTAGCTGGGAAGACTTGCTGACTTCTAACAGAGCAGACATACAATATCTCCTTTATTTGTTGAAATTTTATGGAGAATGTTTTTCTTCCTTCAAACTTTGGACGTATTCTAATACTATTGTTATCAACAGGTGGTACTCACATATATTGTCCTGAAGACTATTTTACATTTTTTAAAAAGTATTTAGGACCCTAAAGAGATTTACTTCATATTTTGTTTTTATTGATATTTACTATATTAGAAATTGAAAGTAATTTAAAAATAAAAACTTTGAAAACTGATTTAAGATTTAAAATATATACTTACCAGTTATTTACAATTAAGAAAACATTATATGGAAATATAAATAATATGTTATGAAATAATAACTATTTGCCAAACAAGATTATTAAATCTATTATGTGTTTAGAAATTTCCATAGCTTCTACCTTAATAGAAGAAACTGTTTTCAGATATGTATATAAAGAAAATGAGGCCTCATTTAGGTAAACATTTTCAAAACAAGGATATTTTATTTTATTTTTCCAGGGTGAGCCTGACATGTTTTGAACATAAAAACAAGAATATTTTAATAACATTATTATATAGTTGTGGATTATTTTTTATACTATCCCGAAACTATCCTATGATAGTTTCTCAAAGTTACATACAATGTGGAATCTGAAACCATACCAATGAACTTCTCATATTATGTATCATTAAAATCTATTGGTTTATCTTGGATTTAAAAATAAATATTTTGTCCATGCATGAATTCATAACATAATTCATCACTGACTTGCAAATTTTTCAAGACAATCCACATCACGTTATGCTTTGTAAAAATTACTACTGTCACCACTGACCTAAACAGAAAATTGTTAAGTCTTGGGAAGATGTCAAGTTCTGATTAGTAAGTAGAGATTTATCAAAACTTCAAATTCTCACGTCAAATCTTGAATTTTATAATTGACAACATTTTTCCTTTTAATTTTTTAAGTTTTTACTTTTCATTAGAACATGTCTGCATTACATAATGATTACATTCCTTGTGGGAAGTTGGTACATGTTCATACAACATATCTTAATTCTTTTTTCATTGCCTCCCTTCCCCTCTCTTCTTCCTCCCTTCATCTCTTAGTCCCCTTTCCTTTTGAAAAAGATCCATCTCCTTTTTCTCCTACGATCTGTCTTTTATCTTGCTCTTTATTAGTTATATTTTGGGTTTCCCATAAGAGAGAAATCATGTGATATTTAAGTTTGTGTGTCTGATTTATTTTACTGAACATATGGTCTCAAGGTGCATCCATTTTTCTGTTAGGGTATTATTTCATTGTGTATAAATGTCACACTATTTATTTATCTGTTGATGGGCATATAGACTGCTTCCAAGACTTAGCTATTATGAATTGTGCTGCCATAAATATGAGTATACATATATCACTGTAATATAATGTCTTTAACTCTTTTGGGAAGACACCTACTTTTAGAAGATACCTACTTTCTATTTTTAGTGTTTTGAGGAATCTCCATATTGATTTCCATAATGGTTCTACTTATTTCCCACCAACAACACAGAAGGGCTCCTTTGTTCCCTGCAACTCTGCCAGAAATTTTTATTATTTGATATCTTGATGATGGCCATTCTTTCTGGGATAATATGGAATCTCACTGTTGTTTTAACTTGCATTTCTCTAATGGCCAAAAATGTTGAACACTTTTCATATGTATTCATCATTTGTATTTCTTCTGAGAAATGTCTCTTTCCTTTCCTTATTTATTGATTGGGTCTATTATTCTTGGGGGGTTCTAATGTTTTTCATTCTTTATATATTCTAGATATTGTCCTCTGCTGGGAGGAATACCTTGGAAAAAAATGTTCCCATTCCAAAGATTCTTATGAGAAAGAGTCAGTAGGGTCAGAGTCAGAAAAGAAAATGGAAAGATGAAATTGTGGTCATGTCTCTATGAGGCAAAAAGAGTGGGAAGTTTCTAGAAGTAGAAAGTGCCAGGAAAATATCTCCTTTCTGAAAGTGTCCAGGTTTTATTTTAATTTTGATTTTAGTGCAGTGCAATTGATTTTAAGCTTTTGATCTCCAGAAATGTAAGATACTAAACTTACATTATTTTAAGAAGTTATATGCCTATGATGTTTTACAGCAAATAAGAAGACATTACTATAAGCATGAGTGGGAGAATATGACATAGAATAGAGAATAATCATATTTTTTTAAATCCCATGAAGATCGGTAGAGAGGAATTTAAAGAGATGGGTATTACTGAACAGAGATGCAACCTGTAACCCCAGCCTACAAGAGAGTAAAGTAGGAGGTTCACAAGTTTGAGCTCAACTTGAGGCAATTTAGCAACGTAGAAAAGAAAGCAAAAACTATGACTGCACATGGATAGACCTGGAAGCTCCACTTTGAAATCATTTAATTTTCTTATTACATAGTCACAAAGTCATATAACAAGAGTGAGAAGAAGAGGAGATGAAAAGATAATTGAAGACAGAAAAATAGTTAAGCACCAGAAAGGTGATATACCTGTAGAGTGTAGTACGTTTGGCTTTCCAAAGGAGAAAAAAAGTGGTCACATTTAGATTAGCATTACGTTATCCCATTCAAATCCCTATCTAGTTTCAGGAAATCTGTACTATCCAACTCCATGTATATCAATTCACTGAATTCAACACTCACTGATCCAACATGTGATGTGAGCCAAGTACTATGCTAAATGTGCACTGACCAGGTTTAATGAATGACTACTGCTCTCAGGGTTTTGTAGTTTGACAGTCAAGAAGAAATCAAGCCATGCCGGGGATTTAGCTCAGTGGTTTCGCCGCCTGCTGCGCAAGCGCAAGGACCCGAGTTTGATTCCCCCGTACCAAAAAAAAAAAAACAAAAAGAAAAAGAAATCAAGTCAAAGTGTGACTTCAAATAGATTATAAGAATAATGTCTTGGGACATTCAAGAGCCTAATCACAGTTTACTAAACTGGAGAAGAGGAAAACAGTTCATGTAGGAGATTAATTTAGCTAGGTCTTGAAGGGATAGGATAACAGGAGAATAGAAGTCCTACAGTAGGCTATTTCCATGTAAATATATTCCATACAATACTACGCTAATGTTAGTAATTATTGGGCTTGAGAACTACTAATCTTACAAATTATACTTATTTTAGTTAATATAAGAAATGATAATGTATTTTTTTCAGCCTCTGAATTTTGTTTTATATTTTAGCTTTAAAGAGATAATTTGCCCCTTGATTTCTCTAATTTGCTAACTGAAGTTTGTCTAAACTTCTTTTTAAGAAAAATTTCAGTTCTTTTCTTTCATTTGTTCATTTTACATTAATTTCCTGAATGTTTATTTTGTTCCGCCAGGGTAAAGAGAAAAATATAAGAAAGTTTAACGCAAGCTTTAATTCATTTTATTTATAATTTATCCTTTTGATTTGCAGCACTTTCGAATCAAGAAAAGGAAGTGAAAAATGCAATAGCCTAAGGTCAAAAATTCAAAACCAAAATATTCACAATAAAGCACACAGAGATGTAGCAATTAAAATGGCATAATAATAAAGTATCACATTGTGATACCTTCTTTTAAAGTAAAAATATCACATAGTACGCTACATCATTAATTTTACATGAAAATATTCATAAAGCCTCTCTTTGCAATCTGCCTGAAGTCAAACTTCTGCACATCAGAAAACAGTATTTTGTGCCTGACTGAATGTAATTCACTCAGTAGCAACTTCTTTAGCTGCTATTGTTATATTTTTCATTTTGTTATTAATTTGAATTAGAAAATTAATACATACTTGTAAAAATTCAAAGAATTACAGACATTTATAAATTAAGCACTAATAATCTTTCCTTCTTTCCTTTCATCTTCATCAAATTTGAGATGTGCTAATTCTCAAGAGCGTTCACTATGAGGCTTCCTGCTTTCAATTTTTCCTTTTCTTCTTTTTCTTTTTTTGTCTTTTTTTCTACTGTTTGTGCAAATATATGCGCACATGTGGTTAGTTTCCCCTTCTTCATTTTAATTATTCTATGACAACAATCATTCACTACTGAATCACATATTACAGACATAATTCTAAGTCAATACATAAATCACAAACTAATTTATTTAACTGCTACACTTTCTAGCTATATATGGAGCATAATTTAACAATTCTGTATTTTTTGACATTGAGATCATTTCTAGTTAGATAGCTTGCTTCTAAAAATATCTTTGTAAAACAACATAAATGGCAGTGAATGCTAGAGATTTTCAAAATGTTTGTCAATATAACAGGCTAAATAATGCTATTTCTTGTGTTTTAGTTTTCATGCCCTGTAATACATAACACATTACACAAGTTTTCTGACATAATTTTCTTGGATATTTGGTTTTTCTTTTTGTTTCTGTAAACTACCAATTTATAAATGTGCCAATTTTACTGGAATTATTGTATTTTAATGATTTTTCAAGAATTTTATGTTTGTGAATTTAACTTTTTATGTTTGCATTTAACTTTCTTTAGTATACATTTATTTTTATTTTATATAATTAAGCATGACTATTTTACCTGATATTC
>NW_004624755.1:4391092-4406376 GCF_000247695.1 Heterocephalus glaber
AACTTTTATTGTAAAAATATTTATAGTAGCTCATTTTAAAAATAATGCATTGTTCATTCATGCAAAAAAGCTATGTAAATTCAGTAATTATTTATATGTAGTCACATTTTCTTTGCCTATCTTTACAGAATTCCTTAAAATTAATTTACAGAAATCCTGACATTTTACCCTCAAAATTTATGTACATATTCTATAATTATAAGCAATTTTCACTTTATTTTCTTCAATGCTCTAATAATTCTGCAATTCCATATAGCATCAGTTCAAACTCAGTCTTCTCTTTTTATCCTCAAAATATGTAGTCACTGTTTCTTGAAATGAGAATCCAACTGTTAGCAATGCTAAATTTCCTCATCTTTTAATGAAAGTGATAACCAGATATTTTTCATGAAAAGGTCCACTTGGTTTTCCCTTTTACATTTTTTCAGGTATGTATGAAGTTGTCCTTTGGCGGTTTGCAAATGCTGTTTCCAGCAAGCTTTCAGTGGTTAGTTTTAGTATCCATTTCTCTCCCTCTCTCCCTCTTTCTTACACTTTCTCTCTCGTCTTCCCTCTCTTTCTCTCTCTTTCCCTCCCTCCTATCTTCCATCGCTACATTTCTCATAAACACATACACACAGGGAACACATACATTTTGATTTATTTAATATTTTATAGTCAGTAACAGAACTGATAACAAATTATTAATTTTATTATGATTCAAACATGCCAGATTTAGTCTCTAGGAACTCCTTTGGTCTAGATTTTTTTGTTCTTAGTATATTTTCATTTTAGTTTCTGAGTTCTTATTCTGATATATAATGTTCCATTGTCACTTCACATTTTTCTCTTCCTGGCCCAGGAAGTAGCCATTTCTCTAAGGAACACTGGTCTTTTTAGAGGTAAATGATTCTTAGAAGCTAATAGATTCTTTATTCTGATTGATTGATATTATCTTATTTCTGGCTCTTCTATTTTTCCTTGTCTCCTCTGGGTCACTACCAGACATCTCCTATATCCATGGTTTTCTCTTTTTCCAGAAGTGGAGATTTGCAGCACAGTGAGGATGGGCTGCTGCTTTGGTTTTGATTTCCAGGAGCAGGACCTTTGGTGTTAGAATTATTTTCCGTATTTCCCACCTTACTTAGCATCTTTCCTTCCTTTGCCTTACCAGCCAACCTGCCTATGGGTTTTCCTGTGGGCAAAGTTAACATGGAGGTCTCAGAAGATCACCTTACATGAAAAATAATGTGTCTAGATATCACTGTCCCCTTCTTAGATTTAGTCCTGGATTACGGCAGATTTTGCTTGCTTTTCTTATCAATTGACATTTTCTGCTTTTGTTTGTCTCGTGGCTTGCTTTTTTGGTCAAAGTTAGTGATATTCCATTTTATGTGGATATTTATTATTTAGGAAGCAAACATATCTATGTATGTTTTTTAAATATAGCTGGATATAAATGCTCATCATTTTCTATATTTTTTTCTAACAGTCCAATGGTATGGTTTGCCAATTGTTACAGATTATTAAATAATTTAATGCATGCTTCTCCACCTTAGTCTTCTTTAACATTTACTTGACAAATTTTTAAATTTCTTGTTGTATCTTTATTTTTTCCCCTTTGGTATGGTATGGGTGATCTAACCAAAGGCATAATGCATATTATATGTAGGCATATGTTTCACCATGGGCACAGATTTAGCTACCCAGCAGGTTACTTGACAAATCTTAACAATTTTTACCACAAAAACGCTAGTTTGGAAAGCAATTCTTAGGAGAAATACATTGAATGAATAGATTTGTGAAAGGTGAAATACTTGAATTTTAAGATTTTCTACTCTAAAGAATTGAACATCCTCTCCAAATTAAATTTTATATCCTTCAGTGAATTTCAGTGTGATGAATGTAGATAACCTACTTTTCCTTTTCAATGTATTTATACATTGTGACAATTGTTTTGTTTCAGTAAATGTTATACTTTTTCCTCTTGAAATTGGAAACAAGTTTTAATGATGAGAGACCTTAAATTTTTTATTTACCTATTGTTTAATAACGTTATCTCATAAATTTGTGGTAAATATTTTGAAATTTCTTTTTATGCAATTAACACTTGACTTCATTTTGTTTTATTAAGTACTCTCTATTTTAATATTGTCTTGATTTAAGTCATCCTGGTGAGTACATTCTCATTTTGTGAACAAAATCTGCAACAACTTCAATATTTAATGTGGTGACTTATATTAATTGTACACATTACATTGATATCTCTTATTCTGATTTTATTTAGATATTAAAGATTTATTAAGATATATAAGACAAATCAGTATTGTTTTAAATGCATGATGTTTTCTCTCTTGCCTTAATTCATATATTCAATTTTTTCTTAAAATAAAGTATTATTTCATTTCTTGAATAAAATCTACTTGATCATTGGGTGTTACTCTTAGCATATACTGCTTTTATTTTTCTAATACTATATTTAGATTTTTTACACTGTTTAACTCTTAATTAAATCTTGACGTTTTTTCAATTTTATTTTTTATTACCAGTGGTACATGTTTGCAGGACATAATGATGGCATTCCTTGTGGGGAGTTGGTAAATGTACGTAATACATCTCAATTCTTGTTTCACCTCTTCTCCTCCATCTCCTTGTCTCCTTTCCATTTGCAAAATATCTATCTACCTATTTCTTATTATATGTCTTTTCATTTTGCTCTTTATTTATATTTGGGGTCTTCCATACATAAAAACTCTCTGGTATTTCAGCTGGTGTGTCTGTTTTATTTCAAATGACATTATGATCTCAAAGTGCACACATTTTTTACAGGTGACTTGCCTTATGTTTGTTGTTACTTCCATTAAGCTTCCTGTAATTTCCTATGTTCTTTGTAATAGAAATGGCATCACAATTACCCCACTGAAAATAAACTCTAATTTAATGATAAAATCATTCTCAACGCAACATTTGAAAAATTATATTTCTTATATATTTCCAAATACTATTCAATTTCTCAGGCTATCTGATATTTCTTGTGTCCAAATTGACTAACTTTTATGGTTTAATTCAATATCCTATAAATTTTGTATTTATTTTCATAATGCTATTTTATTACATGTAACATTATCATATCATAATAGTTTTCATTTGTTCTGTTTTGATTTTTGATTTTTCCTAAGCGAACAAATGTTTTATCAAGTCAATTTGCCTTTTAAAAGAAACATTTTTAACAAGTGGGATCTATTCTTATTAAAAAGCTTCTGCACAGCAAGAAAAACCACCAGAAGTGTGAAGAGCAGTGGTAAAAAATCTTCACCTGCTTTTCCTCAGACAAAGGTCTACTATCTCAAATCTATAAAGAACTTAAAAAGATCAGACCTCCCAAATTTAAAGACACAATGTGAAAATGGACATCTGAAATGAACAGACATTTCTCAGATGAGGAAGTAGAAATACCAAATAAATACATGAAAAAATGTTCAACATCACTGGTCATTCGAGAGATGCAAATGAAAACAATGCTGAGATTCCACCTCACTCCAGAAAGTATGGCTGCTATCATGAAATCAACCAATAACGAATGCTGGCAGGGCTATGGGGAAAGAGGAACACTTCTCCACTGCTGGTGGGAGTGTAGACTGGTGCAACCACTGTGGAAATCAGTATGGAGATACCTCAAAGAACTAGGACTGGAAATCCCATTTGACCCCACTATACCACTGCTGGGGATCTTCCCCAAAGAACTAAAAGAATCATACCACAGTGACATATGTGCACCCTTGTTCATAGCAGCACAGTTTGTGATAGCTAAAACTTGGAAACAGCCCAAATGCCTATCAACTGGAGACTGGATAAAGAAAATGTGGGTTTTTTATAAAATGGAGTACTACTCAGCCATAAAAAGTGAGAAATTAGAGACATTTATAGCTAAATGGATGCACATTGAGGCCATACTCTTAAGTGAAATAAATAGGACACACATGTATAAATACCGAATAGTTTCTCTGGTGTGAGAAACTGAAAGTGTAAATAAGGACTAAAATCTATAATAGGTAATGTGAAATAGGAAGAAAAGGGGCAAAGGGGAAGGAAGTGGGAGGGCTAAGGGAAAGGATAGAAGGGAATGGGATTAATATGAGAAAATTGAAAAATAGGAACAAAATCTTTGTAAATAGGGAGGAATGGAGGGGTTGAAGGGAGGACTGGGCAAGGGGGAAAAATAAGAACCAAGAGAGACTATGTAAAGGTGCAAATTTCCAATGATGAATGTCATTATATTGTATACTTAAAATGTACCAATGATTAGAATGAATAATAGATAATGCAAAATAGGAAGAAAAGGTCCAAAGGGGTAGGGGTAGTGGGAGGGGCAGGGGAAAGGAAAGAAGGGAAAGGAAAAATGAGGAGAAATGGAAAAAATGGAAATAATGACAGTGCATATAGGGAAAGGTGGGCTAGGAATGGGGAAAAAATAAAAAAAAAGACGCATCATGTGTAAAGGTACAATTCCTAATGAGAAATGTAATTGTGTTGTATACCTAAAATGTACAAATAAAAGAATTTAACAAGATAAAAAAAAAGAAACATTTTATTGTATTTATATTTTTCATTATTTGTAGGGGACTGAAGTATTGATTATGCCCCAAAGCAGGCTGTAAAGAGTTAACCCCACAATTGACTTGTTTATAGAAGTGAGTCTGGCCAAAGTCTGCATGTTGAGGTCAGAGTAACTCACACCTAAATTCGATTCCTACAATTAAAATCTTCTTACTAGAAGGACAATATTCTAATTACAACCATATATTTTGTCTATTCTGTTCCTAAATCAAGAATGCTTCGTCTTCTTTTTTATGAACCTTGTTTACATTAATTTCCACAGAAACTGCATGACTCCATACTCTCACACATAGTTCTGCCATTATATGTAGTTTGCCTTTACCTCAATTGATTACCAATAAAAATCAGTGGCTTGGACTGGCCAGTGCCTTTGTCAGTTGCACTGGCATTGGTTGTCCCAGTGCCCCATTTTCTGTCTCCCTGACTTTTGCCTTTAGTGTATTTTTTTCTGAGGCCTTCATAGTACACTGGACAGGAGACTGAAGCTTACTGCAGAGGTTTCTGATAATATTTCAGGGGCTCCCAGTAATTATTTTCTCACAGTACCTTTAAATAATTGTTTCATTTTTTTCTTAAAATTTTAAAGATGTACAGAATGATATTTTGATACATTATTATTGTAACAAATCTAATTAATATAGCCCTCATGTCACATAGTTAATTTTTGTACATGTAAAAAAAATTTAAGATCTATTATCTTCAAAAATTTAACTACAAAATATAATATTGATTAAACTATAGTCATTATGTTGTACATTAAAGCCTATGAACTTATTCATTCTGCATAACTTAAACTTTATACCTATTGACTAATACTTCTTTATTTCTTCCATGTTTTAGCATTTGAATATGTATCTACAGCTACATTCTTTGATTTATATTTTATAGTCTTTCAATTAAAATATGGTAATTTTAGTGTTTTCTAAAAATAATAATTTCAGGTCCTTCATTTTCTTTCAGTCAAAGTTTGTAACTTCATTTTAATGTTTTGACATATTTTCCTTTGTTAATATCAGAACGCTATTTGATTTTAATTTATGCTTACTCTTTTATACAATGAAAAGTTTTCAAGTGCTAATTTCAAATATATTTATATTATTGTATAATATTCTCTACTGAATCTTGAAAACTTTCAAGGCTACTAGATTTTTGATCATATTATTAAAATGATCTACATTTTTAGAAATATTTAGTATACATTAATTGTCAAACCTAAAATAGGTTAAAATCACAATTAGGATGAGTTTAATTAACAAGTTATCATATTTTTAAGTGCTTACAAAACATGTGGCAAATGGCACAATAATGCAACTATCTTTTACTTATGTAAATACATCATCCTAATGGGTCCAAATAAAATGTTTTAAGATTTGGTAGTCAGAACTAAAAAGGAAGTATTTTAAAAAAGCAAAAAATGTATCTATTTTCTTGGAAGTGTTATTTATGGTGGATTCACAACAAAGTGTAGTCAAATTAAAGCATGTAGATCTGAGTACATTTTAATTAAATTTATATGGAATTATGATAATATAGTTGACAATATAAATTGTTCCCATAGAGCAAAAGGTAAATAAATACATTTCCACACATATATGAAAGCTTTTACTCTTACTCTATGTTCACATTACTGTGTCTATTCAGAGGTTTTTATACTAATTATGACATGATTGAAAACATTATATTTTCAAATAAATTATTTTTCCATCAGTTAATTTACCTATATGTGTATATGAAATCTAGGAAGAAACTGTCAAATGGAAAGGGGAACAGGAAGGAGGGTGAAAAAATGAAGGGGAAAATGAATAGGAGGAAAAAATGGAAACAGCTTTTGTAATAGCTAGGGGAATATAGATTGAAGGGAGGAGAAGGACCGGCAGAAAAAAGAATCAAGATATATCATGTACAGGTACAAATTCCCTATGATGAATATGTTCATTATGCTATCTAAAATGTACCAATAAAATTAACTTTAAAGAAGATATATAGTGCATACATATACACGTCCATATACTACATATTTTGTTGAAAATTAAATTACTGCAAAAATCCAAAATTTTGTCTGCATTAAAAGATTTTGTAGTCATAGAAACTGATGCAAAATTTGACAAATCCCAGTATACTCCATAGCAAAAAACAATTCTTTCCCCTTAAAATAAACAAGGCAAGAATACGAACTGCCCCTTGTACTTAACTTTGCATCAGAAATACTAACAAGAAAAATAAATGGTACCCAAAGTGAAAAGGAAGAAACTCTCTTCACCCACAAATGATATAACTATCTATAAAAAACTCTAGAGCCCATTAAAATTCTTAGACTAATAAATGAGTTCAGAAAAACTGCAGGATATAAGTTCAACATGGAAAAGTCAGTTATATTTCTATACAGTAGCAGTGAAAAATCTGAAATGAAAATTAAAAGGTGATTTTGTTCACAATAGCATAAAAAATAGCATAATTAGGAATAAATTTAATCAAGTACTGTCATGCTTTTGTACTTGACTGCTTTGATATGAGTCCAATTTGATATCCCATACAAAAGCAGACATCAAACATTGAATCTGCTGGTGCCTTGATATTGGGCTTCTCAGCTTTTAAGACTGAGGAACAACTTTCTATTATTTGTTGTTTACCCAATCTGTTATATTTTTTGTAGCAATAAGAATGGAGTAAGACATAGGACAAGAAGAATTTTGGCAAAAAGGAAAAATATGAAGGCACTGGAATCCTAATGGGTAGAAGAAAAAAAAAAAACCAGAAAGGTAAAAAAACTGGAAAATGAAGATTAGAGAAAGCAGTAAAGCAGTTCCGGGTTAGTCCAATGTCAGAGAGAAATTAGTCTATCATTTTTACCAACCTCATTAAAAAAAGAGTGAATGAGAGAGTCTAGCCAGTGTACAAGGAAATGGTTTTAAGTAAAGCTACTCAGGCCAAATTCCCATTTTAAAGGATTATGAGAAATTAAAGATAATGTTTGTGTCCATAGACATCTGTTCATTCTTTCTTTAAAACAGAAATCATTTTACAGTTTCCTGTTTTACTTATGCAGAGAGCTTGATCCATAGTTTCCATATTATAGGATCTTTTGGCAAATTTGTGCCAATTTTATGTGTGCAATTCCTGTCGCCGCTGTCCACTATGCCATTTTCCTCACTTTGACTTTATTCTTTACTTCTTTTTAAGAAAAGATTTAGGTCTAAACCTCTTATCTAAACTCAATATTTCTCATATTTCAGTCTCTTTGAAAATTCTCTCCACTTTGTTTTTCATCTTTTTCTACTTCATGAGTTCACTTCTCTCATACTCTAGAATACACATATATTTTAAATAGTTAGATGAATTGGAAAGTTTGAAAGGTACAAATGAAAGTGGTGTAAAAATGTTTGGGGACAAGAGAAGATAATAGAAGGAGACATTTTAAAATTAAATGCAAACAGTGGTTCAGAGAGTACAAACAGGAGCAGGTGGAAGGCGGCAATCTCAGCAACTAGAAGCAGAGAGTCACTGAAAGGTCAGTTCATGGAGCATACAAGCAGGTCAGCAAATAGCCCTCTATCCCCTGGTTGGAGAAGTAAACAGAAAAATCACAGGATACTGGATCAGTAAAGGAACAGTAAATAAAATTGCTACACAAAAGCAAAAAAAAAAAAACCGTCTAGTTTTCCACCAAAACTTTTAAGCTTAAAAATCACATGAAGGCATTTAAGATTATAACTATTAATGCTTATAAAGAAATAATGTTCTCATTAGTTCTGATGTACTTCAGAAAATTCAAGCTCTTTGATACAAAAGGGTTGTTACTTTTTTATTCCTTAGCTGTGTGATCTCTTGTAAGTTAGACAACCCTTCTGATCCTCAGTTTACTATCAAACAATAAAAGGACTTCTCTCATCAGATTATTACAGAGATTAAATACATGAAAAATAATAACAGTGGAGCACACAAACTAATTGTAAAACATGTACAAATTTTTCTTTGATTCTTCGGAGATTGGGTTATTAAATGAAGAGTCTGTTTCCATGGTTGAGAAACCAAAAGAAACCATAATTAGAGCATAGGTTTGGATTGTTATAGAGAAGGTATACAAAATCATAAATGACACATTCTCACAGGAAAGCTGCTTTCTTTGTTTCTCACATACTCCAGATTCTCTGCAACCAAAAGTGAAATAGAGAAATGAACAAGTTCTGTGTGGATCCAAGCATGACCTTGAATTGTACTGAACTATGGAAATATCTCTGATTGTTATGCTTTGGGTCCAGATGTTCCCCCAAAGCCTCATGTGGTCATAGGTGGGTGAATCCAGAGTGTGTGATGCTAGGATTAAGGCCATATTATTATTAAACCACTACACAGAAGTGATTGGTTTGGCACTGCCATTCCCTGGTAGTCTGAATAAGATAAAAGGAGCAGAAAGACACTTTTACGTCTCTGGTTGCTTTTGCTACCTTGTGGGCTCCATGAACTGCTTTTCCTCTGCAATGCCTGTTTGCCAACCCTGCGTTGGAGTCAGCCAATTATGGACTGAAACTAAATAAACGTTTCACCCTTTAACTTTGGGTGTTGGGTATTTTGTCCCAGTAATGAGAGAAAAGTAACTAACACACTGATGAATATGATTAATGTACCAATTGTTTAGACAAGACTTGAGTTTTTGTCAAACCTTCATACATAACTTATTCTTTTACTTTTTTTCATGACTGACACATAATACCCTACACCCACAACTTAAAGGAGGAAAAGTTTATTTTGCTTCATATTTCAGTAGTCTCAGTTCTTGCGTGGTCAGCTGGCTCTGAGGCAGAAGAAAAGGTTTATTCTGAGTCACAATTTATAATGATTCGGTCCGTAGTGGGCTGGCTCTAAGACAGTGCAGCATGGCAGAAGGGTATGGCAGAGAAGAGCTGCTCAGGGCATGGAAAACGGGAAGCAGAGTCAAAGGAGGAGCTGGGAAGGGAAATATAATCTTCCGGGTCATGTCCACAGTTACCTGCTTTCTAGCCAGACCCCACTTACTCAGCTAGAACAACCCCATAATCAATTACCTTCCAAAGGTCCTGCTAGTGATCTCTTTAAGGAGACATCTGGACATAAACCACATCATTCATTCTCCATCAAGTCTTTTATCAGTGCTCATACTATATATCAATATTCTTATAGATCGAGATATGTATTTCTTTTCTCTCTTCTGAATACTTATCATACAATGGCAAGAGACAGAACAAAAATTCATGACAGAGAATGCTGAATTGGACATTGTATCTCTGGATAAATGGGCAACTTTTCTGTTTCATGAAATTTATAGTTCGTCACAACCACATTCACCGTCATCCATCACCCAGAAAACAGCACTCTTTCTAGATCAGGCTGCCTGTAGAACAGCTGCCTGCAAAACCAGTTTTAAGTAGTAAATGGGTCAAGTAATTGACCATTCCTTCTTTAAAAACTTACTGAATAGTTTTAACACCACCTTTCTTTGCCATTAAGGACTATAAAAAGCATATATGGTCCTACTATCAAAGGATTTATGGATCTTTGTGTAGATGAGGGAAAGAGAAAAAGAATAATGAAAAACACTGGAAGATTCTATTAAGTAGAATTGTGACTAAAATAACAATAAAGGAACAAAAAGAAGTCATTGAAAGACATTCATCAATGTAGGGAATTCAGGATCTAAATCAGTCCTATAGGCCAGGAATTCTCAAACTGTGTATCAAAATCACTTGTAAGGCTTTGAGGATTTCTGACTAAGTAGGTCTAGGTCAAGGCCTAAGAATTCCCATGTATAAAATTTCCACGTTACAGCTACTACCAAGGGGACTGCATTTTGAGAAGCATTGCATTGGAACTAGAAAGCCAATTAAAGGTTCAACTACTCAATTTTTGATAACGTGGCAACTTTAAAAGACTGTTGTTTTTGTGTTCACCCCACCCCACTCACAAGCACCAGAAAAAAACACAGAAATACTGAGTGGAATTATATTTGGAATTTCTTCTGTGAAAGACCTTCAGGTTTTGTGCTCATATAAATGTGTGGCCTCACCCTGGTCAGACTTCCCTTCTAGGCTTTGTGATATCTGCATGAACCTCAGATCTTGACTTGATATGCCAATATGAAACTATTAAGTTATTTTGGACCAAATTTTTTTTCTGTTTGTAACTTCCACCTTTGGTATTTACTAGCCCTTTGAGGTTTCCTGCCTCATAAAGTTTCTAGATTATAACAAAATGCATTTACCTACTTTTGAAAGGAAGATATTACTGTTGCATGTACTATCTAAAAATACTGAAAAATTCACATTTTTATTTGGTTTTATATTTTGTAATTATTACCCAAGAACTCCATATCTGTTATATGATATTCAGGTAAAAATCATTAATCAGATGAAACTAATATTTTTGTAGACTCTTCTAGAATCCTCTATTTCCTCTTTCTCTTGCTCATCTGCACACCATTTTTAAAAGCATGAGGGCAGGAGAATTTGTATTTTGCTCTGTTGCCTGTTTTTATCATGTAGCAAACTGCTCTTAGTCATTTTCATGTCAGTAAATATATGACTGAAAATGAGAACACACGGAGTCTCAAAACTTATGACTTTTAAAAATGATTTTAACTCCTTCCATATTGTGAAGTCCATAATAATTTATTCCTTATATTGTCATCCAAGGATTAAGATACATTGCATAAATTCTTTGTTCTTGGTATTTTGCTATTTTTAGTCAATGAATTAAAAAGACATGGTTTTTCTTGTCTTCAATTAATTATCCATTAGTGAAGAGTGAATGCTGTGGCTGAACTGGTGGTACATGCTGGTAAAATCCCAGCTACTTGGGTGGCATGTAGAACCCAAATTGAAGTCAGCCTGGGACACTTAATGAGATACTTTTTCAAAATGATAACAAAAAGAAATTCAAGACAATTTTTTTTCAAAAAGCTAACTATGTAACTCAGAGACAAAGTGCTTACTTTATAAGTTTGAGGCCCTGAGTTCAACCACCAGTGTGCGCGCGCGTGCACACACATGCACACACACACACACACACCACACACACGATCAACCAATCAACCAAACAACTGAAAAATGTACACTAAGTATGCAACATATGTGTTACCAACTCAACTAGAACTGAGATGGTGTACTATAAGATATCTTTATAGCGTGGTGAGTAAAGAGATAAATAAGAATAAACTAGGAATGTGACAGGAAATAAGACTGGGTCAACATATTGAAAACACCCAAAAATGAAAATAAAAGAAAACAGTCTAGATACCTATAATTTAGAGCCAATTCTTCAATGAAAAGTGAATAATTATAATCTTCAAATCTATATTGGTGCTCACAGTAAGATGCAGATAATGTTTCAACTTTTCAACATGTGGGGTCCTCAGTAAATGTTAAATAGAGTAATGAATCCTAAGGATTGGCTTAATTTTATTAAGAATAAAATTTTACAAGGACAAAATATTTTTATTAGTACCTCCAAGATAAAAGCAACTAAAAAAAAGATAAAAACAACTAGAAATACAAAAAGGAAAATTTGGATTTCCTAATATATATCTAGTGTTTTATTTGTGCTTCTAAGTGAATTAGTGAATGAACAATTGACTTCAGTGTGAGTGCATACATTATAAATGTGATTATTTACGACGATTTAGTTTCCCCTGGATGCTTTAAAAAGGAGAGACTTCTTCAGTTTTCCTTTCTTTTGTCCTCTCATCTTACTTCTGGGGAGAAAGTTAAAGTGGGTGAGAGGGCAGGAATAAAAGCTCCACAGAGGGTTTGAAGTGAAAAAGAAGAGGAGAAAAAGAAATGTATGTTGAAAGGGAAATGGAAGAAGAGAATTTTGAGAAATGACTCAGAAGAAGGAACAAGACATAATTTTAGTCAATGAAGCAGAGGCATGTGGGGCCACTTAATTGAATAGGGTTTCATTAGAAATTAATATTGGTTAACTGGGATTAGGCAAAGAAAACTCTTCCTCTTCCTCTCCACTTCCTATAAATGTTTGAATCTAGATTTTTCTTATTTCATAGAATTACTTTTGAAATGTTAGAAATTATACAGATTTAAATGATGACTTTAACATAATTATTTTTCTTTTCAATTTGTCTCAGTGGATGATAATTTTATTCATAACTTTATGACAATGGTTTCATAGACCAGTCTTATGGGAACAATCTTTAATTTACATCCACAACTAAAATCATTCTTTTAGATTACTAGTCTATGTGGTCTATGGAATATTAGATATCTCCATTTCTATATTCCATAGGTACTTAAAAAATACCTTAACCTGTATTCAAATTCTAAAATCTCCCACCTCAACAAAGCCAAACCAGTATTAACTCACCTACAGCCAATCTCTGAATTATGATAGTTTGAATTTATTTTTTAATTTAATGATGAGGCAGAAGCAATACACACTCAGGAGAAAAATCTGCTTTGCATTTTGAATTTCAAATTTTGGTCTTTCTCTGGGCTAGAGATACATTGCGTGATCCTCCCTTGCAATGCTGAGTAGCAGCAGTAAGCCACAGCTGCCAGTCAACCACGGGACCCCAAGGATAAATCACTGGCACTCCACACTGAGACTATGTGGATATGCTGTGGTGTTCAGTGCATTAACTATGTGTTCACATATTTGATTTTCCACATACAATGAACTTACAAGACATAACACTCTGTAAATCAAGGAGCATCCATATTCCTTACCTTGTAAGGAATGGCCAAAGCCAGATATCTGGAAATCATTCCTTTCTTAACACTAGATATATATGTTCCAGGTGTGATCACAAAAATGCTGAATGTTTAAATAAAAATAAAAATATTGTGATCTGCTTGTCATTCTTTCATTAATACAACACTGAGTTGACTACTATAGCTTTTTAGTAAGTCTTGATGTAAAAGTAATATTAGTAATATTAGTCCTCCATCTCTCTTCTGCTGTAATACTGGGGTTATCTTTTTTAAATCTTTTTCCTCTCCATGTAAACTCTTAAAATTAATTTGTCACTATCTACAAAATTTTTGATTTCTATTGCCTCAAACCTCCCTCCATCTCTCTCCCTCTCTCTCTCTTCCCTCTCTCTCTCTCTCTCCTGAAATTGAGCTAGGAAGTGTAACATCTTCAAAATATCAAGTCTTCCTATCCATGCACATAGATGATGTCTCTATTTTATTGTTGGATTTCTTTCTTCAGAATTTTATAGTTTTTCTCATAGATCTTCTGCATATTTTGTTAATTTATGCTTAAATATATCATTTTGGGAGGTTATTAATATATATGGTATTTTACTTTTAATTTTCAAATTCCACTTGTTCACTTTTGGTAAATAAGTATTTAAATTTTACATCTTTATCATATATCTGATAATCTTGTAATTGCTTCCTATTATAGATTTGTTAATCATTTTGTCTTATCGCTCTATATATTTTATCATGTCATCTAAAAATACTTCATCTTCCTTTCTAACTGGTATAACTTTACTTGAGAATTTCATCATGATGTTACAAATTATTAGTGAGAGGAAACATCATAGCATTTTCTTTGACTTTAATAGAAAAGTATCATTTCTTACTATTACGTGTTACCTATAGAATTTTGAAAACAAAGAATTTTCCTGTAGTCTTTATTTATGGAGTATTTTACTCTAAATGAATGAGTATTGGTGTTTTTCTAGTGTTGTTTCTACATCCTTGTATATGACCATGTGGTTTTCCTCTTAACTCTGTTGATAAAATAGATTAAAATAATTGATTTGATAATGTTTAACCAGTCTGGAACACTTAGGATAAATCCTACTTGATTGGGATGTATCATTTTTCCTATCTTAGAATGAAATAAATTTTCTTATATTTTATTGAACATTGTCATCTATGTTCAGGAGAGGTATGTATATTCGTATTTTTCTTATAATAATTTGAATGGTCTGGGTAAAAGCTTCATAGAACAAGATAGGAAGTATAATATTTATTGTCTTCTAGAAAAAACTGTAGAGCACTAGAATAACTTATTAAATATTTGATAAGAATTCATGAGGGAATTCATTAGGGTTGGATCCTCCTGGTCTTGAAAGGTATTTATTACAAATTTAATTTCTTTAATAAATACAAACCTCTGCAGATTGACTACTTTTTTCTCATGTGAGCATTGGCAGATTAGCAAGTTAGTGGAAATGCTTTATGGTATGCCTTTTTACCTTTTTAATATCGATGGAATCTGTAATGATTATAGTGATGTTCCCTCTCTAATTTCTGACATTATTGGTTTGTTTCCTCTTTCTTATTCCTGAACTAATCTGTAATGTTTTGGTGTGTGGTACTGGGGATTGAACTCAGTCCTCTTCCTTTTTACATGTTTAAATATTTTATTGAATTATTCAGTGAATCAATTCCTTATTATTTCTTTTTTGTATTCTTTTATTGGTACGCTTTAGGTATAAAATACATTTACATTTATCATTGGGTGCTGGTACCTGTACATGATGTATCTTAGTTCTTATTTTTTTCCCCATTACCTGTGCACCCTTCACCCGCTCCACTCTTCTCTATTTACACAGATTTCATTTACATTTGTTTTTCTTTTCTCATAATTTTTCCTTTCCCTTCTTAACTTTCTCCTTCCCCTTCCACCCCCCCTACACTTTTGGACCTTTTCCTATTTCAAATTATCAATTATTCATTTTAATC
>NW_004624755.1:4411185-4450296 GCF_000247695.1 Heterocephalus glaber
TAGTTATCTGGGAGATTATTTCTGCTTTGAATTTTTCTAGAGCCTCATTCATCTGCTTTGTTACTTCCTCTGCTATCAGTTCATGGTGTCCAGGTGGTTGATTATCAGATTTTTCCACCTCATTTCCTGCAGAATTTGCCTTTTGTGGGGTGGAAGTCTGAGTTTGTGCCCTGCTAAAATGTCTTCTCATTTTCATTTTGGGTACTGCCCCTGGTTTAGTTTCTGGGTTGATACTTTGAAGTTGCTTATTTTAAGTATCTTTGTTGATGTATTTAGAACCCTTATGGAATGATTGCTTCTCAGAGGTGTCTTCCAGATATAGCTGGTCTTTAGGTTTTGAGTCTCTAATGGCTCTGAGGCTGTCTCATTTTCATTTTACCAAGAAGGAGAACTGATTAGATCAATCACAACACTTTAGGTCAAGTGATAAAATTAGCAACACAATAGCATCAAATACTTCTTAGAAAATGACAATTTGTTGTAGTTATTAATCTATCACCTTTAACTGTGTGAATTAAATCAAAATCAAGGACAACCCAACATATGTTGATAGTGAATAAACTCTTCAGTACAGCAACTTTACCCTTCAGAATGGGAAGTTCAAAGAAGTTGGGGAAGGAGGGATAGGTAAGTAGAAGGATAGGGGAAGGTTAGCAGTGAGGCCAGAGGTCACAGATGAGAGAAAGAAAGAGAAGAAAAGAAAAATAAAGGAGAAATATGAATCAGGGCCAGAACAGGAACACAAAGGGAGATGAAGAACAGTGTGGGACAGCAATGGAGTGAGGGAGAGAGGGAGAGAACGAAAAAAGAAAGAAAAAAGAGAAAAATAAAAATTTTAAAAGAGTAGAAAAAGAAGGAAAAAAATAAAATAAGAGCAAAAAATAAAACAGTGGTAATTTTGAAAATAACAAATAAAAGATAAAAATGACGGGACTCCTTCAGGATATGTCTCTTCTGTCACAACAGACAATGTGAGCAGCAGTGTGCAGTTATAAGTCAATGAGTCTCAGTAAGCCAGTCACAGAGACTCAGGCAGATTTCTGGCTGCAAGTCCCAAGTTGAGCTCCCTGTCCTCTTGCAGGGTTGAACTGTGCAAGGTTCTATTGCAGGTTCCAGCTCCCTTTCCCCTGAAGATGACCCAGGTTCCAATGGGAGGTGATGATCCCTTTAACTTACCAAGTACGGTGGTCTGGTGTGCCTTTACTGGAGAGATTCTTTTCGGTTTTCCAGTGGGCTTCAGTTATCATCAGAGAGCCTGAGAGAGGCCCTCTCTCTCTTGTTCACATCTGCAGCTCAAGACAATGGCCTTTATGTCCCCCTTTGCCTCTGTAGTGTGGAACCAGGTAGCTGCACAGCCAGGAGGCCGGAGGCAGCGCGGGTGTATGCGGGGGCGTTCTGTTGTTGTAGGCGCCCGTGCGGCTCCATGGTTGGCTGGTGGGCGTGCGGGCGGGGGGGGTCCTTACAAGCCCTTGGTGGCAAGTGGCAGCTGGGCAGAGCTGGGCTCAGTCAGTCCTGGGCACTCTTCCCACGCGGCTTCCTTATTATTTCTATGGATGTCTTTAATTTCATTGATTTCTCTTCCATTCTAATTTTATTCTAATAATTTTGGATATAGGTTTTTCTTCCTATTGTGTTAACGCGGAAGCTTAGATTATTGATTTTACCTTTTTTCTTTCTTAATATATGCATTTAATGCTACAAATTTCCCTGTAATTCACTGAGTGGCATAAATGTTGATGTGTCATTTTCATTTAACTCAATCTATTTTAAACATTTCTCTTGAGGTTTCATCTTTGATTTATATGTCAATTGCAAGTGTGTTGTTGACTGTTCATATATTTTGGAGACTTCTCCACCTTTTATGTTACATCTTTCTACTTTAATTCTATTTTAATCTGATAAGAAACATATAATATGTTTTATGCCAAAAAATTTGGTCTGTCGCAATGAATATTCCATTTGAGTTTGAGAATGTGTATTCTTCTCTTGGATGAAGTAGTAAATAGATGTCAGTTATAGCCAGATGATTTATAGTGCTGTTGAATTCAAGTATATCCTCACTGATATTCTTTCATTGGGATCTGACACTTTCTTAGTAGTGAGGTTTTTGAAGTTTCCAAGTATAATAGTGGATTCATATGTTTCTCTTTGCAGTTCTGGTAGTTTTGACCAGATATCTTGATGTTATGTTGTTAGATGCATACAGGGCTGGTACATTTTCTTGGATAATTAAATCCTTTAGCACTGTGTAATTCTTCTTTTCTTTAATCTCTTCAAGTATCCCCATTACAAAATATTATACTTTTTGTAGTTGTTCCACAGTTCTTTTATACAATGGACCATTGACTCACGAACTTGAATGGTTCAAGAAGGCTGCTTGTAATTCAAGTTGGTTGTAACTCAATACAACTGAGATCTGTATTTTTACCTGGGTACATGATATAGATAACAAGAGGTATATGAATTTTCCATTAACCTAATTAACTCATTGTTCCTATGTCAGGCTAGTGGTAACTTGAGGGTCCCCTGTTTTTATGTTTTATCTTGTATATATAGTTGTATACATTTGAAATATAAAAATGAAAACTATTACATGTATCTATGTGTAATATATTTTATATGTTCTTTGCTCTTTGTGATCTTTTTTTTCTTTCCTTTTCAGTTTGGCATTATCCTCAAATTGAGATCTTTTCCTCTGCCATGTGCAGTGTGCTTATGAAGCCGTCAAAGACATTATTTATTTGATTATTTTTGACTCCCAGCATTTCTTTTTCATCTTTCCTAGAGGTTTTGTCTCTCTGCTTCATTGTCCATCTGTGTACTTGCATTCTATTCATTGAAATACTTTAGCATGTGAATCATGGTAATTCCAGCTTTTATCTCTACTATGTCTGAGTCTGATTCTGATGCTTGATTTATCTCTTCAGGGTTTCTTTTTTGTTTCTTTTATTTTGTTTTTGTATAAGTGTATGTTGTAAGGTTTTCCTGATGCCCAACAATTATATACTAGCTAAAAGAAACTGCTGTATATCGACTTTTATTACAGATAGTAGGAGCAGAGAAAGCATTGTATAATTTTAAAGGTCTCATAGCATTAGTGTTCCTATGTCTCTGGGCTGTTAACCTTATAAATGATTTGCTCTCTCTATCCCCTTAAGATGAGATACAATGGCCAAACAAGGTTAAGGTGGGTATTTCACTTTCCTGAGTTGGATTAAAATGAAATAAAACTCCAGCATATTAGGCTGTGGTTAAATAGTTGCACCTATTGATAAACCCTATTAAAAACAGAATGCTCTGGTGTATTTCAAAATCACTTTCCTTTTCTACTTCCTGGAAGCAAGAAGTACTGCCCGCCCCCTCCTGACATTCACCCTGAGGACTTAGCGGAGCTCAAGGTAAAACTTAAAAAACTGTGACAGCCACCCATGACTGGGCCACCCTGGAGTTTCTGCCTCTCAGACCTGTGCAGTACTCACCTTTCAGCAATTTGTCAGTTACAGATTTGGCTTTCCTACCCTGGCACACTCCCATATGTCTCATAATTGGCACTGAGTGATATTAATTCAAAGAAGCTTTGGAGAATAGATGTGTTTGAGTTCATTAGTCAGAATTAGGCATTGCTCCCAAGACTTTCTCACTAACCACTAGGTATAATAGAATTTGTCCTGAAGCAAAAATAGAAAAAAAGAAGGGAAATTAAATAAAATTCTGATTTTTAGCCTTTATATAATCTGCTTGAGAAATCATTTAAATAAAACCTCATTTCTAAGTAATAGCATATATAATACATATAATATACATATATGCAAAAATAAAAGGCATTAACAAGCTTTTAAAGAATTTAAGAATATGAGACTGATATGATGAAAATGAAAGTTTCCAAATTACACTACATTACTTATGTGATACAGATTTGGGGGAATTATTGTACATACTCAAAGTTAAAGAAAATATATTATTGACACTTCAGAGTGGTCAGAGATAAAACTTATTTGGCTGTAGAGAGATGAATAACTTTTTTTTTCTTTGAATTTTTGAGACAAGATCTTGTTATGTACTTTAGGCTGGCCTATAACTCATTAGGTAGTGCAGGCTGGGTTCTAACTCCCAGTGATCATCCCACCTCTGCTTCCTGAGTGCTGGGATTACAGGCGTGACTCCATGCCTATCTGAGATGCATAATATTTTACTGAGATTTTATCAATTGTTTCTAATTTTAAATTAGGGAGTAATGGATTTCAATGGTACACAGAGTAATTTTTTTTTCAATGTAATTACTTCTTCATTCCAAGGATGATTAAACCATAGAACAGGCAGCTAAATGCTCTCCATAAAACTACAAATTTAAATGATAAGGATGAATGGGCTAGGATCTAAGACTATTAATGTGTTTACTTTTATGGAAGAAGTAAATTAGACCAGATTAAATGCAATTCCTTATTAACCTACGATTCTGTGAATAATTATAATTAATTTAAATATATCTTATGAAACTTTTAATATCCTAGTAGCTGCTATATACTCAAGTGTAGCAGACATCATAATACATGCTAAAATGTTTTAATATAAATTATGAATATTATATGACTATATTTTTATTGTGAAACTTATAAACAGTTTAAATTTGTAATGAAATCTAAATAATACAGTTCATAGATGTCCAGTAATGAACTATTATTTTAGTCCAAACAAAATTAGCATTTCTTGAAAGACCTCCTCTATTTATTATTTCATGTCTTTTTTAGGCATTATCCATTGATCATCTTTGCATTTGAAAGAAAAAGCATCAATTTAGGATCAACACAGGCAGAAACAATTTTTTGTGTCTAAAAATACAGTAAAAAAAAATAAGGCAGAGCAAAATTTATTCACAGAATTTTCATTTATGAATCTTTTGAATTTGCAACTTTGTTGTGAAGAGTTTCATGTTACTTCCTATGTACATTCTTCATCTATGCATATTTTATTCATCACTGGCACAGCACAAGGCTCTACTCAGAGGAATCCAGAAACAGTCCTCAATCATTTATTCTGTAATAAACTGAGGCGATAACAAAATTCATTACAAATGTAAAATACTTCCCTATTTTCTTTGAACATGTTAAAAATCCGTATGTTGTTGATTTTTTTAGGCCTTTTCTTTTGTGTGTGTGTGTGCACTGTAATTTTTCTTGATCGTGGTTCAGGGACTCCTGGTGGGAAACAGTGAAGAACTGTACCTTTAGAGACGATTTTTATGTAACAGTGGTTTCGGGCCGGGGATTTAGCTCAGTGCTTCTGGCTCCTGCCTTGCAAGCATAAGGTCCCAAGTTCGATCCCTAGTACCAAAAATAAATAAATAAATAAAGAATGTGATATATGAAAATGGTTCGAAATGCTGCCAGTTAGGCAATTCCAAAGATTCTGTCAATAACAATGTATAATCTAGCTTTTGTTGACTCTGTGATAAGTACTTGGTTGCCTTTGTAAGGAAATAAAAGATATTCTATTATTTATTGTATGTCGCTTTGAGGATCCCTTACACTTAATATACATTTTCATACAATTTTTATTCATTTATTCTTTCAGTTTATTTCTATAGTTCTTTACAAAAATGCAAATGCCCAAACAAAATAAAATATTACTATATATATAGTAATATTTAGGAATCACAAAAACATAAAAATTACTATCAAGGCTAGACATGTACCTAGGAATGAGTGGGGGTGTTGCAGTAACTTTTATTGGATACAGATAATTAAACAGTTAAAAAAAGTAGCATGGTTATTAACATTTCTGAAGATTTCTGTACATCTAGACATTCCATTCATTCCAGAAAAGTGTCATTCATCTACAAATTTACACCACGACATCTTCCCAGAGTGCTGAGAGTTCCAGCTGTAGAGGTTGAGCCCTCCCAGCATGCATCACTTGGTCATCACTGAAATGTTGAATGAATTAGACCTGTCCATATTTAGAATCTAGAATTGTTATTCCTGGTACTCAGACATGATCGTTTTTCTTTCCCAATGAGATAGTGTCTGTCTGGCGGCTTGACTCATCCCAGTGTGATACTGCGGCTGTCTGATGCAGAAGTTTTAAATTCCAAATAGTTAGGCTTCTTAGATTTAAAGCAAATAATCTGTCAGATTTCGGGGAACAGAGATCTTTAAGGCTGAGGTAACAAAGAGAGGACTTCTTACAAAGTCAAACAAGAAACCCTGAAGTTACCTTTTACATTCCCATTTCAAACACAGTGAAAGCCTTTTATTGCCACAAAAAATGTACAAAACATATCTATTTGAAATTTCAAGTCTCAATCTCATAAGCCGTTTTTGTATAATGATTTCTGTTCAAAATCAATGTACTTTCAATTTAAATGTACTTTCTATATAAAATAATCAAGCGGTATTTTAAAACCTTTACATTTTAAAAGTAATCCATTATGTGTACTCAATATGAATGGATGTAACACGCACGCACACACACACACACATATATGTTTGTGTGGTTATGTAAATATCAAAATCTAATAACACTGTATCCAAATGACCTTTTAACTACACTTGGTCAATATATAGGGTTCTTCTTACAGAACCATTACAGTTTATATCTAATGTCCCCCAACTGCCTCATGTACTCATTGGTGGGGCTTTTAGAATGGTGATTGAATCATAGGTACACTGTAGCTAAATATAGTGTTAGGAAGTCAGGCATGGTTGGAAGAAGTGGGTGACTGGGGGCATGATCTGGTAAGATACCTCTCCCTTCCCAGCTCCTCCCTTCTCTCCTTACTTCCCTTCTGCTGTGACTTCAGAAGCTTTTCCCCAGGAAGCCCTCCTCCATGCCACTTCTGCCCTGAAACCAGCTGCTCATGGACTAAAAAACCTGAGCCAAAATAAACCTCTTTGCCTTCGATTAGTTGGTATTGGTTATTGTATCCCAGCAATGAGTAAGTGACTAAGACAAGAACCTACAGTATAAAAATAGCAAGTTTATTACCCAAAGAGAAGGAAATAACAGGATGTAGCTCAGTGGTAGGGCATGCATTTGGTGTGTATGAAGCCATGGGTTTGATCGTCAGCACAGGAAAAAAATAATAAAGGAAATAAATGGATTCAAATAATTGTTATTTTCTAATGATACTAATATTGACAATGTTCAACTTAGATTGACTGTTTTATTATTTTGGGTATGTGTGTGTTGTGTGTTTTCTCAGTTGTTGAGCTATTTCCCTAAAAGGAAGTATATATTGGTAGATATCAATTGAGCAATTACAGCAATCTCTAGCTAGAAAAATTATGTGTGTGTGTGTGAAGTGGAGATTATAGTTTATGTCGGGTTTTATTTTGTTTTCTTTAGGTTTTGGTTTAATGAGATGCTAACTTTGTCCATGCCCCAAGACCATTTGTTATGCTTTTGTTTTACTACCTTCCTCAAACTAGAAAAGAGCATGACGATGCCATTCTCGTCTTGCTGGCAGTCATATGGGCTCATTTTCCCATCTTTTCTCCAGGACAGGCTGTTCCTTCAGTGCTCAGGTTCAAAGTTGTGTGCAGAAATTCCAGATTTCAGGTAGGACTGACTGAAGTCAGCTTTGCAAAGTGATCCTTTTTTTCCCTTAGCCTACCTTCAACTGACGGGAGTTGTGCAGAGCCAAGAGGGTTAACTTTAATCTTAGCCAGCAGCTGAAAACCAGTAGGCTTTCAAGCACACCATTCAAACACATTGTATTTTGCTGCAACAGAGCAAATCAGAACCTTTTTTATTTCCATACAGGAACACTGAGATATCTGAACCCAAATGAATAAGATAACAACCTGGAACTCTTTTCTGCTGACTACTGATTGTAGGAAATGTGTGAGATCTTGCTTTGGGCTATGTGCTTTCCCCATTATGTTTTGAGCTTTGGCGTATCATGTTTCCTTGTACAAGTGAGGTGGAAAATTTAGTAGAAGTGTGTGTTAAGAGGACAATGTAAAAAATCCATGAAAAAGGTTTAATATTCCAAAGCCATAGTCCTTTTCCCTATTTTCCTTTTTGTGCATTTGCTAGCAACTCTTGCTTTAATATCTCCCAAGACCACCCTGTATACATACAGGTCAGTTCTTCATGTTGGAACCTGCTTCAATAGATTTTAACCTGAGTCTTATAAAACCTTTCCATTTTGATCTCATTGTCTTGCAATTCAGAATCTGCCTGTACATCCTACACCCCACTCCTGGACCATTATGAAAAAGAGAAAACATTACTTTCTCTATTCTCTACCCAGAGACAATCTTCTTTTATTGTAATTTGAAAGAAAACCTTGTAACCGCAGCTGGGGAAATAAATGAACAAAACAAATCATGTAACCAGCCATTCTTTACTTACTGACTAAACATGTAATCGGTTCTTTGTTTTGCAAAGACAGTCACTGGTTTTGATTCTCAAAATCTCCTTACAAAAGAAAAAAAGATTGAACAATCCTTCTGGTTTCACAGTTGTATAATTAAGGAACTGATAATGTAACACATAAAATTAACAATTTTCTTCTCACACTATTTTACCTACTTATTTAATATGAATAAGAATTTGTATTACTTAAAGTCTAGATTTAAAAGGAAAAATTATTTTAAGTATATTACTAAATGATTTAATTTCAAGAACATGAAAAAACTTTAATATAACTTGTGAAATAAAAATGTAAATATTTCAGTAAGTCATTGTCCTCAATAGAACTAGAAATCAGCCTACGTGCTATAAAAAAGTTGGATTTGATATTACCTATCTCTTATTGATTGGAGCAGAGTCTCTAATCATGAATATGATACCAATTCAATTCCAGTATGGAATTAATAAAAATAATAATAATATAAATAGATGCATCATTACCTTATCTATTCCTTACATATTCTTACATAGGTGGTATAGCTTGTCATGACAGAAAAAATTACTTTAAAGGCAAGCAAAGAGAAAGGAATATCTGTCAATCATCTATCTATATTGTATGTATATATGATATATACATATTGCACATGCAGTTACATACAGATAATGTACATAGGTGTGTGATACATTCACATATAACTGCTTAAACTACCAATTTCTCTCTCCAATCTAGTTTTAGAAAATATTTAAGATTGATTGTAAGGGAATTGAAAGAAGAATGAAACTACTAAACTTCTAAGTTGAAAGAAATAAATATAAACAAAGCCAATACCAGAATTTAGGCTTAAGAGTAGATGGTTTAAAGCTGATTGGCATCGCTCCTCCTCCCTAACAGGTGTGCCTTTTTCACATCCTTGACAAAATAGAAACATAAAATGATAGACATGGCTAGATTCATTCATTTCCTTACCTGTCACTTCTTCCTAGGAATTATTTTTTTACCTGTATACCTCAAATTACTATTTATTTCAACAACAAACTCTCAGAACTGCTGGCATTTTGTCACATGAAATTTTATCCTCAGTGTAGCTGAAACTTCCTTAGGTTTTGTTCATGTAGAGTAGTAACCACTCACATTGTCAAAGTAAATCAGCTAACCTCATATACCTATTGCCACGAGATATATCTGTTTTGTTTTGCTAAAATTAATCAGAGGCTACTGAGGTATTATGCTCAATGAAATTTGAGATGGCAACTACAGACCTATGCATTTACTTGGGGACAAATTAGACATTTGTTTTACATCATTTTACTTATCAGGGAGAATATGTGGCTTTTCTCTGAGGTCAAAAGATTTGAAATTTAAATACTGTAAAGACAGACAAACAAGAACACTAAACACAGATGAACAACAGAGAAGAATGTGACTATTTGAAGAATCACATAGAACCAGAGAGCTTTTGAGCCTGAGCTCTCTCAATTGCTAATTTTGTATACTGAAATTGTAGAGGAAGACAAATCGTCAATTTTTACTCCAACCTCTTACTTCATAGGCAAGAGGCTACAAATTTTACTGAATACAGGCAGATTAACAGGAGAAAAGTCTTACATATATCTACACAGAGAGGTGTTTGGGTTGCTGGCTGATTTAAAACTGGAGACAAATAATTTAGTTGAGAAAAGGAATGAGTGAAAATATTTTTTTGGGGGGGGCGCGTTGGGAAAGCCAAATGAATCATTTTAGAAGAAACAAGGGATAAGAAAATGCTTAATATTGTTTGTCAATACAGGTGTGATTGGTCATTTCATCTTCCTAAGGGCCATAAAACTCCCTGGAGTAGGTATTTATAATGGACTTCTTCTAATTTCTGTGAGTAGATCAGGTCTAAAGAGTGAATTGATAACAGCTTCATTTCCCAGGTTTTGAGTACGGGATGAATGTATGTTGAAAACATAATCACAAATGAGATGTTAGAGAGAGTGACCTTTAGAAAGAGCTTAGGTCATGACTGAGATTAGTGCTCTTATGCCAGAAGCCCAGAGAGTTGTATTCCCTCTTCCATCAACGGAAAGCACTACTAGAAGGGACTACTATATAGGTGACTCTTAATCTTCATTTGTCAACTTTATTGGATTAAGAAACATCTAGTAGATTAGTACAGCATGCTTCTGGGTCTGTCTTGGTGGGGCATGGAAGCATGACTTTGGTTCCCATGTATACGGTCACTAAGCTGTTCCTCTCTAGTGCTGTTTCCCTGCTCTGCTCCTTGACCACCATGAAACAAGTGGCTATGATATCCCATGCCATTCTGACACAATGTTCCTGCCTTGGGGAAGGCTGACAATAGAATGAAAACCCCCATATCATGAACTAAACTAAACCTTTCTTTTAAGTTGTCACTATAGGGATGTCATGTGTCTAACAACAGGAAAGCTGGCTAATAAAATATATGAAGTACAGAATGGGGCTTCTCTCAACACTGAATCTGCTGCTGATCTTGGACTTTCCAAGTTTCACAAGTTTCTGTTGTCTATGAAGTCCCCAATGTATGATATTTTCTTAGCAACTCAAAGAAGTAAGACATTTTTGCTTTTAGTAAGAAAATGGAAGCTCCAAGAATGCTTTTTTCTGCATCTTTGGAATTTCATACGTCTTCAGCTTGAAATTATCATCACACCAATTCTGAGGTTCCAAGTCAATCTGCCAAAATCATTTCTACACCTTGGTCTCATCAACTTTAAAGGAATATATTAATATCATCCATCATGTGAAATATGTATTGTAAATAATGTAACATTATTCCAGACTTCCAAACCTGTTTAATAAATGGGAAATATTATTTTTACTGAGAATTAGACAAACATTTTTTTTCCTGAGGGCAATAATACACATGGCCTTGTGCACTGTAATTACCAAAGTAAATTATTTTTAGTAGAGTGTATGAGGAATTTCATAATAATCTTTCATGCTTTTAACCTTTGATTTACTTTGATGGCTTTTATCAAACTGTAGTACTTTTAATATAGTAACTCCTATAGAGGATGTTATCGTTATTTTTCTCTTTAACCGGGTTTTATAAGACAAGGATTAGGCAATGTTTTAAGAAGTTAGATAGTATATTAAAGTATGTGTAAATTTACACACAGATTCACCAACTCTCAGAGCTAGTGATTAATATATATATTGATTATCTTTATATTTTGACTCCATCTTAATTTAATTACATACTTCACATCACCTGTCTAGTCCATTCTGTTCAGGTGAAAAGCAAATAACCTTCATTTCTGATTAACTGTTTCTACTTATGATGAAAATAGTAATAACATTTTTTTGAATCTAAACTGTCAAATTTCTTTAAAATATTTTACATTCTTTATCTTGATTGCATCTTCTAGTACTTGAGGGATATGATTATTTAGCACAGTCTGTCTCAAAATCAGTGTGTCCCAAACTGAATACATAATTTCTTCAGTCTATTCTTAGTTCAGTATTTCTCCATTTGGCAAAAAGACCATCATTCACTCAGTCTTTCCACTAGAATAACTGAAATTAATATTTTCCCTTATAAAAGATATTGTTTTCCTACACAGAACAAAACTTCATAATACAAAAAATAATTCAAATTAAGAAAGCCTAAATATATGTCACAGTTTAGATCTAAAATGTGCTCCAAAGTCTCATGTTTCAGAAGTGGGTTTTCCAGGAGGTGACTGGATCTGAGGACAGTGTGCTCATCAGTATATTCATCCTTTGGTGAGTTCCTAGCTGAATGTGCTATTGGGAAGAGGGGAGAAATGGGAGGTGTAGGCCACAACGGCTGTCCCTTTAGAGGATATATCTCCAGCTCTGATTCTTTCCTTGTTTCTCTGCTTCCTGGCTGCCATGGTTTGAGCAGCTCACATCTATCATGCCCTTCTACCATGACATTTTTGACTTGGAACCATCTGAACATGGACTGAATCCTCAGAAATCATGAGTCAAAATAAACTTCTCCTTCTTAAATTGTGAGCATTAGATATTTTGTCCAACCAACCTGAAAGTTAACTATTATAATATATATCTTCACCCAAGTGTGAGTTTGTGTGTATGTGCATCTTCTACTAAAATTTAAACAGAGAAAAGAGAAGAATGTTTGCTTGGTTTTCAACAATTACTATTTAACTAAAACAGAGTCATCGCAGTACATTTTGAAAATAACAGATATTCAACTTCTTTTAAATACTTCAAGCAATGAAAATATTTCATATAATCCTATTGCATATTCTTTTTCATACTGAAGCTTTTTCACTAATTATAATGCATTCAATTTTACCCTTGATCTTAGCCAAAAGGTCGAGAAGTGATGTATAATGCATTCAATTTTAAACATCAATTTCATATTAATTTTTGGATATAGTCATATTATCTATTTTTTCCATTCACTTTAAATTTAGATCATGAAAAATAAGTAGGTTTGTTTGCATCACAGAGAAAATTATAATCCAAACAAATTACATGATCAAAGCTTTTTGAAAAAAGTTTTTAATTAATGTCATCAAAGTACTTGATCCTGACATTTAAGTACTTCAGCAGATTGGTAATTCCTTCAACATATTAACAACAGCATATTAAGTGCTAGGCACACTGAATACAAATAGAGATCTATATTTAGTAAGCCTATGTATAAAAAGCAAATAGTTAAATCAATTGTTAGTGCAAAAATTCATTCAGAATTAAATATTAAAGAAATTGGCCTAATTAAATACGTAATTAGCACAAAAGTATAAGACAGAATGTCCAAAAATATTTTTAAAAAGAAAGAGTAGATGTGTCCCATGCTACTAACATGCTCTCAGTGCTTACAAGAGCTTGGAGGGGTGCTGCAAGGCTCCTCAAAAGACTGCACATGCTCTGCATCAGGTTTAATGCAAACAAATTTACAAGATTGGCTTACATTGGCACCTGCAGAGTCAAATGTAGAAGAGTGCAAAAGACCTGTCTGTGTGCTAGAGATCCGAAGGATCCAGCAGAGGTCCTAAAGTGCATATGAATGTCCCATACCAGTCTGCATCAGGAAGCTAAAGGATCCATGTTGCAAGACAAAAGGATCCCTACCGGGGAGGTCAAAGGGTCAGTGTTGGAAGGTAAAGAGTCTGCACCAGCAGGCAGAAAGGCTGGTGCTAGAAGCTGAAGAATCTGCTATAAAGCCAAGAGATGATGCTCAAGACCAAGTCAAGACTAGAACTCCTCTGCAGAGAACAGCAGCCATCTTTGGCGATAGTGAGGACCAGAGCTCCTCCAAAGAGAACAACGAAAGCTCTTCCAAGGAAAATCAGCTGAAATCCTTCCCTCCTTGTTCGCCTTTTATACCATTCCAACAATAATCCTCCATAAAGTGGGTTTTCCACACCCAGAACCAGGGTGACTCAATTCAGGGGAGCACTGACAATCAACCACCGCAGTCGTTCACATAATTTAAATCTAATCTTTGAAATTACCATTTCTATCTATCATGTCCACTAAGGGAAATTTCTACCAGCTAATCAGAGTATAATTTATCAGGGTTTTTTTCTATAGAAACTGATTATCTCTTAGGCATTAGATCACTGTCAAGAGTCAGTGAGATCAACTGTAATCATTAATATTTGCAGGATTTAATGTTATGAAAAGGAAGATATTTTAAAATTATCTTAATGGGAATGTAGTAGAGACTACAAGACTTTATACACAGGGAACTGTATAAATATATGGAAGAAAAATTAATTCAGTGTAAGGAAAGAAGGGTCCTTCCATGATTTGAATGTTTGTCCCTTCCTAATCTTCTGGTGAAATGTAATCACCACTGTAACCATATTTATAAGTGAAACCTTTAGGAGATGATTAGGCCATGAGGATTTGTCCTCATGAATGGAGTAATGCCATTATTGTGGGAGTGGATTCGTTATAAAAGGATATGTAGACTCTATTTTGGCTCTATCACTTTCTTTTTGCCCTTTCTTTGTAGGTAGAATGATGCAACAAAAGAGTATTTTTCCAGCACCTGTGACTTAATCTTGAACTTCTCAGCCTTCAGATCATAGGCAAACAAATTTCTCTTCAGTATAAGCTCCCAAGTTGGTGGTATTTTGTTACAGCATTACAACATGAACTAAGATAGACAACTGGGATCAAGAATTGATACTGCTACTATGACAAATACCTGGAAATACAGAAGTGATTTTGGAACTGGGCAATAGGTAGAGGTTGAAAGAATTTTAAAGTGGATGCTGAAAAACAAAATCCTTTTTTCCATGAATGAAGTACTTAAGGTGATTCCGATGAGGGCTCAGAAGGAAATTAAGAAAGTCAAAACCTTTCAGATTACTCAAGTAGTTTCTGATCAGAATGTTCATAGAACTATCAAGACTAAAGGACATTCCATTAAGATGTCAGAAGAATATGAAAAATATTTAATTAGAAACTTAGGGCTATACGTGCTGTGAAGTGGTAAAGAATTCCCACAAATTGTATCCACATTCTAGGGCTTTTTGGAAGGCAGAATTTAACAATGATAGACTAGTTTACCTGGTAAAGGTAATTTCTAATGAAAATATTTTAAGAAGCTGGATAGCTTCTTTTAACTGCATAAAATAAAGTGAGAAAAGAGGCAAGTAATGTAAAGACTAAATTTTAATTAAAAATAAATCAGGATACAAAAATTTGAGACCTCCCTACCTTGATCATACACAGAATATAAAAGAACTTTTAAGATAGAATAATGAGGGTATAGCAAGTCTTTACTGTTAAAGGGGCAATCCGGTTTCCTTGAGATGGCTATTCTGTTTAGGGATGTCTGAATTTCCCAGAATTTCTACTGGAATCCAAGATGACCATGGGTTTAGGGCAATGGAAAGAGTATCACACTCATTGGTATTCAAATATCCCTGTAAATCTCTGATCTTGGTGTCACTGGTCTTGAAAGGAGATGAGAAAGGTTATATAAATTTAGAGCTAATCAACCTTGTATGCCAAGATTTAAAGAGACACTTCCTAACTGATTCGTGTGCTGATATTCAGACCTGAGCATAGATTTGATTCGAACTTTTAAGATAATAAAAGAGACAGATACAAACTGAAGGTCAAGTTTTGTTCTACTTGTAATTACTCATTGCACATCTGTAGACCCAAGTGAAGAGTCACTGATTCCTAGCAAACGAAGCTTTTAAGGCCCTATCTCAGAAGAATATACAAATTGCGCTTATAATTATTAAGAGGTTAAGCTTGTTTGCTCACTGTCCCTATGGTGGTCTCTGACTGTCTCACTACGAGTATCCAACATCAGTCTGGGACAGCTGAAAATATGAAATACAAACATGACAGCTGCTCTATGGGCTGAGTCCAGCAAATCCGTGAGGGTGGGAATACTTTAAGCCTTCAGACCAAACCCTGGCTGTAATGTGTCCAGAGGCATTACACAACATCGAAGATTATTCTGACATCTTAAGATTTAGTGTTTGTATTCTGTTGACCTTTGGACCCACTTGGAAACTATTACTCCTTTATTCTTTCTTCATGTCCCCTTCCAAAATGTGAAATGCCCACCTGATGTCTCTCACATCATTGTACTTTGAAAATTGCTTTTTTAAAAAGTAATTTATTTTTTATTCAAAGGCTCACTTTTTTAATTAATTTATTTTTATTTCAAAGGCTCACAGTCAAAGAAATTGCCTTAGGAAAAATTGTGCCTTGAGTCTCAGCCACACTTGATGTAAATGAGGCTACTGGCTTATAGTTGATGCTGAAAAAAATTAAGACTTTTGGCAGTATTGGGATGGAATAACTAGTTTGTGTGTGAGGAATAATTTAGATGGGGAAATAGTGGGCAGATACAGAAAGCCATCTCTGAATTTTGTTCCCTCACAAACTCTTGTTGAAATGTAATTGCCATTTTGAAAGGTGAGAAATGTAATAATTGATGAGGCCATGAGGTTCTGCCTTCCTGAATGGAATAATGCCATTATCCTTCAATGAGTTTGTCATCTCAGGATGGGTCCTTTTAAAGGCTGTTTGACCCCTGTCTCTCCCTTCTTTCCTCTCTTTTCCCTTCTGCCATGGATACTGCAGTAAATTGTGTCTGGTCAGATGCCAGCTGTTGATCTCCAAGATAATTTCTGTTCACTGTAAATTCTCCAGTGTGTTGTATTCCATTATAGCAACACCAAACAGACTTAAGATCCAAAAAGTCAGTTTAGAAGGTGAAATTGGTGATGTGGTTTTATATTAGGTTTATTCCAAATTCCTATTACACAGTCAACCAGAAATGTCAGCAGAACCCTAGTCTATGGTAACTTTTCAACCTGTAGGTACCTCTTCTCTAAAAAGAGACAGCATTTCTCACCTGATGTTTTGATGCACTGCCCAATTTACATTTGTTTTATCTCTCAGAAGATGCCTTTACTATATGCAGATTCATGAGGAAACTGTTCCTTTACTTCCAAATATCTTTATGCTACTGTATTAAAATGATACATCATTCTCATTAATTCAGATTTATTTTGAGATGAGGTCTTTCTATGTAGCTCAGGCTAGCCTTGAACCCACTATGTAGGCGGGGCCAGCATCAAACTCATGGCAATCCCTTTGCTTCAGCCTCCAGAGTCCTGGGATTACAGGTGTGCTGGGCAGGCCATACCCAGTAATGTTTCAAAACATTTTTAAGTATTCTGAGCAGTAACTCATTTTTTCACTGATTTCTTCTTTTTTCCCATTAAGATCTAGTCAAACATCTCAGATATTTGTAGTTGTGACATGAAGACATCACTTTATTGTTACTTTATATATGTTTTAAAATAGACAAAATGGCAAAACACCTTTAGTGAAATAGCACATCCGCTCATAGCACAGTAATAACTGTGGCACCCATTGCATTTTTACCTATTGGGCATTAATTTTTAAGTGTATGTAAAGCAAAAACCACTCAGATACAATTAAAGAAACAGAAAATGTGTCCTTATTTCAATTTGCCCTCTTTCTTTGCTAAGTTCTGAAATAAATGTTTTGAATGTATGTGGAGTTTAGAAACTAATATTTATTATTTATTTTATTTTAAGCACATAAAACAAAACTAAATATAATTAAAGGATTAGTGAAGTCTTAATTATCATTTTTAAAGGGTTAGTGATAATGAATTTTCCATTATTCAATATATCATTGAAAGGTCTAATTAAAATGATCTATAAACTTCAATTAGGTTTCAGGAAGACAAACATCATGCAGTTTCTAATAGCAACAAAATAAAATTGCAAGAGTAAAAGCAAAATGCCAGGATGAAGACTGTCTAAAAGTCCTTTTTAACTAACAGATGGTGTGTTGCTCTGCTTGACCTGCTGTAACAAAATGCCATAGACTGGGGGTCTTGAATAATAGGAATTTATCTTTTCACAGTTCTGAAGGTTACAGATCTAAGATCAAAGTGCCATCAGGTTCAATGTCTTGTGAGGCCTCCCTCCTCAGGTTGCAGATGGCTATCTTCTCACTGTGTTCTCCTTGAACATTCCTTTGAGGCCCTTTCTCTTTAAAGGTCCTATCTTCAATAGTCACATTGTTGTTAGGGATTCAACATATGAATGTTGGGGGGGTACAATTTAGTAGATTAATAAACAGTGAGATTTAGAATATTTAAATTTTCTAAGGTTTTCTATTATAGTTTTAAATAAAAACTTAAAATATGCTACAGATTGTGCTAAATATAACCCATCTACACAATCGTGTGTTATATTTACCTTACTATTCCTAGTGTAATCATTGATCCAATACTCCATTAATAAGAAATCATTGCTCTTCTGCTGACCTTTAAGTGTTTGCAAGCAAGGGTCCAAAAGCCAAGAACAAAATTAGTAATTAGATTTTGGAACCAGTTATAATATGACTGAACTTCTTTAACTCTTGCTTTCTTAACATGTCTGACTGGAGACAATGATGCTATACAGTGTACCCCAGAAATAGTAAATTCAACTACAAATATCAGTAAATGTAATGGATAAATAACTCATTTATGCAATATCCTTTAAATTCAAGGATCTAGATGCCTTTCATGAAATACAATTCTTTTCTATAAATAGTATTTAAGTTAGCTCCTTTCTTTCCTATTCCCTGCATAACCTCTGTAATGACAACACGAACCAGAAATGCTACTTTCTTCCTATACTCTGTGCCTTACAAGTTATGTATCACTCTATCAGAACTGATTAATTCAAGTCTTTTCTTAAGATTTAAATTGTGAATAATGAGGTAACCTGAGATTGTTTATGCATCTATATTTAACTAGTAGATCACCCTACTACCTAATCTAATGTGGTCTCAATCAAGGTTGGCATGCTGTAAGCTGGGTAGTAGAGACCACAAGATTACTACATGTCTCTTGTCATCTACCAGAATAGCTCGGTCTTGTTAACATGGCAATACAGGGGGTTTAAGAGCATAGAAAGGAAAGTTCTAAGTGCAGCGTTTTTCAAACCTCTGCTTGTATCTTATTTACTGTAGCCTATTACCCAAATAAAATGGTATGGAAGCTAATAAGGTAAAGGCTAACTGAAGGTGTAATAAACAATGCGTGAACTACATGGGACATTATTGTATACTAGGGCAGGAAAGTGCTGGAATCACAGATACATAATATATATATATATATTTATATAATATAAATATATAAATATATATAATAATGTATTATATATATAATTTCTAGCCTTTAGGGTTTGTGTTGAGAAATCTGCTGTAATTCTAATGAGTTTTTCTTTATAATTTTTCTTCATTGATTTTTACAGATTATAAAACAGTTCTTGTATTGGACTACTAGGATTTTGACTGTGATGTGTTGTGGAGAGGTTTGTCTCTGATCTTGGCTATTTGGGGTTCTATATGCATCGCTTATCTATACATTAAAATATTTTCCCATGTTTAAAATCTTCTCTGGTATAATTTCTATAACCAGGTATTTTATGCCATTTTTATTGTCTTCAGATTTTTCACTAATTCCATTTAATCTTAGATCAGTCTCCTTTGTATTATCTGGCAGCTGTGTGGTTCATTTTTCGTAGTCTCTCATTGTTTATTTTGTGTGTATGATTTGTTTTGTTTCTTTTCTGCGACAGGGTCTTGCTTTGTAACTCAGGCTGGCCTTGAACTCACTATGCAGCTCAGGCTGGCCTCAAACTAGCAGCAATCCTCCTGCCTCAGCCTCCTGAGTGCTGGGATTACAGGCCTGTGCCACCATGCCCAGCAGTCTCCTGGTTTTTAAAGTATCTCCCAATAACTGATCATTGACGATAGCCTTGCCTTCTACTTCTGATACTTTGTCTTCACATTGCTCACTTTTGCTGCCCTAGGTTCAATATAATTTTTAATATTCTGAATTTCTATTAGGTATCTTTTCATGGACTCTAATTCATTTCTGTACTGGACATTCATGTTTTATATCATTTGTTTGGGTCATGTAGCTTTTTATTGGTGTCTTCTGTAGACTGGCTGATTTTTTAAATTAGCTTCATTATCCATCTGGTTATATCTTCTTTAAATCTACTGAAAGCCTCTTTTTGTTTTAATCTCCTCTGTTATCCTTACAAATAATTTGGCTGTGTATCTTCATTTCTTCACCCTCAATGACCCATGGATCAGCTTTGGGGTAGCTGTAAGTTTTTGGAGATATTTTATTGCCTTGTCTTTTCATCCTGTTATTTTTTTGTATTGTTTCTTTTGTGTGTGTGTGCTGAGGCTTGTGGAAGATTTTGTTGCAAAATTTAGCTAGCGTCTGCTTTTCAATGATGCACTCTGGGCATGGCTAATTATTGGCATTTGCCTTTGTTTTAGAACTTGATCACTTCTGTTTATTTGAGAGGGGAGGTGGAGAGCGGTAGAGGAGAGGGGCAGAAAAGAGATTTTCGGGCCAGCCTGAACTACATAGCAAGACCTTGTCTAAAAACGAAAACAAAAACAACCAATTTTTATCATTGGAGCTCTGTAAAAAAGCAAGCCTACACCACAAGAGGACCCTTATTTCTGATACATCGTGTAAGTCAGGGGCTTCTAAAGAAAAACATGGTTTTCACTAAATTGCTAAAGCAACTCACAGAACTCAAGGAACACTGTTTTATATGTGGTTATAGTTTACTGCACTAAAGGATACAGGTTATAGTAGGCAAGAAAAACTGGAGTTCAAGGAAGTTCTACCCATAGAATGACCCTTGTTCTCTTCATGGAATGTAAACAGCACTATTCTCTCTCTAAGTATGTGTGACTATAACAGAGCAGTATTAACCAAGGAAGCTCACCTTGGCCTTAGGGTGCAGATTTTAATTGGGTTTCTATTACATGAACATAGTTAAGTGGCCACAAAACGGATCTGGCTCTAGTTGTGGGTGCTCTGAGTCACATTGTTAGACCATCTGGCCTTATCAATACCTACTCTAAGTCACATTTTTACACTAGCAAAACCTCTAAGTAAACAAAAACAGTGCTGTCAGGGAGGATATTCCAAGGATTTTAAGATTACTTCTATAGATTAAGACAAAGACCAAGAATCCCTATAGCCAAGCCTAAATTCTTCACCATATATTTGCTAAGAAACACTTGTGAATAGTGACTCATTAAGGGTATTATAATAAAAAACATCATTCCAAGATTCATTAGGCAGCTTTATGTGGGATGAACACGCATGTATTATGTTTGAAATATGTTTTTAAACCTGTGTAAATATGAAGGCAAAAATAAGTTTAGAATTGGGAACACTGAATATAAATTTTATTTCTGAAAATTGTGACATTCAGAAATCAATAAAACTGCATAAAGAATAAATATATAGTGATTTAAAAAAACAAATTCTTAGATTACAAAAACAGACTAGGGGGCTGGGGATTTAGCTCAGTGGTTCCGGTGCCTGCCTTGAAAGCCCAAGGTCCTGAGTTCGATCCTCAGTACTAAAAAAAACAAAAACAAAAAACAAAATGAATTAAAAAAAAAAAATAAAACAGGGTAGGAAATTATCTTTGATATGCAAATGTAAAAATGTATTAATTCAACTCTTGTATGAAATGCAAGAATGTATAAATATAAAAACAATGAAAATTAAATAAAAATTTTGATTTTTCCTTTTGGAGAAATTTACCAAGACAAGCTAAGTCAAACTGGCTTCTTTTGTCACCCCATTTTAGTCATCACGGGCCTCTAGAAGATAACTATGTGTAAGTACCTCAAGCCAAGTATATGCTTGTGTTAGCTACTCCAGGAGCGGTAGAAATGCATCACCATTTACTGTGATGCTACTCTGAGTTCCTATAAGATGGAAAACTGCTGAATGATATTTTCTTACAAAATTACACATCTACAAATCACGGTAATAAAGTAAAGGAAACAAAAATTAGAGACATATCCTGTGAGAGACCAAACAGTAAGATAGTGAATAGGATGATTAAGTCCTGTTTAATTTTCAGACTTTTTTTTTTCTTCTATACTTTAGTTTGAACTCAGGGCCTTGCAAATCCTGGGCAGTTGCTCTACCACTGAGTTACATCCTCAACTTAACTTTCAGTCTTAATGAGTATGCTCATATATATATTGCATATGTACATTCTGGTTCAATAGTTGACCACTGGAGGTATAAATGTATAAAGATGTAATATTTCAGGACTACAACAATCAGTGAAAAGAAGGAAATCACATAAGGGTAAATCTGTTTACATATCATCAACTGAGAGTCTGTTGGACAGTTAATTTTATGTGATCAATTGATTGCCAGATTGTTTTATCTGGCTTCATCTGGGAGGATGTTTCCAAATAAGATTAGCATTTGAACCAGTGGACTCAATAAAGTTGCAGATTGCTTTCCACAATGTGAGTGATATCATCCAAATCAACAGGGGAAAGAAAGTAAGAAGGAATTTATCCTTCATTTATTTGATTATTCATTTATTGAGATTCACTACTTGAACTGGAACATCTCACCTTCTCTTTTCTTGCATTTTGACTAGATTTGATTCTCATTGGTTCTCAGTCTTTCACATTTGATTTGAACTAATCACCAATTTTCCTGAGTCTAGAGTTTGTACATTGCAGATAATAGGACTTCTCAGACTCTATGTAGCTTCATACTCCATAGTCATATTGCAAACATGCACGCGCACACACACACACACACACACACACACATCTTCTGGGTTGTCCTGGAAAATCCTGAATGATGAAGACTGCTAGAGAATGTGACAAATTTGAGAATGTTTATATCTGGAAATGACTAGTTTGTCTGTGTATTACGTTTACAACCACTACCTACACACAGTGAGATCAGAGTTAATGAACTGGAATTGCACTAAAGGCTCACTCAGCTTGTACCGGACTAAAGGTGACCTGGAAGCTTACCTAGACAAATAAAAATCTATGTTTGTCACAAATTCTGCAGCCTCTACATGTCAGAGGAGGAAGCTATGTTGAAAAGAGAAATAATATGGATGCCATGCCAAACTTCCTTCCATTATGTCGCATGGGTGTAACACACATTATGTTGTAGGGAGGTATAAAGCTTTGAATCATGTAATAAATTTAAGTGCAAAAACAGGCAGAACTAGAAGAAAAAGTTAGTTGTAGTAACTATAAAGTATGGATATTAATAAAGCTTCAGTGGGACAATTATTTGAATTGTCCAAATGTTGATACACTTGACCTAAGTCAAATGGATACAAAACTTCATTTAGCAAAGAGGAATATAAATTCAAGTGACCAAGTTTTTATCATGATGATTATGTTTAATAATAATATATCTTATATTTCAAAGTTGCTAAGAACATATTTTAAGTGTTCCGATTACGAAAAATAAGTAATGCAAAATATGAGATAATTAGCTTGATTTAGCTGTTGCACTATATATACTTCAAAACTTCTCGTTAAATGCTATAAATATGCACAATTTTTGTTCATGAAAGAATAGAAGACTGCCAAAAATCTCTAAAAGTCACATATGCGACCTTCAAAGACAGATGCAGAGGGAAACTTAGAACACACACAGAGGAGCAGGAGAGAGAGATGGGAGCAATATTTCCACAACTCAATAAATGCCTGCAGCAATCAGAATTTGGATAAAGGAACAGATTCTTGCCTGGAGTCTCAGAGGGGGCACAGTTTTGCTGACACCTGATTTCAGTTCAGTGAAACTGATTTAGAACTTCTGACTTTTACAATTGAGAGATAATAAATGTTGTTTTAAGCTACAAAAGTTTTTGAAAATGTGTTGTGGCAGAGTGTGGAAAGTAATGAATATAGTCTGTGGAAACAAACCCATATCATATGTGTATTATAGTTCCCAAGGAACATAAAACCCTAGTTAAATGAATCAGTATATATTAGTACAGTGTAAATCTGGACTGTTTTCCAAATTCACCTGTTAAAGACTTGGTACACAGCTTGAGGCCATGGGGAAGTGAAGGAGAACTTTAAAAGGTAGGGCCCAGTGGGAAATCTTCCATCCTTAGAAGTGTGGGCTTGAAGGGATTAATGGCACCTACATACTCTGTTTCTTCTCTCTTTCACATCTGGCCATGAGGTGAACTAACCTCATCTGATCTACCATGTGTTTCTACCATGATGTGCTCCTGTCACAAAGCTCAAAGCAATGGTGTCAACTGATCATGGACTGGAAGCTTCAAAGTTGTGAGGCAAAATAAATCTTTTGTCTTTATACACTGATTATCTCAGGTTCTGAGATATTTGCTATACTACCAGAAAGCTAATAACTTAGAGATACATCCATGTTTAGATGTATATCTTCAAAGCTGGGTATGTTCTTACAAGCAGAAGCTATGATGTGCTCAGTTATGTTGCATGTGACACATTCTACCAGTCTACTTAATGGTGGGCAATACCATTTCACATTACCAGTGTCTTATGTATAACTTTTGCTGAAGCATCTCTCTGCTTTCATCTCAAAGCATTTTCCCAAAACCAGCCTTTATAGTGTAAGGAAATAAAAGCTCCTGGGAAACCCTGAAAGAAGTGTGTGTGTGTGTGTGTGTGTGTGTGTGTGTGTGTGTTGGGGGTAGGAGCAGTCAGAGGTAAAAGGTCTCATCTTCCTGGACCTTTAATGGACTGTCTGATGAATATACTGCCTGGCTCTATAAAAAGTCCTCATAGAATTCAGCTCCAATCACTGACAATGCTGAACAGCTTAATAAATATTACATTATATTTATGTCTTGTCTGTCACATTTTTCTTCTTCCTCATATCTTTTCATTGAATCATCAGTCAAATAAACTCCTTGCAATTAATGTTGTCAGGCTCTAAATTTAAAGGACACACACTAAAGGAGTTTGTAATGAAGATGGTTTTAGGAAGCAAATCCTTAGAAAGAGATTCCAAAACTTGATTATTCACTATTCAAATGGCCACAAGCACTAATTATTGGTTGCACATAGATGGTGGGAAATCTGGCATGCGGCATCATCACACTTACCAAGAACATGCTCTGGATTTGTGTCTGAATTTTCAGAAGATGTGGAGTAAGAAGTAAGAACAATTAAATCCAGCCAGAATTGCGGAAGGAAGTTCATGAAGTAATGTACAACTATATCTATGTACACACACATACACAATCATTTTGTTCTGCTTCTCTATAGAAACTTGACCATATAGTAACTAATAAATGTGAGACAACACTCTAGAAATAATATGAAGATGTGTGTATTATGGCAGGCAGAATAATGGTTCAGCAAAGATATACATGGATAATTCCCAATGCCTGTGAATGTCAAATACCAGAATTTTCAGATGCAATTGAGGTTAGAAATCTTGAAATGGGAAGGTTTACCTAGATTTTTGAAGTGGGCCCAAACTAGTCATATCACATTAATCTCCTAAAAAAGTAGAGAATTTTTTCTGGCTGAGGTGGGTGGTCGGAGAGATTGAAAAGGAGACAAATTTGATCCTCTATATCTGTAACTAAAGATGAAGACAAACCCAGGGAAGAGGAAACAAGATGAGGGATGTGGCAGCCATAGAGCCTGAGAAAAACTTTCAATCAACAGCTCATCAGAAAAAGGGACCATGGTCCCACAACTACAAGAAAATGAGCTGAAAGAAGATACTTCCCTTGGACCTCCAGAAAGGAGCACAGTCTTGCAGATACTTTTATTTTATCTGTTTAACGGCCTACTTCTGACCTACAGAGCTATACGTTTTAAAAATCTATTATTGTAAGCCATTAAAATTGGAGAAATATGTTTTGGCAGCATCTGAAAACCCAACCAAGCATCATTCTTGTGATCTATACCATGTTCGTCTTAGTAGTTACTTTGCTAAAACTAAACATAAATACTCATAAATTACACAGTTGGAGATCTTCCAGTATCTCCTCATTGACATATAGTGAAACAAACAGCATATTACTTTCCACATGTAAAAGCTTAAAAAATATCTTGACAAATAGTTGTTGAATAAAAGATTTGTGGAGAACAATGGCGATGTCATGATTTTAGATGCTGAGCCACTCTCCAAGCTCTTATGGTGCTAAGACATCCACTCTCCCCCACTATTCTTCATGTGAGCCAGATTGCATTACCCTAGTTTCTGGCCTAGAGGCAAATCTGATGAGCCTTCCAGGTGAATAACATAAATGCATTCATTTGCCCTTGGGGTTGTTTCATGGATGATACTAATTTAGACTTTATCCAATCTCTGTGCATTCTTCCACCAAAAGGGATTGGTTCACTGGTGGACCCAATTTAGTAAATGTATCTTTTTGCACAAGATTTATATTGATGTCCATAGTAAGAGAAATTATTTCTTCTTCTGAATGGTTTGCTACACAAATGTGTGGAATGGAGCAAGTGAAATCATATTATTGCCATAGGAAAAGTCACCTGAGTCTGAAACATTCATATAAAAAATGGCGCCATTAGAGGAAAAAACAAAATGGGATGAAAGCACAGAGCTAAATAAAGGACTATAAAATCCAAAATTCTGAAACATGCATGATACTCTGAAAAAATTATTTGTTTATTATTTAACTGATATTCACCATTTTGTTTTGTTTTTGAGAAAAGGTTTGGCTTTGTAGTGCAGGCTGGCCTTGACCTCACTATGTAGCTGGGGGCTTGAATTTGTGGCAATCCTCCTGCCTCAGTCTCTGGAGCTGGGATTATAGGAGTGCACTAACATTCCCTGCTGTCTCAGGTTTGTTTTTTAAAAACAATTTCTAATGAAAAATAATATTTTAAGAAGTTTCAGATGTTACGTGATTTGGAACTTTAAGGTTTCTCTTCAATAGCAGGACTTAAACAAAACAATTTTTAAAATGCCAAGTTTTTAAATATAGAGTGGTAGCTATAGAAATGATTAAGAAAATTGACAAAGAAGTTCTTTCAGTAATCAAATTGTTAGCTGTATGAAGTGTTCTGTGCTTCTCAGGTAGCACCTTATCCTAAACTGGCTCTAAATTCATCAGGCAAGGCTGGACTCCAGCCTTAGGACTCCTTGGTGCTCTGTGTATTTATATTATAAAATTTAATGTGAGATGGAAGTTATTTTTAATACATCTTTTGCAGTTGGATAGACTGAGCTACATTAGGTTTACCAAGCACCTATTAGTGTCCTACTTAATAAATGACCTTTAATATATATTGGTTTGCCCTGATCCACTATGAACAAATCACTACTAATTGTTGGGTTCAGCTAAACATACCATGTGTAGATCTTTTAGGCACAGAACTATAGGGTATTTTACCAGTCACCGAAGCTTGTCTTGTTCTGTAGAAGGAAAGAAACAGATTTAACTGGGACTTTAAAAGTGGTTGCTGCTATAGTGAGCATTTAATGGTTAATTCAAGAGCCAGAGTATTTATGATGTCATCAAAAGACCTCAAAGGCACCACTGCTCATCACATATACTCAACCCACTCCATGGACACCCTGGTAGGCCCCTTCAGTTCTGTTTTTCCTATTCAAAAGAACCCAGAGTTTCAAAGGTTTTACATTAAAGGAGTATATCAGAGGGGGACAGGGAGTTATGTGAATCAAGTGACTTGAATCTAAATAACTGTGAAAATAAAAGGAAAACTACGATGGAAATAACAATGAAAGTGCTTTTCAAAATGACATTGTGTGGCAATTAAGGGAAGACAATGTATGCATCTATCCATCTATTATTGGGAATGTAAATCTTGGTTGTCCTCCCCCTTTCACTTCAGCATTTGCATCTGACCAGAATTGCTGAACAACTGCATCTCACATTTAGCGTTAAGATGTACATCAAGAAATTATCAAGCCCTTGTTTTATTCATTTCCTTCTGGTTTATATATTCTTTTCTTTTCCCTCTACTGGTTGTATAGTACCTGTTAACTGTCACTTACATTCCAACTTCAATAGTAATTTCCCTTTTAAAATGTTAATACCCTTATAGGGCTAGAAGAGCATTTTATCTATACAAATTCCCATTTTCCTTTTCTCCTTCAGCACATTAAGAACCAGTGACTCCAAAATTACAATACCTAAGACCCCAAATAAACTTTTTATCTTCACAGCTTCTGAGTTTGAATTGATCAAGAAGTGTTTTTGCCTACATGTTCACTTTCTACCATTTCCTCTTTCAAACCAATAATTCAAGTGGCAAATGAAAAATCTGGATTACTAGTGAAAGGAAAATCACTGAAAGAAGGGAAAAGTTAAGCTTCATAACTTCTGTAAGGAAAAGCATAATCAATTCTCAGTTTGGGACTCAATTGTGATATAATTCTTCATAATTATTACATTAATCCTGAACCAAGAACTGGTATCTTAGTCTGTTAAAAAGTACATATTCAGGGCTGGGAATGTAGCTCAGTGGGAGAGCCCCTGCCTAGCACATTCAAGACCTTGGGTTCAATCACTTAACACCATAAAAGAAAGAATTAGGTAATTGCCCAGTTTTGTTTTGGAATTCTAAAGTAGTAATGAAGATGTAGATGGCATGAATACTAATCAGAAGGATAAAATAATGTTAAGATTTAGAAGTTTACATCAAGGCAGAGAAAGGAAGTGGCTAGAAATCCAGTTTAAATCTAACATTCATAAAATCTTTCTCAATTTTTTTCTGAAATAGACTCTGAAGTTGTGTATTTACATGTGCATGTGTAACTACTGCTTTTTAATTCCTCTGTGTTTACTCCTGTTAGCTTTTGTAATCTTACTTATAGTCACTCCGTAAAAGGATAATGAATCATTATACCTTATTTTGTTTTGGGAAACTTCATTTATGCTGAATTTATTTACATACTTTATAAAACTCACTAATCTATATGGTTAATACACTAATGACTATGTCTACTAATATTTTAAAATATTTCTAACTGAAAATAAAACTTGAAGGCAAAAGAAAACACAGTCACTGAACTAAATTCTTTGAATTCATGCTTGTCAGGAGAAAAGGAGAACATCCCCAAGCAAATTTGTTTAGCTCCATTTACCTTGGTTACACTTCTATACTATTCTAATATTTACTACTTTCTTAACTAAATTTCCCATTGTTTAGACAAAGACTTACATTTTTCCAAAGCTGTACTTCTTTTGCCTTTCAGCCTTCCATAAAACCACAACGCCATAAGATAATAAAATACCATGTAAAACTTAAAACACCCTGATGGTAAGACCAGGTTTTAAGTGCTTGAAGAAGAGTACAATAGTCACAGTGCATTCTTATCCACTGGAATAAATATTGAATCAACATATTTAAGCAAAAATTACCTTTATTTTTCTTTTTTAACACATTAATAAAATATAAAGTCAATTCTCTAGCTAAACATTAAATTTATGTTTAATAAAGCTTGGTTTGCTTTTAAGAATGGTACTATGGGGGAACCCCAATGAAGCCCCCAGCCTGATTAGGTATGCGATGCAGAATGAAGACACAAATAGTAGAAGAAATGACCCAGGAGGTCAGAACTTCTAGTGAGCAAAGATCCTAAACCTCGGGACCTGCCAGTATTTATTGAACACAGAGCAGCAGAGCAGTGTATGGTCGGGTATGTGGGGTGACAATCAGAGGTGCTGACATGACCTAGGCCTAGCAAGAGCAGAACAAAGCATTCCTGCAAGTGAATCTTACGTTAATGGGAACTTGTTCTTTGCCTTAGATGAATATTAACTTTTTATAGAGGATGAGAAAGAATCATGGGGTCTTCATTCACAGATGCTATCAGCTAATACAGGCCGCATGGTGTCATTGACCTGGGTTGGTCTTCGCCATGGCCAGTGGCACGTAGAGTTCTCATTCTGCATGCCAGCTGCAGCCATTAAGTTGTGCACTCTGAATTGTAAGTATAAGCCAATTGTGATAAGCCAATTGAATATAATCAAAGCCTGCTCAACACCATCTTAAGGTGGTCTCCTTCAGGTACATCAAATATTAGATTTTTCAAAAAGTATTTTGAGTAATCAATAATGGTAATATTTAGTTCATCAATTACTACCACAGATTATTATTTTGACTCACTTTGCTTTACCTAACTTGATGTATCAGAATAAAGTTTCCCCTAATTTGACTTGGGCATTTTGCGTCACTCTCCTATTTCCCAGGTCCCTGGACCTTGACTCACCCTTGAATTTAAACAAGCATCAGAATTCAGAACTGTCCTTTCTTAGTGATCTCACCTGAGAACTGACTGCGCTCCTGCTCATCTCCCTCCCCACACCTGATCCTGCCTATTCTAATTTCCTTTTCACACACACGCCTTTTCTACCCAACCTTTGGAACAAGCAGGGATTTTCACACAAAATGTCCTCCCTATTGCCACGATCTTTTTTCCTCTAGCAATAGTGTTATGGTTTGGGTTCAGATGTCCCCCCAAAGCCTCATGCAGATGGGGTGGAACTTTCTTTTTCAGAGGTAGCTGAATTTAGAATGTGTGATGCTGGGGTTAAGGGCGTCTGATTACTAAACCACTACAGTGACTGATTAGTTTAGCACCACCCTAATTCTTGTAATTTGAATAAGATAGAAAAGGCAGAAAGACACTGTTAAGAACTCTGTTACCTTTGCTATCTTGTGGGTACTATGTTGTTTCTGCTCTGCTGTGCCTGTTTGTTATCCTACCTTGAAGTAGGCTGAAATTTCTACAAACTGTAAGCCAAATAAACCCCTTCTCCTCTAATTTTGGGTGTCAGGTATTTTGTCTTAGCAATGAGAGGATAGTAACTAACACATGCTTCAATAAACTAGAGGATGCCAAAGATTGCTGCGAGACATGAAATAGATTTTTCCTCACACCCTTCAGAAGAAAACAATTCCTTTTGGAAAACATTCTAGTCCCAAGGTTTTAGTCTTCAGAATTGTGATCCAACGGGCTTCTACTGTATAAGCCACCCAATTTGTGGTACTTTGTTAAGAAGAATGAAACTATAATGTATGTGAATTATTTCAGTGTACTAGTCACTACTAAATTTAAGTTCTTCCAGACATGTTTATTTTTTCAAAATCAATTTAACTCACTAAAACAATCATCAGGTCCAAACTTCTCCAGAAAGGTTTGGTAAAAAGAGGATGATTCTTTCTCTCCCTTTCCCTTTTTCTTTTAGTACCACACATATCAAAGAGTTAGGGCAATCATTGTTTGTAATATTCATTGTAGTCATACTCTTCAATTCCTTCAGACTAGGTAACATTTTCCTCTCGTCAGTGCAATAATAATACTTAATATTTGTCATATTACTACAGTAGTAACAATTTCCTAACATTTTACATAAATTTAATTTTCAAATTTCTTATATGAGATAGCTTCAATTGTTTTTTTATTTTAAAGTTAGGAAAGGTGCAGTTTGGAAAACTGCATACCCAAAGTCATACAACAAAGAAATAGAGTAAGAGTCCACTTTTCCAATATGCCAAACCCAATCATACTCTTGACTATCATTCTATGAGTCCTCAGCAGATGTGCTAGGCAAAATAATATCCCTGCAAAGATCTCCATGCCTTAGTCTCCAAGACAGGTAAATATATTAGGTTACAGGACAAATAGAGAACTACTGTTGCAGATGGTATTAAGTTTGTTAATAAACTGGCCTTAATACAGAGAGATTTTCTTTAAAAGAAAAAGTGGGAGGCAGAATGGTCAAGAAGAGGAGTCCATGGAAGCAAGTCACAGACAGATGAAACCTTACCAAATTTTGAAGAAATAACAAAGAAAAAAGGCATTAATAGCTATGGACTGAGTAGGGCTTCCAGAACCAGGAAAAGATATGGAAACAGATTTAGCCTTCCAGCCTGGAAAAAGAGCACAGAACTGCTGGCACCAGTAAGACCTATGTTAGAATTCTGATGAGTAAACCTATAAGATAAATTACTTGTGTTATTTATAAATCACAGTTTATGATTATTTGTTGCAGCATCAGTAGAAAACTAACACAGTGCTCACACTGATTCATTTATAGATGACAGAAACACATTTCTACCTAGATTAAGAAAATAATGGTCACCTATTATCTCATATCAAGTTAGAAAATTATATGAAGAATATCTGGAACCATAGACCCAAATGCCATAGGTTCTTTTCTTATCTTTGGCTTCCTTGATCTTTGTTAGCCTCTTTTTCCTTATGTGTAGAACTTCAAGCACACATTGAAGCACTTGAAGTTATCATAATATGTAGCTTGGGAGAACATTCTACTATCTATAATCAATGCAATATGCTATTATTTTAAACAGGTAATACCACCTCCTTAATCATGGCCTCACTATATACGTTGGAGACAAAATGTTTTGCAAAAGAGAAGGGAACCAAGAGATGGAAGGAATGAGAAGGGAGACGAAGAAGAAAAAGAATTGAGATGTGTTATGTACATGTACCAACTCCCTAAAGTGAGTGGCACCAATATAAATAATGTAGGGCTGGGGATTTAGCTCAGTGGTTCCGCCGCCTGCCTCACAAGCATAAGGTCCCAAATTCCATCCCCAGTACAATATATAAAATATTAAATTTATAAAATATATAATATAATATATATAAAAAATTTAAAATATTTAAAACAATATTGATCAGATTATTCAGAAGATTTGGGACTACCAGAACAATTACAAGCAAAACTCAACTACTTTGTTAGTTTTTAATGTTGTATCAGTAAATTACCACAGATTTAGTGATTTAAGGATCACATTTATTCTGTAGATCAGTGGATGTCTACATCCATTTCACAATGTAGAATCGGTGTCAGTAGGACTGCTTTTCTTTCCAGAGAAAGAACTCTGAAGGAGAACCCATACAAGTTGTTTGCAACATGGGCCTCTATGTGATGATAGGAATGAGGCTTTTGTTTCTTTGGTGAGTCTCTACCAGGATTTTTTCTCAGCTTCTTGGTGGACTCCTTACTCCATTTTCAAAACTAATTAAAGCAGTCCAGACCTTCTTATACTTGAAATCTCTCCTCTGCCTGCTCTGTCTCACATCTTGATGACTCATCTCTTACCTCCATTTATACGTATCCTGTGTCTACACTAGGATCACCTAGATAAACTACTAATCTCACGTCATAGTAACCATAATAATAGCTGCGTATGAATAGCTAACAAATTCACAAGTTTCAGGTACTGGAACATGGAGCTTCTTCACTGGAGTAATACTATGCCTACCATACCACATTATCATAAATTTATGTCAGTTTTTAAGTATCTTGTATTGTATATTTTATTTTCTATGTGTGAAGATTAAGATACATTGTGACCTCTGGTCGGATTAATGTTTATATTACATCAATGAATAGTTTTATATCACAAAAATTTCTTAATTTTTTTAATAGTTGTACAAGTCTATGACTTATTTTTATAGTATGTGTTACCATTTCTATTGTATATTTAGTTACAGTCATGGTGAATATTTTAATGCATTTCTGTAGGAAGTCACAATGTTCTTTATAATAAGGTACTTTGTGACTGATCCCCAGTTCCACAATGGTACGACTAGGAGAATGCCCATCTTCCTGTGGCTTAAAAAGGCCAATATTGTAGATTAAAAATGATAAGCGGAATCACATAGGCACAGAGATAAGTTCCACAAGCGTCTTGGAACTAAATGCTGAAATAAACTGAGAGAGGGCTACCTTCCAACTGAAAGAAAACAGACTCCTCCAGGCACTTATGAGAACTCATTTCCTAGCCAAAAAATGGATGGATTCCACAGAGAAAGGAGTGCCAGGTGAAAATGGTATGCTTTTGTGGAAATAAACAATCTTTGTCATTTTTATTAAATGAATAATATTGGTTCTGTTTAAACATAATGTGATTCTGGTCTCTCAGACAATAGCATACGGAACATTTAATAATAAAAGGATATAAATAAGGAAAAGTAGTTCTCACTTGGCCATATGGTATTATTTCTCTGAAAATGTAATTTTTTCCTCAGGGTTATGTTATTACTTTTAGATTTCAAGATAGTTTGTTTCCTTTGTTAATGCTATTTAACACTTCCCTAGAGTACTTACAAAATTGGAAAGGCATTTTCAATGACTTTTATTAGAACACTATGATAATAAATATATCAATGGGAGTTAAGAGGATGTCAAGAAAATGAAAGCCTGTGGGTGGTTATATTCAGAAGTCCCATGAAGCTGAGCAATGTGAGTGAAAAGAGCTACAGAAAAGGAAATAATCATTGCAGATGCCTGAAACCTGAACAAAGGACACACAATCCCAATTAACTCATTCTTTTTCAAATGATGTGAGACTTCCTTTCCTCCCCTACAAATATTCTTAGGTCTGCTCAGAGGATAAACCCTGTTAGCTGATAGGACGTATCAGATCTAGCACCCTTGACAACAGCTGCGGCTTTGCAGTACTCCAGCAGTAGGCAGTCAGCATTCATGGGAATAGTAATGTGTTCTACTTAGAATTACACTGTTCTGTAATATTTTTCATTTTCAGTTGATATACAGTCTCTGCTGAGATTGTAAACAGGCTCTGTTTTACTACATAGCTGTGTAATGATTTACTTTAAAGGAAAACTTTGACACATGAGTTTGGAAGAAAAGAATAGCTTTTCAAAAGGGCCTAATAATGTTAATCACATGTTGATATTAATTTCTTATGCAATATATTCTTATGAGAATTTTTCTTAAAAGATTGTGGGTAAATACTTTTTTCATGACCATAAATATTTCCATTTGGATCATACCACTTTTTACTTTGTAGCCATCTAAATTATATACTCCTTAACATGGTAAATCCCTATGTGCTAATATGGAAATCAATAAGTTGAGTTATCCATTGAAACAAACAAGGTGTGCAGAGAATGCTACTAATTGTGTAGAAGAAAAAAATTACTTTTATAGATATACGCTTTTGCATGTAAACAAATTTCTGAAAGTTTACACTATAATTTGTATCAATCAAAATCAAAACAAGAAACAGATGGTACCCTAAAAGAATAATTTGAAGAGAGTTTATTTACCAAGAAATTAATTTACAAAAGTATGGGTGGGAGTAGAAAACTGAAAGAAGAGAGAGTGCAAGATTCTTCACTGTTAGTAGCAGGAATGTTATCACCTTTAAGGCTGGGATAGGGAAAAGAGAGGTTTTCAAATGCTAGAAAGAAAAATAGTCTTGTAGAACAAGGCATCTCTTAAAGCTCAAAGACAACATAAATGGTTTTCAAACATAGGCTGCAAGGTAAATAAAAGGACCCTGACCTTGGGCTCACTTTCCTTTCTCTCCATCAGAAATCCACAAACTTAACCCAACTAAGCTAATCTTGAGAGCCAAAGTGTCCTGGTTAAATGGTTCATAGGGATCAGCTGCTTAAACCAAAACTGAGAAAGCAGTAGACAGTCATTTTGCAGGGGTAACGGAAGAAATATATCATACTTTACTTAACTTTGCTTTACTAGATCTGTTGTAGTGTATTCACTAAAATAAGTAAATTTTCCCTCCAAGAATTTTTACATTCATGGTCATGATTGCTTATTAAAATTTGTCATACTTTGTTGAAGGGAGGGCAGGGGAATGGGGAAAAAAATAAGAACCACGATAGAGAATGTAAAGGTGCAAATTCCCAATGATGAATGTTATTATATTGTATATCTAAAATGTACCAATAAAATTAATAATAAAAAAATTTGTCATAACACGTGTTTGCATATAAAAAATAAACCAATAGTAAATAACTGCTTTTTGAAAGCCCTTCATAGTTTTTCTACCATGAATTTAGTTATTTCCTTAGTATTAATTATGGAATTATTCTAAATGTATAAAGTATTTTATATTTTAAAAAAGTAAACACCACCAAAATGATTTGGGAAAATTTTCTCAGTTTTTTTAGAGAAAAAAGAGGAATGGCTCATGCTAAGAAAATTGAACTGGTTCACAAAGTTAGTTTCATATGGGGCCATATGTGTAGTAAGTATTTTTTTTTACCATAGACTATTGTTACTTTACAGAACATCACATTCTTTATGTTAAATTGATAGGCCAGAATTTGAATTTGAAACTAGTTCTTAATTAATCATTGTCTTAATTTGTTTTGTGCTATTTTAACAAAATACCACAGGCTGACTAATTTATAACAACAAAAAATTTATTAGCTTACACTTCAGGAAACTGGGAAGTTGAATGCTGAAGTATCAGCGCCTATATAAAGTTATTAATCCACCACACACTTCCCTCTAGACTCCATCACCCAACAACGTTACACTGAAGATTTCTTTCTCTTCTTTCCTTCCCCCTTCCTTCCTCCCTCCTTTCTTTTCCTCTCTCCCTCCCTCCCTCCCTCTCTTCCTGTTTTCTTCTTTCCTTTTCTTGTGAGTGTGTGTTTGTGTATGTGCGTGTCTCTGTGTGTGCCTGGGGACTGAAACTAGAGCCTTATTTAGCTCTGAGCTACATTCGTAACCTATGTTTTTAATTTTATTTTTTATTTGGAGTCAGGGTCTTGCTAAGTCAGAGGTGCCCAGGCTGTGCTCTAACTTGTGATCTTCCTGGCTCAGCCTCCCTGAGTGCTGGGATTAGAGCATGTGCCTCCATACCTGGCTGAAGATGAAATTTCAACATGAGTTTGGGAAGAGACAAAAACATTCATATCCTAGCAGTCCTGTAACACTGTAATATTATGGTAATTAATTGATAAGAGGAGGTGACTTAGGTTTTAAATCTCACTTCTGTCATAATAATTGTTTTGGGCAAGGTATTTAAGCTTTTTAAACCTAAAATTTTTTTATTGTTATTTGTTTAAAATAGAAGTTATCTTTCAAAGAGTTTCTTACAAGGGCTGAAGTGAGGATAAATAGTACTGTATATAAGAATACATTCAATTAGTATGAGCTAAAAGTATATTGTTTAATGTGGAATGCAAGAAAGTTTTTGGCCTGACATTCTTTCTCTCTCTCTGTCTCTCTGTCTCACACATGCACACACACACACACACACACACACTCACACACACATGCTCACAAATACAGCCTCTGCTTGGAGCTCTTATCTTGCATCTTCTAACTTCCACCAAAATAGAATCTGCTTTTCTTGCTCCTGACACAGAGGAACCGTGAGGCTTTGTAAGCCATTGCAGCCTTCATTAATTTTGTTTGCTGGATTCTACTACAGAAAATCTTTTAGCAAATCCTCCACCCCCAAACTGCTTGGAAACTAAACACTTTCTGCCCTTGTAAAATGTTCAGGACATCAATTAAGCTCTTCCTCCTTTCCTTTCTTTTGTCCTGAAGATAACAGATTCTGAGCTTCCTTCTCCTAACAAGCATTTTTTTTTTCTTTTTTTTTGCAGGAAGAAAAAGTAGAAGTGTCTGCATGGAAATCTCTTTATTTAGTACCTGTTTCCTAAAACCAGATTCCAATGAGGTAATCAGTTTAGGGTCCTGGGAGAAAGAAGAAATTGAAGAAAAGGTGAACAGAAGTTAATTCTTTCAGGCTAAAAAAAAATTAGGATATTGGAGAACTTGGATGGAGGTGCAGTTCTGTAGACAGGACATTCAGTGGTGCCCTTTATTCTGCAGAGAAGTATCAGGAACTGTTAAGGATAAAGCCACATGATTCCCAGCCTTAACAAAGCTGATGAGGCAGAGAGGTAGCAGGGTGGAGGGAACTGAATGAACCATGGTCAATGGACTAGTAAGTTTCTCAGGAGCTGGCACACACTGATGATCAAGAACTTTAGGAGCATCCCAGAGTTTTATGTTTTGTTTTGCTTTGGTTTTTTTGTTGCTGCCCATGACCAACATTGAATTCTCTAATTGGCAAATAAAAAAGAGACACACAGCTAAGATTACATTTTTATAATTGTTAACACTGAAATTTAAATAAGGTACTACTTGCTTGTAGAAAGTGAGGTTTCTCTGATACTTTTATGTAATACAGTCTGTGCTTTGGTGTAAGGTCTCAAGAGAGTGATAGTACAAGAAGCAAAATAGCACTTAAGTCAAAAGGCCTTTGTCCCCATATTCTCTGCTGGATGAAAAGCTAACCTGTGACTCCAGGATTTGGAAACCTCAACTTGCAATGGGACTTTAACAAGCCTTTGCTGAACTACAGGCAGGAGACTCAGGTTTAGTTGTATGATTTGTTTTAACTGTGACTTTGCTTGAGTTAAGTAAAGGGTCCTTATAACACTAGGATATGGTTTTCTTCAAGTTAGTTACTTTTATGTCTTTACTACACAATTTTTTTTTTGTTTCAGGGTCTCCCTTTGTAGTTCAGGCTGTCCCTGAACTCACTATGTAGCCCTAGCTGGCCTCAAACTTGTGGCGATCCTCCTGCCTCAGCCTCCCAGGTGCTGGGATTGCAAGCATGCTCCACCACACCCAGCATTTGCTACTTTTTTTTTGGGGGGGGCGGGTACCGGGGATGGGGAATCTGAGCTAAATCCCCAGCCCTACTACACATTTTTAAAGAATGAAGTTTTAATGGACACTAGTTGATATAAAATATACTGAACACATTTAAGTGGACAATTTGATAATTTTAGAAAAGATACATAGACCCACTGGAAAATCAAGATAGTGAGCATGTCTATCATTCCTCCAACTTTCTTCATTGCCCTTTATGATACATCCCTTAGTTCTTCCAGTCCATTTACCATCCACCTGAACCTCCAACCCAGCCAATCACACATTCATGTTGGTCACAATCTGTTATTCTGGCATTGTGGAGCTTTTATATAAATATGCAATGCAATACATGCTCTTCTTTTCTCAGAATTTTTTCCTCACCATAGTGATTATGAAATTCATCCATTTTGTGGTTTATATCAATAATTCATGTTTTTTATTGCTGAGTGTATTTTAATTTATGGTTATACCAATATATCTTTATCTATTAACCGGTTAATGGATATTTGGGTTGTTTCCAGTTGTTTCTTAAAAAGAAAAAGGCTACAAATACTATTCATGTGCAAGTCTTGGCTACATTCTGTAGTAAGTGTCTGTTTAACATTTTAAGAAAACATAGAAGCCTCCAAAATGGTTATATTTTACATTCTTTTCAGATGTATATGAAAATTCCAGTTTCTTTCCATATTCACAAGCACTTGGTATAGGTACTACTTTTAATGTAACTATTCTTTTAGATGTGTAGACCTATCTCATTTTGCATTTCTTTGATAACATAGTATTTTCATGATTTTATATTCTATCCATATATTGTCTTTCCTTGTCACCTAAAATTATATTTATTTTTGTTGTTTTAGTACCAAATTGTTAATATTCTTTCTATGTACTTTGTATATTTCACTTGTGTTTGTCAAAGAATTTATTGAAAAATATTTTATCAATTTTGTTCTGTATAGATAAATAGAAAAAAGT
>NW_004624755.1:4450396-4491007 GCF_000247695.1 Heterocephalus glaber
TAGTATTTTACATCTAGCAATTATATAATGATAATGCATATTATATAAATATGTGCCTGAGGGATTGTAGATAATGATAAGATTTTGATCAAGCCAGAATCAGATTTTTCTCCAAATTTAATATTTAAAAACAGAGACATTGACCAAAACTCTAGAGAAAATACAAACAATAGCTAAATTTATATCACCTGGAGCTCTAATCACTCTCTGACTATTTAGAACCTGAAATGTAGTCCCTTAGTTGGACATGTGTCATCAGTGACAGGAAGCAACTGATAAAGATAAATCTGTTTCCACCCAGTTCTTAGCATATTAGGACCTTTTCAGTGTTAGAAATAACATCTTCTTTTAATCTCCATTTCACCTTCCATTTTTTAAAATTCCCTTTTTCATGTATGACTGCTATTTTATTATTAGGCTTCATGCTAAGAAATTGAATAGGTGGGAAATGTAATACATGTGGCCCTTTTATTCATAGAGCTTAGAATTTAAGGAGATAAACCTCTACCAAATTAGTATCTAATTAAATTTAAAATTGTACTGATCCTTCTGCCTAGAAATAGCTAAATAAATCATAGTTTCATTGTAGCTAAATAATTTGTATATAAATAAATGTCTCTTATGAATGAAAGAAATTCCATGAAAGACACAAACTACCGAAGTTTTCCAAGGAAGATATAACACAGCAGCTTTAAATATACTAAGGCAACTGAATTTGTAGTCTAATTCTTTCTCACAAAGAAAATTTCAGATTGAGATCGCAGTGGTCATAATTTCTACAAGCATTTAAAGGACATATACAACTAAATAAATGTAAATTTTCAGAAAGTTTAAAAGGTTTAAAAGTTTCAAAGTTTAAAAGGAGGGTAACTTTTTAAATACATACTATGATAACAAGAATAACTTCTTATCAAAATCAGAAAAAAAACAGAAAACTATTGAGCAATACAGTTTTGCATTTAGATGCAAAACTTCTAAATTTAGCAAGTCAAATTTGTGCATATAGAAGTTATACCTCTTAAATGAATGAGAATTAAGTTATCTCCAAATGCACAGTGTTTTACATTAATCAATAAAATTCACAATAACATCAAACTAAAATATAAAAAAGTGATCTGAATAGACATAAAAAATCATTTGACAAAGTCTAACATATCTAATGAAAACTTCCAGCAAAACTAGAAATAGATGAGACCTTTTATTGCCCAGTAAGTCACTTAGCATTTGTAACTTTTAAAATTCTTTCTTTTCCCTTTTTCAGTAGTTCTATTATATTTACAAATTTCACTGTTCTTTTCTTTTACCATTTCTAATCAGCTATAGGTTCTACCTAGTACATTTTCTTCTCAGACAATTTAATTTTCTTCCCTACAGGGTATTTTTTCCTTCTACTTAACTTTCTAAACTTATGGAACGTAATTTTAAAACTGTTCTCTTAATTTTTTTTTTTTGCTGCTAATTATAAAATCTGTGACAGTTCTAAGTTGGTTTCAAATGTTCGACTTTTATCCTTGTGAATTCTACTTTTTTGTACTTTGACCTTTATTCTGAGATGCAATTAAGTTATTTCAAAAACAGTTTGATTTTTCAATTATTACTTATTAAGTTTATAAGCTTAGACCAGAATGGTATTTAGTCTAGGGTCAATTATTTCCCACTGAACAGACAAGATTTTTCTTAGCATTCTCTCCAATAACTATGAATAATGGAATTTTTCCAAACTGACCAGAGGGAAAAGGAACTATTGCCTGCACTTTGTTAAAACCATGCTCTCTAAATTTTTCTAGTAATTCTTCCCTGACTTCAGCCAGTTTCCTCATATAACTTCATCAATCAGTACTGAGCAATAAGCATGAGAGGCGAGGGAAGGAGAAAACTCTGCCTGCCTCTGCATCTTGCCTCCCTGTCCTGTTCTTTGCCCTGCTTGGTCCCTAACCTCCCTTCCTCCTTCCCTTCCTTCCTCCCTTGTCCTCTCTTCCTTGTCCTTCTTTTCTCTATTTTTTTAGATGATATTCTTCCATTCCTTTTCAAAGATAACAATTTTACATATTTAGTATATATTTTTATTTATGCATTCTTTTAAAATAAAAATATATATAGAGAGATTATGTGGAAATATTTTAATTTATATTAAAATATATTTGTGCTTTTCATCTCTTTTTTTCCTGGCTTTCTTATTGTTGTTACTGTTCAGTACTGAATTTATAAGATACAGCTACATTTTGTTATATGTGTTTATTCCTTGCTTCTAATATTATTTGATGTGTTTATCTACATTTCTCTATCTGCTTTCTAGATGAGTGGCACTCAGAGTGCCTATTATTCTTTGCTACCTCATAACATCGTGTACTGAATGCCCTAATAAATACCCCCTTCTGGACCTGCAGAAGGAATTCCACATTACATATTCCCAGGAGCAGAATTGCAAAAACAAAATGTATGCATAAATGTGATTTGATAGTGTATTGCTGGTTGTTATCCAATATCGATTCTGTAGCCTATAGTGACACCACTAGTGTTTGAAAATTCCCCTATCTTAATACTCATGAACATACTTAAAATTATCCAGCTTTTAAAGTTTCACTAAGAAAACAGATGTAAGGTAAAATCTCATTGTTATCATCATTTGCTTGTTTCTTATTTTTAATGACCTTATGAATATCTGCACATTTTTACTAGCATTTCAGTATTCCTCTTCTGTAAATTATTGTTTATAAACTTTCTTACTTATTTGCTAAAATTTCTGTATAATGGTTGTTGTTTTGAAAACCACATATGTGTTATTTGTGAAAAAGATAAGAAATATTCTCAATCTCAATTTCTGTTATTTGCTATAAATAGTTGAAATAGTATCCAACAGAAGTAATGCACTTTCCATACACAAATTTATTCCATTTCATGCTAGCTGCTGAGTTAACAATGGGTTAACAGAAGACTGCCCTACTAGTCCTGATGAAGATCAAGTCCTCACACTAAGCTCCAAGAGCAACTAATTATATTACTAATACTCAGGTGTCCCAAAAAATGTTTATAGAGCATTGCATGCTGATAGGAACTGCTGTTCTACTCCTGAATGTCATATACATTATTCATAATGCATGGCACCAAAGCTGAATAATTAATATCTCAATATCACTGATAATCCACCCTCCCCTTCCACATGCCAATATACAATTTGGAAATTCTTTTTGATGCATGCCCAAAGTGCATATCACACTGTGCAAGAGTTCTACATTCTAAGATATATGCATGTACTTTAAATCTGAAACACAGCTATTGTGAGTCTTATAACTCAGTAATTACATCTTGCAAAACTCCATACATAAAAATGAGAATTTTTACCTATATACTTCGTTGAAAATTGAAAAGTTGGTACAAATCTAGTAAACTATTCATTTTGAAAGAACAGTAACAGAACTCAATGTCAGGCTCAATATATATGCAGAAATTTACCCTCTTGACAGTGTAATTTGAAAATTGATGATTACAAAATTAAACTGGCAAGAAATTATAGGAAAAGATTTTTCTGTGAAGGACAAAGCTTCTAGACAACATCACTTTCTGGGAATTAATATTCTTTTATAAAAAGAAAAGAGACTTTCTCCTTTCTTAAGTAACTATGGTAGTATATCATTTTTTTTTATTACATAAAACTCTAAAGTTTAAGTTAAAAGATATTATCTACGGCTATCTTTTAGCCAGCATTCTTTTAGGTTCACTTAATAGTTCCATCAGCATTGCTAAATATTCATTTAATAGGTGAATCATATATGCCATTCTTCTAAGAGTTCTTACATCTCTAGAATACTGATTTTTAAAAATATCTAGAGTCATATAAGGTAATGTAATTGCGAGGTCAAAATTAAGTATAAGAATGATATGCATTATGTATTTATAAGAAATACCAATTCTTGAATTCCAATTGCTTATAAGTCACAATCTGGCATATCTGTTATTCTTAAATCTAGTGAGGATTACATTTGAAATTAAAAAGATGGAGAATATAAAGTTATATAGAGAGACTAGATATGGAATCCCAAAATAGCACACTTGTCAAAAGTGACTTCAAATTAGGGTGACAGGCGAGAAATATAAAAATGGAGATATGGAAATAGCCAACTTGATTAAAAATGGGTATATGAGTTAGTGCTATTTGGAGGTTAATAAATTCTGATTCTGTTCTGACACATTAGGAAATGTGCTGTATTTGCACCATAGGCCATTTAGACATGTTTTATCTAATGGGGCCCAGATTTCTCAGGAAGGCATTTCCATTCCTCTTGAGAGTCCAGTGTCCTGCAGCATAAAGACTTGCAATACTTTTGATAGTAATTCATCCTCAACATGACCAAGACATGATTATTTCAACTTGTATGTACAGGAAGGCTCCCTGCTGTTCTCAACACTGTGAGAGTCATTGTCGCTCACTCTCCCTGAAGTTGCAGAGTTTATTTTTCTCCATTAACAAGAGAACATTTCAATTCAGTTGGCGTTCCTTTAGTCACTGAGTTGGCATTACTACTAACTTCAGCACTTTGAAATTCTTACAGTCAACTTTTAGATCGCAATCCTCATACCATTACCCATAGTAATGGCTTTCAAACAATACAACTGTAAGAGACAGCCTGGGAATTACCTAGAGAAGGAAAGGTGGAAAAGTAGCTCTGTTGAAAGTCAGGATCTCCTGTGACTGAAAAATTTCCTTTATGCATCCACTGAACCTCAAATGGACCTTTCCTATTGACAAGCTAAAGGTATTTTTGAGAATAGGATAGTCAAGCAACAAAAACTCATTTCCTCCAAATTGAAGTGAATTGCTAAAGCTATTGCTTGAAAGAGTGACCTCTTCTGAAGGTAGGGCGGAAGAGCTTAGCTATGTTCTTCTTCTAGCTGTGTGCAGTTAGCAGAACTGTCAAACACCCCTGGTCCCATTAGGCAGCGCCCTTTTGAGCAAGGAGGAGAGAAGAGGTTCTTCATGATAGTGTGATTCTACAGATGAAGCTATCTTTTACATTTTATCTTATCATTGAATAACTGTGTTACCATACCCTTGGTTGTTCAACTTATTCATTGCTCACATAATTTAATTTTTAAAACATATATAAATGAACACCTGAATGAATTGCCTTTAACATTTAGCCTGTGGCATATGTGCAAATACATAGTGTCAATGCCCAAAGTAATTCCCCATGGAGCTCTAAATACATTTACCAGATGCATGTTCCATGCCACAGTCTGATGGACAGTGTCTCTAAGTTGACATTTCTTCCTGCTATTTTGCATAGGTCGGGTGAAAAAGGTTAAAAAATGTGACAGTTAAGCATTTCAGTATTCCTTGATTCCACATAGAGCAGAGTGTAGAATTTTATCCATATTTTTCCTTTATATAAAAATGGATTCACAGCATCGACTATGGTTTTACTTTATCATTTAAGGGTCATTACCTCAGTTTCTCTTAAAAAGGAAAATATAATTACATGAAACTGTATAAAAAATAACAAATATCTCATATATGAATCTGCCATAAAAATGTCATTACATATATTGAATCTTTGTGCACTTACCTAAACAGTTTTGCAATGAATTAATATATTTTGCTGGGTCTGACAATATTTTCTAAATTTTATAATTGTTTCCAAGACATTAGAGAAGATATGCATGTGCTCTCAGACAGCCAGAACACGGGATTCCATTTCGCCAAAATACATAGGAAAAATATGAAATCATCAGGAAAATGATGATAAATGAGCAATCAACAAATGTCCTTATGTGAGGCACTTTGGTTTGAGCTGGCTGTGCCCATAACCAGTTTATGTAACAGTTTACATAAAAACTGGACTTTCATCTTAACTGCAAAATGCTCAAGATGAAACTGTATGATATTTATGATTCTGCATTTTAATCTTGTATTCCTCTTACTGTTTGACTACATTAATCAGAGAGGTTAGGTACCATTGCCAAATCCTAGTTAGATAACTTTCTCAATTCAAGATATTCATTAAATATGTATGTCATCAAATGGTTGCACATTGGGAATGAAAGGACATCATGAGCATACGTATTCTTTTGCTAAGATACCATACAGGTTTGAAATTATGTAATGGACAAGGATAACTATCAGAAAAGTAAATTGAAGATGATATTAAGAAAATTCATTTTGTTCTACTCACTACGCTTCCATAGAGGTCATTGCCATGACATTTGAAGTGGAAATGAAAGTTTTAAGTTTTAAGTGAGAGAAAGTAGTGAGAGAAGTAGAGATAGAGAGAAAAGTTTTCATCAGAGAAGAAAGTCAGTCAGTCTTACACAAGCTTTTTCTTCTGCAGTTTGAGTGAGGCATATGATGGTGAGTAGCACATGAGTTTGATCTTGAACTAACCTGACATGGTTTTGGAGACAAAATTATCAGTAAAGCAGCATGGTCAGGAGAAAAGCATCAAGGAGAACAGGGGAGGCTAATTTAATTGCCTTTGTTCCTCAGTGACACAGCTTAAATTGAGCTTGCATTTCTGAGAGCACAGGGATATTTGCATGCTTGGATTTTCATAAGTGAAAAATGAACTCAAAGCACTTGGCCTAGAGATAAGGTATCACTTTTTATTTGAAGAGCAAAAAATGAAATACAGCAGAGAATCAAAGAAATCTGAAAATTCTGTCATTTTTCTCCTGATTTTCTTTGAGGGGGTAGGGGTGAAAAGTTTCAGTTTAAATGTAAAAAATATAGTAAAAGGGTAAAAAAGGAGAAAGCTAAATACATATCCCAAATATATGTTCTGGAAGATAAGCCGCAACTCATGGCTATAAATTAGGGAATCTTATATGAATCATACTGATGATTCATTTATTTATATATGAAAAAGGTCATATTAAAAACTGCTTGAAACTGATTCATATCCAGACAAATTCTGGAACTAATGTGTTGTGTAGACAAATTTTGTCTATATGATTAAATTTACAAATAATCTGGAAAATAGCAAATGAAGAATTCTAAGCTATTCTAGGAAAATAAAGAAAAATTGGAGAATCTCCATTAATTTCAAGGGTTGAAAAACTTGGAACTCTCACTAAAAATCTGGCAGTGTTGTGATTTCCTGGAGGTGGACATAATTAAAACACACACACAAAAAAGGCAATTTGCATGCTTTGCTTCCAAAGCCTCCAGTAAGTTTAGATTTTATTTGAGTTGATTTATTCTGTATTGCTTTGAGTTTGCTGTTATTAAGTGTCTTATCTATGATCATTGTTGGAGATTTTATTAATGTTCAAGCATCGAGTAATGAAAAGTTAATAAAGCTATTATAAATATAATGAAAACTATAACTTTGCTGCAGAGGTAAATAATTAAGTGCTTGTGAAATACTAAAGCATAATTCAGTAGTGCTTATGAACCATATAAATTTATAAAATTCAAACAAAGGAAACATCAATAAATGTAAAGCATCACTGTGAAGAAAAGGAAAGAATAAATTCCAGCTTGATTTTTCTGCTCAAGTTGGGGATCAATGAGAAGTCATAGGGATCAACCAGTTATAAATAAAAAGAGAACTAAGAATAGTGATAATACTTACACTGGAGAATATGTTTTTTACTTTGTTAGTCATGTAGTTTTGCAACTCGAAGTTGAATCTGATCACTCAGCTTATAGTACTGCTGGAGAATTTTAAACATACACGTATTTGGAATTAGGAAAATAAACTGTCTTGAATATTTGTATTTTCAACCATGTGATCCCAGTTTGGCAGAGTAAGTAGAAAGAGGGTAATATCTACATTATATTAATTTCACACATGGATTTTTTTGCAGTTGTACTATAAAAAGAAATGAAAATTTATAAGTGCTTTAGACATTGCTATTAAATTTTTAATAACTATATAATTATAGATGTCTTTTCATGTCATGCTTAAGATATGGCAAGAGAAGGACTGAGATATGCAGCCCAGGTGCCATATTTAAAATTATTTCTGAAGCATGTCCTCATTGTCCTTGTCTTATTTTAATTATTTGATGTACTGAGAGAAGGAAGAGAACAGAACCCAATGAGGAGAGTTCATAGTGCTTCACTAAAAATAGTTTCAATGAAGTTCCACTTATTTCTTAGTTAAGATTTTGAATACAGACAATAAAATCTGAATTTTAAAAATGGTGCTAAAGTAGAAGTCTTAGCCTACAATGATTTAATGGATAAAGGGATGAATTTCAAATATGCGTGAACTGTTTAAACAATACAAAAATAGTTGTCTTCTGGTGTAAAGGTGCCAGGGCATGACAGATGTAGAAAACACCTTTTAATTCCTATGTAAAGTTCATAAAAGCTAAATAGATGGGGTATTCATATTGTTTGGATAAAGCCCCAAGGCAAGGTAAATGCTGCACAGGCAATAAATACATGAGTAATTGTCCCGGTTTAGATATAAATGTCCTGCACGAGTTTTATGTTCGGAGGTGGAGCCTGGTTGGAAGAAGTGGGTCACTGGGGGATGACATAAAAGGGTACGTTCATGTCCCCAGCTCCTCTCCACTCTCTCTGCTTTCTCACCACTATGAACATGAGCAGCATTCCTCCACTAGGCCCTTCCACCACACTGTTTCTGTGTTGGAACCGTACACTGAACCCACTGAAACTCTGAGCTAAAATAAACTTCTTCTACTTTAAGTTGAAGATATCAGCTATGTTGTGTTAGTGGCATGAATGCTGACTAATAAAGGAAACTGGTGCCATGAGTGAAGTTTTTGCTGTGACTGTACTTGACCATGTGGTTTAAAAACCGTTGAAACTTGTTTGTAGCAGGAGTTCAGAAAAGTTTGCAAATTTTTGGAAACACGGGGTAAAGAAGCCTTAGAATGCTGTAAGAAGAGTAAGTAGAAATTGATGGGAAATAACTCAGAAGACCAGAAATACTAAAAGAAATGCAGACAGTAAAGACCAACCTCAGGATATTTCAGTTGGGAACAAGAGCTCCATTGGCAATAAATAACATGTGCATTACACTCTAGCAAAAAGTTTGTCTACATTTTCCCCAAGTCCTGAGATTTTTCCCTGGGAATGAGATTAAAGACACTGTCCTAATTTATCTGATAAGAGGAAAGTTCAAGGCAGTCCAACATTTAGGCTATGTCATGGGTGCTATGGCTGCTTTTACCTTGAACTACAGTGAGAAACAGGAGCAAAAAGCAGATATTAAAACTTTGCAGTTTTACCAGAAAGGAAATGCCTGCAGTTAGTTCCCAGAAAAGCAGTGTTTCTGAAAAAATTAGAATTCAAAAGAAATCAAGTACTTTGGCTAAGGACAATAGATAAGATGACTTGAAGGGTTCTCAGAAATTATCCAGACAATACCCTTCTAGGCTCAATAGTGCAAAACTGTGATGCTTTCATTTGAGATGATAGCACCTGGGAAGCTCAAGAAGGGCCTGGGATTCATTTCACTATGCTTAGCCATTTAGGTGTTTAACAGCCTCTGTAGCCATAGTCCAAGGTGGGACAGATTTCTGCTTGGACAGGCACCAGACCTTTGTGTCATCCAGAGGGTGCTAGTTTTATAGATATGCAGGTTGCAAGAGTTGTGGAGCCACAGAGGGTTCAATCCAAATTTAAAAGATGTCCTGGGATACCAAGACATGTGCCGTTAAGAGGGCTGTGTGTAATATTTTGAGAGTTAAGCCAAAAGTGCAGTGCAGGGCTGGAGATTTAGCTCAGTGGTTTCACCGCCTGCTGCGCAAGCACAAAGACCCGAGTTTGGTCCTCAGTACCAAACAAAGAAAAAAAAAGTGCAGTGCAGATCCTAGGAATTTAGAAATAGCAGGGACGTGGACTGTTTACTGAGGAATGGTGCAGTCAGTGAGGACAGCGAAGCCAAGAGAGAGTTTATATGGGCTGCAACTGGAAGGGACATAGGAGCAGGGGGCTGCACACACCCTCTGGAATTAACATTTCACTGCGACCTGCATGGATGCTGAATGTGGAGCTGGGGAATTTAATGTTTGTCCTGCTGGTTTTTGGTTTTGCCTTAGTCTGATACCTTTGTCTCTTTCTATTGTTTCCTATTGGAATGTGATGGTTTACCTTATGACATTGTATGCTGGAAGTATTTTTTTATTTATTTTTATTTTTATGTGGGTTCACATCTTATAGTTTAAGTCTGAAGAAAATTTGGGCTTGAACTTTTCAGAAATGCTGGAACTGTTAAGATTTTTCGACTCTTAAAAATGAACTAAGCATATTTGCATACTGAGATTAACATGAGCCTTTGAGGGACCTGAGGGCAAAATTTTATGGTTTAGATCTAAAATATCCTACAAAAGGCTCCTATTCAGAGTTGGAACTCGATTGGAAGAGATGAGTCATAGAGGTGTGATGTGGAAAGGGCCATTCTTGACTATGGCTACTTCTCTCTCTCCCTGCTTCCTAGCTGCCATGATAAGAGCAGATTTCTTCTGCCAGGCCCTTCCACTATGCTGTTTCTGCCTTGGAGCCAGCCAACCATGAACTGTACCCACTAAAACAATGAGCCAAAATAAACTTCTCTCTTTAGATTGTGGTTATTAAGAATTTTGTCATAGCAGATGGAAAGCTAATAAAATAATAATTAAGGTAATTATTAAATGAACACAAAATTTAAGACTGGTGTACTTGTTTTACCAGTCTTTGACATGGTAAAATATTTGGGGCTAACCTCTAGATCTTACTGGATTGAACTACCCAAATATTGTTCTAATTTTCTGTAAACAAAAAGAAAATCACTGACTATGTGCATTTGTGGATCATGTATTAGACATTCCAGGATTTTAATTAACATAGACAAGGTCAGGAGACTACATACATCTATGGAATATTTTTTTTAATCTTATTTTCTCTTTGTTTTAGACCCTGTTTTACAATCAGGGCAAGGAAGTATAGTGTTATTTAATGAGGTATCTCAAAAATGCCACCTCTCCTTATGTTCCATACATAGCATGTACAAAATGATCCCATGTTGTATCATCTAATGATATTGTGGCTATCTTAGTTTGTATAGTATACTGTAACATTTGTGCCAAAATAAAATTGTCTAATAATATAATTCTTAAAATGTCTCCATCAGAAAGCAGCATATAACAGTATACATTTACCTTTTATACATGCCATTATTCATGAATTCAGACACACAAAAATATACATACTTTGCTTTTTTTTTTTGGATTTAACATTTTTGATAGCTTTTAAAAAATTATGTGCATTTTAGATGTTTTCATATTGGGAAATAATAAAATGCTTTTTACCACTAATCAATAAAATAGCATCAGTGCCAAGTATAATTTCAGAACCAAAATTAATAACAAGACTTAATTAAAATTATTGTACTGGTTTTTCCATATTACTTTCATATAGTACCATATGTTAAAATTCATATTTTTGCATATAATTTTTAGCCTACTTACTATTACATGAATTTGTATATAATTTTAAAGTGCTTATACTTTTGGCTCCTTAAATATTGAAACTCAGAAAATTGGGTTGATCATAGATATTAAAATTATAAATTATTATCTTTATGTTTAAGGAAATTATCAATGCCTTATGCTGCAATTTTAACTAGTATCTAATCAATTGCTTAAAAGGAAACTGTAATTTTGTGGGCTTAAATTTCAATCTGTTTACACATTTCCTTGATATCTCCCATTATTGGCTCCCAAATTTTATTATATGGAAAAATAAATTGAATACAACTCCTAGCTGTGATCCTATCCTCATATTTTGATGCTATTCTACCTTAGAGCCCTAGTGCTGGATCCTTTACATAGCTGATTATGTTACTCTGGGGATAGCAAAAAAATAGAACTGATGAGATTTATTTTATATAACTGGCCTACACAATTATGGAAGATGAGAAATTCTAGGATCACATATTTGCTTAATATAAAGAAACATTTGAAAGGTGGCAGCATTACTGATTTGAAGTCCAAAGACCAGAGAACCAAGAGAACCAATAGAATAAGACCATATTCACCTATAGGAAAAAAGTTCATGTCTTATTCAAACAGCCTGGCAGGAAGAGATAAAATGCTTCTTTATCCATTTTTTGTTCTATTAATGACCTCAGAGATTTGGATAATCACCAATTATACTGGATGGGTAATGTGTTTTACTAGTCTACTGATTAATATACTAATCTCATCTATAAACATTCTCACAGGCACACCTTGACATAATGTGACCCACTGATCCAGTCAAGTTGACACATAACATACATCATCATACTCTTTAATACTGGTTCAGTTACACTGAATATTGATGTTTGAGGTAGATCAACTTCTTTCAGCATAAGTATCCAATAATGCCATCCCTACATATAAGAATCAGTATGAAGATGCCTCAAAGAACAAGGACTAGAGGTCCCATTTGACCCAGCTATTCCCCTTCTGGGTATCTGCCCAAAAGAGTTAAAAGAATCATACTACAGCGATATAGGTTCACCCACGGGCACATGGCTAAAACATGGAAACGGCCCAATTGCCCATCAGCTGGAGACTGGATAAAGAAAATATGTTTTTTTAAAAAAAAATAAAGTGGAGTACTACTCAGCCATAAAGAATGAGAAATTAGAGGCATTTATAGCTAAATGGATGCACATTGAGGCGATATTCTTAAGTGAGATAAATAGGATACACGTGTAAATACTGAATAGTTTCTCTGGTGTGAGACACTGGAAGTGTAAATAAGGATCAAAATGTATAATAGATAATGTGAAATTGTCAGAAAAGGTGAAAAGGGGAAGGGGAAGGGGAAGAAGTAGGGAAAGGAAAGAAGGAAATGGAATTGATATGAGAAAATGAAAAAATGGAAACAAAGTCTTTGTAAATAGAGAGGGGTGGAGGGGTTGAAGGGAGGGCAGGGGAAGGGGGACAATAAGAATCAAGATATATTACATAAAGGTACAAATATCAATAATGAATGTCAGCATATTGTATACCTAAAATATACCAATAAAAGTAACTTTTAAAAAAAAGAATGCAAAAATAAAGAGAATAGTTTGAGATAAACCTAAACATCATTGTAATCTCTAGGGTAACATCTAGAGATGAAAGGCCACTATTTCTTTATATCCTTACTTGAAATGGCTCAAAATTGGTAGAATCCACACTAAACACTGAATAAAATGCCCAAGAAATCATCTCCATTTGAGTGTTGTATGTAATATAGAATAATACAAAGAAGAGTTTAATACTATGTGATCCAAAATTGGAGACACATGTTCAAACTCTGGAGCTATTTCAACTTTATGGATCATTTCCCCAAAAAGGAGAATGGATGTTAATAATTATTTATTATTACTGTACAGAAATATCTCTGTATTATTTGTATTCATTATAATGCTTAATCCTAACTATAATTATGTGATGTGTACTAGTATTATTCCATTTTACATTTGAGAACACTATGTCATAAAGATGCTAAAATATTCTTATGAGTACACCTTTGCCAAATGGTGGAAGCAGAAAACAAATTCAGATCTACTGGTCTTCAAAGTTTGTGTTATACATACAAGTTTTAGTTCACAATAACATTACATGATTACTGGTTGTTGGGATGGTTAGTATTGTCAATAAGAAGCAAGAAAGAGTCTTTGCATATAAGGTAACCTAGAATCTCTCACAAGGCTTGCATTCTCTCAAGGAGGACTAACTTCAGAAGAAATTAGGCTGTAAGCTACATGTATGTTTAGAAACACTCTTTCTTTTAGATTAGAAGCTTACTGTACTTGTATTTCTGGAATAAATATGTTATAGGACTTAGTATATTACAGTGCCTGCATACAATTTGGGGATAATTGAAAAAGGCAAAGAAATCATCCCTGATTAAATTTGCAAATGGTTGTCTGGAGAACCATTATAATTTATGAGGATTTGTAGCTCAGAGAGTAAATAATACCAGTGACAGCATTTCCTCAGAGAACAGAAGATCAAATCTGTTGCAAAGTAAGTGCCAATTCTTCTTCTCAAAAACAAAGAGATAATAAATGATGCTCCGTTTGTTTCAATGCTTACGACCCTCCTGGCTGCTTAAGAGCAGAGGGACAAGATTTAACTCCTTCATATCAGTTGAATTGATGCATATCTCTGTTGCATCCAACTGCCTGAAACTCTCAAAGACAGCATAAGTAGATGAGGTAAATTGTTATATAAGAGGACCCTGTATAATCATACCTGCTATTTCTGGCATACCCAGAAATGTTGGCTAATTTCCTTCAATAATTCTGTTTTGTTATTTTTGCCTGCAATATAATAATAAAAACTTCTTGCTATATGTTGTGTTCCTATTATTTTAAAAGGTGACAAGTGCTTTGCAATTAACATTACTGTGTTTGGCAAAGCATATTGAGTATGAGAAAATATGATTTGTGGTCCTGCATATCCGAGCTAACCCCAAAGTCCAGTATGCAGATTGTAGCACATTTAACTCTACCTTCAGCTCTTCCACACCACATAAATTGAAAGCTAGGCAACTTGACATTCAAATGACTTATTAAAAATTGAGACCCTGGATCTCACCACTTTAGCATCTGGTAAAGTCAGCAAATATGAAGAACAATTTATGAAACTCGGAGTGCTGTTGGTTAAATGTTACCCTACATGCACCAGTGTTGCCATTTTAATTAATATATATGTCCTTTTTAAAGAAGTAGAAATTTGTTATGTGAAAAATGTATTTTCCTATTCTGTGAGCAATATCTGGCCTGTATTAGTATCTTCTTATGTAGCTTTAATGATCACTTGACATTTAGCATTTCCTAGCTAACAATGCAATGAAATAATTCATATTTCTTGAATGGAGTACAAAATTCTAGAGGGCAGTCATCATATTCTACATGCATTTTATTAATTGATTAATTATTCCAACACAAAATTGGAATATAGTAGGATTAGTAAATACCATAAAATTGATGAATCACTGTTCACATGCTAGATACAACAGTGTATGTGTGTTAGCTGATTACGTTTTAGGTTTTAGTAAGTTGGACAAGAAATGAAATAATATATGAAACATATAATAGTGTCTGTAATAAAATACATGCTATGATAAACATATAGTTTCCTTTTATGCCTATCCTTAATTTTATGTTCTCCTAAAAGCATTTGCACAGAAAATATGCACACACAATTCTCCCCAGGCAGAATTTTTGTTTTCATATGGGCACTATATACATTCCAGAATGGTATCATTACACATAGCATGCATAATGAATCTGTGTATGCTCAATTCTATCGTAATGGTCACCACTGAAACTCATATATGCTGGCTAAGAAAGTAAGAAAGATGAGTGATCTCCATCCATTTTGTGGAGAAAAGAACATCACTATGAATTGCTTTTATGAGAAATAGTATAACACAAGTCCAGCTTCAGAAAAAGATACTTCTCATTTTGCATTTCACAATGATTTATCCATACTTTCTTCGGCTGATCGTACTAAATTGTTTTGTTTTTGAAAAACAGAAACAGATTAGAAGAAACCACTGTGCAGAGGAAAAATGTTCTTCAGGAAGAAGAGCAGAAAAAGAGAGAAAACATTATTAAGATGGCTGGTTATAGAATTATTTTCTTTGCAATTTGGTTTTTAGACCCAAATGGCAGCCTTTGAACTCACATTGTTGGCCACAACAACTTAATAGGTTAACAAGAAATCAAAGCAGCCTTTATTATAGAAAATTAGAGTATACCAGCTGCAAAGAAGCAAAAGCACAAGCGTATACACAGAGGTCAGCAGCACTTGAAAATTAATTCCATTTCCTAGTATGCTATGTGCACAATAATTCAGAGTAAATGACAATACATTATACTCTAAGTCCATAACCTTAGAAAATAAAAGCCTAGTTGGTGCTTGACTTACAAGAGGAAAACAAGCTTACAGTGCATGGGTCTGTGTTGTTTGGCAAGTAGTCAATAAAACTGTACCTTATGACTTTCTCTCCTAAAGGTTCTAATCTAAACAATTTATTTCAGGCATGTAAACCCTGTTTTTCAGATTGTAGCTATTGTCAGTATGTGCAGCAGCATCAGCAATAGCTGACACAATTTTTGGATTGAGAGTCTCAGAGCTCCCCCATCTGTCTCCATAATGGCTAGATTTTGTACCAGATCCACGCAGCATGTCAACTATAGTAGTCTCCCCTAACCTTTATAACAGCCAATTTCCTGCATCCAATGTCGCTCACCCTAAAAGCAATGTTGAAGGATATTATACAAAAGACCTGAAGCTGATCGAGCTGAGAGGACATTAACCACCAGCACACTAATTGCTGAGGCCAACCATTTGCACATTGCAGCCCACTTCAGCCAGGAAATGAGAACATTTTTTTTTCATGCTTGAAGTTAACTTGCTTGCCTCTGTGAACCCGGGACAGTGTTTAAAGACAAGAAGAAGGTCTGTAAACAAAGCCACTGTTTATTTTTGTGTGAGAGTTATCTGGATGCTCCAGTTGGCTCTCTAAATGTATTTCTCTCTCATCAACAATGGGATAGGAGAATTGAATGTGATGTGTTTGTCTTAGTAAAAGGTATAACTAGATTCCGGGGGGAGACAAAGTGTTTTGCTTTGTTTCTGCTCCAGTTCTCTACTGAGAAATAAAACTGAGAGGATTCAATTCTTTTCCCTGCAATGAGCTTGTAGCTGCCATGTCTCACTGCTCAGAGCCATGGTGCTGATTGTTGTGTATCACTGCCCCTTAGTGGTTGCCCAAGAGCAATTTTTTTTAAAAAAATGCATGACTAACATCAAAGATTTGTGGGTAAATAGATAATGCAGGTATTCCTCTCTGTTTCTTATAGAAAAGGGCACATGTGTGGTTTTCTAAGATGATGCCCACCCCTGCCTCATATCAATGTATTCTGAAGCACAGGTCAGACAGATTTGGAATTATATCATCACTCTGTTGTTCCTTAGTTGCCTGGTCTCAAAACTTGCTTAACTCTTCTTAGCCTCTTTATAGTATTTTCTTTATCCAAATTGAATTAGCAAATACCTCAATAAATCACCCCTGTAATATTAAGTGAGATGATTCAGAAGGAGGGCTAGCAGAGCATCTGATTTGGCTTCCATTATTGTTCTTAACATAATGATTATTATTTTAAGGGAAATGTGTGAAGCACATGAACCTCTCCTAATTGTTTAAGCCCCAGAGAATGTAAGAATGCCATATAAATAACATGTGTTTGTTACATATAATTACAGATAGCCTGCCTTGACAAGGAACCCTAGGAAAAATACAGCACGATGGTTCCTGCTTTCATTCCAAACTACATATCAAATCAGTTGTCTTGGTTTGTGGTTGAGATTATGGCTATGTGAAATAGGATTTAATTAAAATCCCTACTATTTTTTGGGAACCTACTTTATGAAACATACTATTCTGTGTAGTCAGGGTACAAAAGAAAAAGTAAACACTGTCTATGCTTTTGTACAGTTTCCAAGTTTGTGGATAAAATAAATATAAACTTATGTTTATAGAAATTAGACTCCACTAGCTTAAAGTTTTATAATATGTGATGTTGGCTTAGAGATGAGAAAGAATGTCATTATCATCCTTAAAGCAGTTATCATAGAAAAGGGAGTATTTGTAGTGGCACATCAAATTGTAATTTTAGATTTGGACAAAAAGGGAAAATATAAAATAAAAATGTGTGAAATATTCAAAATAAAATAAAAGCATTAAATGTGGCCAAATTCTGAACCATGTATTAGAAATAATTACCAAAAATAAGATGAGGATATAACCTGAAAAGCTTCAACTGCTAGTCTGATGTTTTATATATTATATGCTATTAGCAAGGAGTAGTCATGAAAGAAAATATTTTACATTTTTGGAAATGTTTCTTTTTTGGTTAAAAAAAAAATATTGAGAATGTGGCTTCCAAAAGCATTTTATATTAATGCTCAATTCTTCATACTTGTTTCAAAATCATGGAATGTGTACTGTATACTCATCCTTAAACTGTTGTGATTTCATTACTATACCTTATCATACCCTTTTAACAACCAAATCTTCCATTATCCCAACATTTGATTCTATCATTGTTAATGTTAGTTGTATGTAGATATATTTCTCTATTTCTAAATAAGTGTAATCTAATCAGATAGTAACTGGTCACTGGAGAAGAAAACACAAATATCTAAGAAGTATCATTTTGCAAGTGAGGTTAAAACTCTGGCTATCTTATGACAATGTAAAAAATTATAAAGTATTACTGAGTGATGAATGATATTTCCCAAAGAGTCACAGAATAACATATCAATTTCAATGATAAATATATTCAAATACCTGTCCATTTATTTCCATCATTATAAATACTAGCCAGTTCCAAGCTACCAACATCTCTTCTGTGGACTACTGCTTTGGTTCTAATTATTTTACACAAGAATTTCTTGACTTGACACTCTCTTTTCATGATTATACCATTAAAAATAAAAATTTGAACATATATTCATGTCATAATATTGGCAAACTCACTACACAGCCCTGATCTCTGCAGTCACACGGGTTTTCTTGTTCTAATAATTAGACTTTTTTCTGCTACCAGGTATTTACTCTCTTACCTTTCTCTTATCAGGAACACTGATGTCCAGCATATTTGCATAGTTCAGGTCTTTCCTTCATCAACATTTTTACTCCAATTCCTCTGCAGGGATCTTGGTCCTGACCATATAAGGAAAGTATTTCCTTTCCTTCTCATTATTTTTTATTCTCTATCACATCGTTAGATTTTATTTCCTTCTTGGAAGTTATTGGATTCATAAATTATTATGACTTTTACCTACTTACTTTTTATAGTCTGTCTTACAGAATCTCAGTGAAAGCAATCTACTTTATTTGCCTTTCCATCCCTGTTGTTTTACATATGCAGACACGTGAAACACCATTTGTTACATGGGGCACTGAACGGGTGAATATTTCAGTAAACCTCAAGTCACATGGGAATGAAAATAAAATAGAAAGCAAATGAATGGCTAGAAGTCAAGCAAGGGAACAAAATCAGAGTAGAAGAGAAGTGAGAAAAGTATGCCTATCAATACATAAACAATACAAAAGAAGAAAAATGAGACTAGTGTCCACATTGTCATGTCTTATAATGAATGACCATTTACACGCAGAATGTGGATAGACAAGTGGCATGTCTTGGAATCAGCCCTTCTTCCTGCAAGTGTCCAGGCTCTGGGAACCAGGTGGTGGAAGTATGGGACACATGGCTCGGGAGAGGTGATGCATACTGAGGTAGCACAGTAGTAGCCTCCAGAAGGCCAATGCCACACTGCGGCATCTCCCTACAGAGTTCTGGCAAATGTAAGATCAAGTGCTATTAATAAAATTCTTGCCACTTGGTGACATGGTTGTTATTCTACTACAGTGGGTTTTAGCATCAAAACTCTGCTTCCTAACAGACGAATAAGAGAAGAGGCAGTTAAGATTAGAAGAATATGTCAAACAAAGTTGGATCAAAATATTGGAATTCAAGGATATGCATGTTGCTATTTTAAGAATTCTTTTGGATGGGTAGGGCACAATCCATAAAATCAGAATGAAGGAGCAAGATGGGAGTGAGACCAGTGGTTCTTAATGTCTCCTTCATAGTACCTTTCCAAGTACAACTGTAAGAGTTGCTGCTGTAGCTGTCTCTCTAGGTGCGAGTCAAAGTCCTTAAACTGTAAAGGGGAGAACTACAAAAATCTACAAATTACACGGTTCAGGTAAAATATCAGAATATCAGTTTGTTCTTTTTTGTTTGTTTTTGTGGAAAAAGATAGTAACTGTCAGCAAATTATTTGAAAAATAATTCCATTAGCAATAATAGTTCTCACACACAGTTTGGCTCTGTAAGAACATAATCTCAGGCGAAAAATAAAAATCAAATACAAGGAAATACTTTATAGAATATATATATATATATACAGTATATATACTGTAAAGCTATATAACTTATTCAGTTGAAATATTCATTGAAACAGCGACAATAATTAATTGTGGGGTAAAGTAAAAAACCTAGAATGGAGCAGTTTTCACTACATGACACAAATTAAAAATTTGAATCAGTGGTAGGCAAATTTTTATTAAATACTAGCCCAAGAAGGTGAGTAGTAAGTTTAAACAACTATACTCTTATCATATATGTTCAAAGAAATACCTCAAAATTCAGAGCAAACATTTCAGATTGGGCCTTTTTTCTGTTTTAATTTCTTGTCTTAGATAAACACTGGAGAGAAAACCTAGGTAAAAATTGTGGAAGAGTCAACTTTGTGTAAACTGAGAAATTCTGTTAATTTTCTGTAATCTGAATATTAATTTGGGCAGACCTCTGCAGTCTTGTCTCCTAGGTTAAGATTTTCCCTGTGGAACATCCCTTAATTTTCAAATCCCAAACTTCCTAAAAATCCACATAATTTTCAGGGCAGTGGTTTTCAGTGGTATTTAAATAGGAGTAGTTTATATTTACTTCTCCAAAATCTATTTTCTCTAAAACAACATTTTAATGCATTGAAATGACAGAAATGTCTAAGTTACATTTCAAATATAACTGCAAGAATGTCATAGTCACATATGGAAGTTTTGAAAATTTCTGGATTCTCAAAAATTGGAGAGAGTATGTTGCATTTAGTAGGATATTAAGAGGTGTTATTTGGCGAGATGACCACATGAGTCTTTCTCTGCTATATTCATCTCAACCTGGGCATGATTCCTCTGTTCCTTTTTTGTTAGCCCGGACTTTGTTTATTGTTGGACAATGAATCCCAAAGAAATTGAGAAATATTGAAGAAAATTATATAAAAAGAAGCAAAGCAGATGAAAAAAGTATGATCATGAAGAAGAACATGTCTGTATATAAAACCATTTGTTAATAATTGGATTGATATGTTGGAGATGAGATAGCAATGTTTAAAAGTTTTATGTTTAACAAAATACTTTGATATTTTTTGGAATTTTACAAATTTTAATACCATTTTGGGGATTTTTTTGAGATTTTAAAATGTACTTATAATTATTCTAGTGTTTCAAATTTTAAAAAATTACACATTGAGGTTCTATCAGCATTTAAGGGAAAAAGTCTGAATTTCAGTAAGGAATGACTAATTCTTTTTTTTTTTTTTTTCGTACCCGGGATCAAACTCGGGACCTTGTGCTTGTGAGGCATGTGGCAGAACCACTGAGTTAAATCCCGGGCCCAGGAATGACTAATTCTAATTTCTTCTACAACATTGAATTGTCAAGTAGTCTTCTGGATATCTTCCCTTAAAATGTAGCATCCTTTTCCTCTCTTTTCTTTTTTTTGTAGTTAGATTCCAATCTTTTCAAGATTGTTCTCATTGCTTTATAATCCTAGATCAAAGTACATCTCAGGAAGATTTAAGCTACCACTGTGTCTAATTCTATAGCTGCATAGTGTGTTACAGTAGCATTTTATTAACAGGAGATTGAACAATGTTTACATGAAGTTCTTTATGAAACTTAGTTTTACCTATATCCTTTTCCTATATTGATCTAGAATCCATGGCAATGACTTCCTATACCAATAAGACCCAAACATAGATAAGACATCATTAGTAGAGAAATTATGACATCTGGAAAACAAGAGAAGATACTTTCTTATGCTCAAAGAAAAATCTAGAGAAATATATGCTTAAAATTATTTATGAGATATGAATAATCCACGCTCAAATTATTTTTAAATATTACTAAATAAATGGGAAGCTTATAAATGATAAGGTAAAAATAATTGCTTTTAACAAAAATTCACATGTTAGACATGAAAAGCAGCTTTTACATATCAAATTTATACAGAAATACATTTTCTTTTACTGACGTTGTCTATTGTGAAACATTTTCATAGATGTTTGTACTTTTTCAAATATGTATCTTACTCACATATAACAGCTTTCAAGGGAAAGAAAGGATATTGTGTTTCTTGATTATTCAAATAATGGCCCCATCTCCTTAACTTCTTTTCAATAATAGGTCAAAATAAAACTAATGAAGGAAAAAAATCCTGAAAGCTTTGTAAGTTTTCTGATTTAAGATATCATTGTGTAATGCATGGACATAATGACTTTTGTTCTAGGAATTCTTGTTGCCTCTCCAAGAGGATATTCTTCAAACCACCCTATTATCTGTGTATTTTTATATATTTAAAACAACTGTTATTCTCTGGTTTAAAAACAGTGGACGTTTATTCCCACCATGGGAAGTAAATTTCTAAGTCTTATTTTCAGAATTATTACCATTAAAAGAAAGCTCCTTTTTTACAAAATCAATTAATAGTGTTTGAATTATCACTGATTCTGATAAATAAACATATATAAATGTTTTATGATACAATATGAAGAGCATTTTCATCCAAACACAAAAATTCCAAGATTTACATCTCATTTTGCTTGGCTGGTGATTTCTAACATTTTATTTTTCTATCAGAAATTTTTCACTGGTACTAGATAAATGACTTACACAAGACAATTTAGTCCATTTTGGAGTATACAAAAAATTAATTAGCCAGGAATATTAACTTTATATTTTCCATATTCATATTTTTTTGTCTTCTTCGAGAACTTCAATCAATGGTTCTCAAAAGTGTTCAGTGGGTTTAGATGGTGGAAGTCACAGAGCTCTGTGGAACACAATAAAATCACTGACATACTAAGTATCATGTTCCTATAAAATCTAACAGCAATATTTTTGCTTCTCAGATATAATCTTACATACAGAGGGGATCATCAAGATGCAAAAAGAGTCAATGTGTGAAGGCAAATACAGTTGTATGAAAACATAAAATTGAATGAAATTATCTCCATTAGGTATATTTTCTACAAATTAGGAAAAAGACTCATTATTCAATTTTATCAGCAGAACACCTTGATCCTGCTAATGGAACATGTTCTGTATAGTAATTACATAAAAACCATCTTTCTACATTAACAGACTTCGAAAGAGACTAGAGAAAAAATATTCACATGACTACAACATCATGTTTTATCAACATGAAAATTTTCCAGACATTTAACGTATACAATTCTCAGCACCCAGCATAAGTTATCATCTAAACAGCATTTTTCAAACAAAAAGAAAGTCTGCATACTTAGGCATTTTGGGGCAAAAACGTAAAGAAAAAATTTATGTGATCTGTACTGGCTGAATGATTTTTGTTCTTATTTCATATAAAAAGACAAAATGGAATAAAAATAAAAGTGTAACAAATAATGCACATTAATCAAATATTTGTAATAAATGTTATTAAAGAAATGTATCACATTCAAAGAATTCTGAGGAAATGGAATCACATAGTTCTTTTATTGTAAGCTGATTAATGGTGCAAGGAAGTCTCAGATCATTGTAAGACTAAATAATAATAATATATACTATTATTATAATTACTCAAGAATGTTCTGGCAAAGTTCACACTCTATTTCCTTCTAGAAAAAGTGATCAGTAGTCAAAAATGCAGTTCTCATTTACATGGGTAGTGAAGTGATTGGGTACATACACTCATAAACAGACAAAACAGAGGAAAGCTACTTCTGATATGTCATTAAAAATTTTTAATATCAAGAATTAGTTGATTGAAAAATATATTTGTAGAAGTAGAGTATAATGAGAATCAAAATTATAGCATTTTCACTTGAAAATCATAGCTAAAAATGAATAATTGAATTTTTGCAAATGATGAAACTGAAGCTTAGAGGATGTGTAACATATGCAAAATAGTGCAGTATGGGATTCAGACTCCTGATCTTCAACTCCCAATCAACATTTCTTTCAAATTCCTAGCTTGTCTTCCTAGATTTTCTTATGCTCTTGGCATTTATAGTTTAGTAGTAAAAACCCCTCAGAACTCTGTTGTTTAGAAAATTAAAATTAGAATATTAAATACTCACTGGTATGGTTTTTATTTAATATCCCTCAAAGCTTCCTTTGCTCATAGGTGGGAGTTTTGGGATATGACTGGATCATGAAGGATGATAATAATAAGTGGATTAATACACCGATGAGTTTCTAACTAAATGCAATGTTAGGGAGGTGAAGCCTGGTCAGGGAAGATGTGTCCATGGGAGTGTAGGCTGGAATGATATGTCTCACTTCCTCCTCCCTTGATCTCTCTCTTTCTCCTGTTGACATGCCATGAGATTTTTTTCCTCTGCTATTCACCTCTGCCACCCTGTCCTGCCTGGGAGCCAGCCAACTATGGACTGAAGCCTCTACAAACTCTGAGCTAAAATAAACCTATCCTTTTTAACTTGTGGGTGCCAGGTATTTTGTCCCAGCAGGAGAAAGTAACTCAAATAGTCTGTTATTTACTTCTAGAATACAAGATCTTATGATGTACATTGAGGAACAAAAGCTTATATAAGCCATTGTCCCTACCCATTAGCATCATAATTAGTAGGGGTGCATAAGTACATAATTAGGATACACTAATCCAGATTTTCAGTCTAATGCTGTGATGGCAAACCTTTTAGACCTTTCGATGTAGCAAACAGATGGCTATAGGTTCACCAAAACTGGTCTACTGACTTCAATTTGTTCCACTGTCTTGTAGCCATATGGAAAGTATGGAGTTTCAGACTTCTGAAAAACAACTAGCATGTTGAGCTATGATGAGCCTTGACATATGCATTTATCACTTAGCCTCATAGTTGTTATGGTTTAGATCTTAAATATCCCCTAAAAATCTGTTCAGATAAGGGGTCTGACAGAGGAGTGGGTCACTGGAGGTGACACCTGAAAGTTACATTCTTGTCCTGAGATCTTCCATTCCTACCTGCTTCTGCTGCTTCCTGCTAGTCACAAGGTAAATGGCTTCGTTTACCTTGCAGCTAGGTGACAATGGACTGAATCCCTTGAAAACCGTGAGCCAAGTTAAACCTCTTTTCTCTTAAGGTATATTTGTCAGGTATTGTATTCCTGCCACAAAAGGTATCTAATACAGAAAATTGGTACCGGGAAATTGAGGTTATTGCTGTGACTATACATGATCAAGTGGTTTAGAAGTCTCTGGAACTAGTTTGTGGGAGGATCACAGAAAGTTTTGGACATGGAGGCTAAAGAAATCTTAGAATGCTCTAACCCAAGCTTAATGGGGTGATTCTGGTCAGAATTTGGAAGACCAGAGTGCTGACAGGAATGCAGACAATGAACACCTGGTTCATGAGGATTTAGATGGGATTAAAGACTGTACTGGAAACTGGACATGCTGCCACATGTGATTCATTTTGGCAAAGAATTTGTCTAAGCTGTGTCCATGTCCTACAACTCTGTCAGCTAAATTCAAAAGCGATGAACTAATTGATCTAGTGGAAGAATTTTCTTTGAGGGCAGGCCAATGTTTACACTATAGACAGAGTACTTGTGGCACTTTTAAACAGATTTATGGTGAGAATCAGGAGTAAAAGACAGAGCCAAAATGTATAAAAAGTTTCTAGTTTTGCCCTAAATAATGTGCCTGCAAAGTTGGAGCAAATGGGAGCATGGTTGCTAAATCTATTAACACTAAGAAGATAAGTACTTATCATCAGGGAAATAGATGTCTTGAAGGCATTTCAGGAATTGATCAGACCCAAGTCATTACAAGTTCGAGTGTAAAAGGGTAAATTCCTTTGAAAGACTCTGCTTTGAAAAGAAAGCCCTAGTGTGTTGTCCTCTTTCAGAACCACCAACGAACGTGTTTTCTTTAGTTCAGCTGTCCATGTACTATGAGACTGTTTCAGTCATGGGCCAAAGGGGACAGGCTACTGGTTGAGCCAGCAGCATACCTTGGTGTCATCCATGTGTTATCAGTTTTTCCAAATGTAGAATTCACAAGTTGTAGCGTTATAGAAACTTCCACACAGATTTTAAAAGAAGGCCTTGGAAATCAGGCAATGTATACTCCTGGTAAGGAAATACTTAAATCTGTGTGAATGAAGCCAAAGGTGCAGTGCAGACCCCCAGGAAGTTGGAGATACAAGGAACATGAAATGACTGCTGGAAAAAGCTGCATGCAGTGAGTCATCCCAAGAAAGAAGCCTTGTGGGTTGCAACCTGCCAGACCATAGGAGAGGAAATGCTGAAGACCTGCAAAGCTCACATCTTGTCAAAATCTGCCCTGAAAGCTGAATACAGAGCTTCAGAATTTAAAATTTAACCAGATTGCTTTTAGTCTTCCTTTGGTCTCGATTTTTTCTATTACCCTATTTCTCCTTTCCAGAATGGAAATGTTTTCACTGTGCCATTGTAAGTTGGAAATATTTTTCTTTTTTAATTTTACAAGGGTTTACAATTAAGAGTTTGCCTGTGTCTCAGATAAGTCACTGGACTTGGGATTTTTTCAGCAATGCTGAAACTGTTAAGAATTTGGCAAATCTTAGAAGTGGGCTAAATGCATTTTGCATAATGAGAGGAACATGAGTCTTTTGGATTATATCTATAACTGTTTAGATCTAAACTGTCTGCTAAAATCTTATGTTCTGAGATGGGTTCTGGTCACAGAGGGTAGGTCACTGGAAGCATGATCTGGAAGATGAATTACAGTTATTAATTCATCCATTCCTCTCTGACCTCTGTGGTGCTTGGTACTATGATGTGAGCAGCCCTTCTGCCATCCATGCTGCTTCTGAGCCTTGGAGCAAGTTAATCTTGGACTGAATGCCCTTACAAAGTATAAGCCAAATTAAATTTCTCCTTCTTTAAGTAACAGATTTTGAGTATTTTGTCTTAACAATGACAAGCTGACTAATTCAACAGTCTATCTAGAACCTTTGTGCGGAAAGGATGTGAATTCACAAAGTAAGATAATTTTACTAGAAATTTCTAGAATACAATGTTTTCACAATTAAATTAAAATTTTGTATAATAAACAAACACTTTTCAAACACATTGGCATAATGTTAGAACAATCTGACACTTTTTAAAAATTGAGTTATTGCAATTAATATACTCTTCATTATATTCCTTTATTCTTTATAAACTGGGAGTTCTATAGGATCTATTTCTCCACAATATTTTCCAAACAGAATTTATAGACAAATAATAAATGTAGCTTAATATTTTAATTAGAAACAAGTAAAAATTTAAATTCAATGTAATTGTATTAACTCACTTGCTATTAAAAGGGAATATTATTAGTGTATTTTTTCTATACATGCAACTTTGAGAATATATACAATTGTATCAAATAAATCCCTAGAATAGATTAAATCTGGCATATTTTGGGAAGATTTTCATTATAGTGTCATTATCTGTACAAGTCCTACTCTTAAAATTTTTCAAAAGTAGAAAAAACACTCCTATAGTCATTCCTGCTATCTGGATATATGATTGCAGAGCTTCGGTAAGGTGCAAGTCAGTGTTCAGAGATGCAAAAATTTACACACACAAAAAAAATGGGATCATGTAATTAAGTAAGGGATTTATCAATAGAATGAGAAACTGAAAGTGTAAATAAGGACTAAAAGGTGTAATAGATAATATTAAATAGGAAGAAAAGGGACAAAGGGGAAGGGAACATGCTAGCAATAGGGAAAAGGAAAGAATGGAAAGGAATTAATATGAGAAAATGAAAAAATGATAACGAAGTCTTTGTAAATAGGGAGGGGAGGAGGGGTTGAAGGAGGGCAGGGGAATAGGGAAAAGAATAAGAATCAAGAGAGTAAGTAAAGGTGCATATTTCCAATCATATATATATATATATATATATACTTAAAATGTACCAATAAAATTAATTTTAAAAAGAATATTGATTGATATTAATTTAAATGACAGTGTGGGGAGATATGGAAACCTTCTTCTTGTTCATCAGCCACAAATGGTGATGATTATGCTTTAAATAAACAAAAATATTTAAAGTTTCTGCAAATGGTCTTAAGAGCAAACAATGAATGAAGAAACTAAATATCAGTAAGAACATCCAAAGATTGTAAAGGATGAGCCAGGACCCGTTCTTGCCCCCACATCCCTCCTGCTATCACCATATGCCCACTCCCATCTTTTTATCCAAGTTCTTCATCACCATCAGGAGGAAATCACCATTCTGGGTATGTCCTTCCAAGAGAAGCCTTTTTTCTACTATCAGCTTCCAATCAGTCCTTCAGTATTCCCATCATCAACCCTTATTTCTGCATACACAAAGTATAGTCCAGGTGAGCAGAGTGGACAGGATGCAGTTCTTTTCATCTGTCAAACTCCTATTTATAGGGTGGTGTTCCTACTCAAGGCAGAGAAGGAGGGGAATACCAGAAACTTATCAACCCAAATAACCCAGTTAACCTCTAGGATGGAAGTTCCCTGATGTAAGAGGCAAGCAAAGAAAATCAGAGACACCATTTGATTTGAACACCTGGAAAAGGCAAGGGTGTCATTATGAGAAAGTGGACCACTGTTGCTGCTTCTAGTTCTCAACAGTGATTTAGACATTGTGTTCAGGTAGAGAGGAAAACTGTAAGAAGAGAGAGTTCTGAATCTCTCCAAAGAATATGTCTTTATTTGGAGTAGATACTGGAAGTTAAAAATCTAAGGGCAGTAGAAAAATAGTGCATATTTTTTGATAATTGGTTAAAAGAAAGTTGGTAGCTCCATCAATGCAGCAAGCTAAACAGTAGGCAAGCTATTTCAACAATGGGGTGGAGGCAGGGAGAAAAACAGGAAATGAATTAGATGACAAGAGCCCTCAAGAGAAAACCTCAAAGACTAGTCTCTAAGCTTATCCCTCAGAAATGGAAACAGCAAAAATGTCCATCGCTGTTAAGTAGGAAATGCTCATGTATTTTTTGCAATAAAAATTTATTTTTCAATACAAAGGAATAAAGTACACATACATGCTCTGAAAAAATGAGGAAGATGAATAAACCACAACTGGAAGAAACTCATAGTAAGTGAAACTCATAATTGCCTGAACACTACAGTCTGCTCTGCCACTACTAGCTTTCCATGGCTATTATTTTACTCAAGAACTTCTGCCATTCCTACCCCCAGTCAGAGACTCTCCATTCTGTTAATATTTCTGTCACTGTTTTTAAATCTAAGCACTGAATGGTTCATATGATTGGTCAAGATTACATTACTCTAACTAGATTTGTGACTACAAAGCCTTTATTCACTTATATTAGAATGTAGTTTTGGCTCTTTATCAGATGAGAAATGGAACTCAGATGCTTGGTGACAGGAGACGACACTCATAAAATAATAACAAAATAACTAATGTGTATTTTTTTACCACAAGAGAGATGCTGTTCTTAGAGTTTTACATATTTGAACTCACTTAGTTGCATTAGCTATGTGAAGTGGGCACTTCTATTATTTTCCATTGCTTTCCAAATGAGGAAATTGAGACACAGAGAAATGATATATTAATTTCATAATCATAGTAAGTGATGGGAAAAATTTAAAACAAGAGTGAGTCTTGGAGACCATGCTCTACAGCACTGTCACATTGATCTCCCTCCCTGTGAATAACAACAGTCTTAGGATTCAAATCAGTTTTGCTGGATTAAGCATGATCCGTACTCAGAAATATGGTTTTTCTTCTAAGCATACTCACTGAAAAATAGGTAGATCAAGTTAAACTGCATTATTTTATTATTGTTGAACTCTATTAAATGCTAGGGAATTCACAAAAGCAAATGTAAGAATAGTTCTTTTTTCTTTTCTTTTTTTTGGTACCAGGGATTGAACTCAGGACCTTGTGCTTGGGATGCAGGTGTGGTACCACTGAGCTAAATCCCCGGCTAACCTCAGCTCTTAAGAACCATAATGAATTCATGCTAAATGAATACACAAATTAACTAGAATGAGGCAATTTTTCTTCAAAATGTGAAACTGGCTTTAAAATAAATATCATACAGAAGACCACTACATAAACAATGTAAATATAATTATTTCACATAAATTTAGGGTGTAGAATTTGCATACCATTTATTCCTCTTTCTGATACAAGACAATTTCAGAAACCCCTATGAGGAAACTCTCAATGCTCTGACTTTCAGTTTGAAGAGCTAGATTATGATAAATTTGGGGAGAACCATAAAAATAAAGATTTATGGGACTTTAGAGGAAGACAGATAGCACTGACTTAAGGGGAGCCCAAAAGTGACCCTTAAAGGTGTTGACATTTGCAATAAGCCTTGACAGGTGAAGACAGGTGGTAGCAATAGACCTAGGAAGAGGACAGTTGTGACCACAAATTCACAAACAATGTTCAGGAAACAGTGAATGATTTAGATTGTTTGAGCACAGATTATACATAGAGTAGCACTGGGAAACAAACTGGACCAAATGAGTTGACTCAATGTTATGGACCATAAATTGTCAATGCCAAGCTTTTATATTAAACTGGAAAGTGGTAGAAAAGCATTAAGTTTGCCAATTACAGTGTGATATGATCCAGACAATGTTTTAGAAAACTAAACTCTTTTTTAGATTAGGTTGGTTTTAAATGCTAAAGGGAAGGTGGAATAAAACCCAGCTAGAAAACTGTCAGAGTATTGTTAATGGGACTTAGTTTAATAGGAAAAGAAAGAAAAAAACATTTCCTAGATGTATAAATTACACATGAATAAAAATATAAGTGAAAGAATAAACAAATACATGCCATTGTGTGGAGGCAGATCTACACAATCTGATTGGTTTTGGGAACAGGAGAGAACAAAAGAACTTAGAGTCAGGAACTGACCCGAAGTGTTGACAATACGTAGGTCATGTTTGGCTAAAAGAAATCAGAGGGATGGAAAAGAAAGTGGAGAGTTTTAAAGTGCAAGTACTATGTTTGTTTAATCTATTTAGATAAAGTTTATATTGGGATAACTTGAAGTTTTGCAAAACATACTGCTGTAACTATACATTCAATTGATGAAAACAGGTACAAAAATTTATCTTAGCCAAAAGGCTGGAGTGTATGTTTAATAATGCCACAATGAAACCCATTAGCCTGTAAAATTACCATATACTAATACTATATTTTGAAAAAAATTAAAAGACGTTAGAAATTTAAACTCTAAAGGATTCTCATACATTAACCCATATTCGCAATATATTTGCGGCCCATGAGAATCAAAATAAAACAATAATTCATAGCATAAATTTTTTAGGGGACAAGAAACAAAAGTCAAATCCAACAGAAAAGTAAAATGTGGAGTGAAGATTTAAAAATTTTAAGCTTTTGTTTTGTTTTGTCTTTTGGTACCAGGGATCAAACTTGGGTCCTTCAGCTTGTGAGGCAGGCGGTGGAACCACTGAGCTAAATCCCTGGCCAAAATTTTTAAGTTTTAAATACTCCTTAGCAGTCTGGATAAAGTCAACTTCTCAGAGCAGCTGTGAGAACTGAGATAATACATATAAAGGCATGATTCACAAATTATAAAGCTCTCTAAGAAAGCTCTCATTAATCTTCCAAAAATTTACTTGAGGTAAGTGTGGAAAGAATTTATAAATCCAAAATAGTAGACAATGAAATATGAAACAATACTAACCATGTCTTTAGTTTTTACATTACTTCATGGCTTAATTAATTTAACCTCAGTTCCTGTTATCATTCAGTTATCAAGATGGAACTTAAAAGAAATGTCTTGGAAAAAAATATTACAGTATATACTATAATATGATATATATCATATTTTATAAACATTGAATGCAATGTCAGGAGCACAAAATACTAACGTTACATCCAATATTTAAAATATATGATATACATATATACATGAATACAGTATAAATTGATAACATGGAATTGTGTTAACCATAATAAAGTTATATCATAAGCCTTGAAGCATAACCTGGAAATTTCATCTCAGATCTACTACTTTTGTGCTATCAACCAAAGGAGATTTTTGTCCAGCTTTTTTTTTTTTGGAACTTTGGATTGAACTCTGGACCTTTATCTAGCTTTATTGAAACTTAATTTTAATAGGCATAATTGTAAAATATATGCTCATTTATCTTTTCCTAACCACAAGACAAAAATATATCTTTTTGAAACATTTAGCAAAAATCAAAACAATATTGAGTAGCTGTGTGTTTGACAATTTAGAGAACCTGGCAGTATTTTGGGACCTCAAACAACTATATGTTAGGTCTTCTGATCTATCTGTGAATATTAATTAATAAAAGTATATCATATTTTGTGCAGATTCTATATACTTTGTAAAGTTGCAGTCAATTTTATAGGTTTGAATGGTAGTTTGCAAAAAAGATTCAGAAGTTAGAATTTAATACTTAAAGAACAGGAAGTGTTTTGTGATTTGAAATATTACAATGTGATTTCTTCATAAAATAATGGTTTCTAGAATACTTGGGTATTCCATGATAATATATCCTGTCTATTACCTTTTTTAGAAAATGATTTTTTTGTTAAGCTCCACTGAATCAAGTGGTTCCTCTCACTAGAAACTATTTTGGTTCTCTATTATCTAACCTCATGAAATCTTCTGAGAGTCAGAATTCTGTATGATCTGGTGGCATGTCTCTTAGTTACAATGGACCCTTGACTTACAAACTCAATTAGTTTGCGATGGCTGGTTGTAACTCAAGTTGGTCAATTGAAGGCTCAGGCTCTTCACAGTCTTCAGAGTCTTTCTCCTATATATAGGCAGATCTCAGTGTCCTTAGAAAGACATTGGCCCAGGATTTCTCAATTAACCCTACATAGGAAAGGATGTTATAATGCTCCTTCCAGAACTCTTTAAGGGTTAAATCTGTATCTGAGACCATCTGGAAGAAGAAGCAGCTGGCATTTGGGTCAAAACTGAAGACTCTGTGTGTAAGTTAAAACTAAAATTCTGGTCATAATTCAAGTATTTCAGGCCACTCATAGCTCAAAGGTCAACTGTACTTCCCTCCTCTTCTCAAGGCTATTATTTCCATGATTTCTAATCCGATGATTTTTCTACTCTATCATCACTATAGGCCAAGTCTACTTATGCATCTGGCTATCACCACTGGTTGCTACTACCTGAAAAAATTAAGATTTATTATGTACATGTTCAAACTATCCACAATGAATGTATCCATTGTGTACTGCAAGTGTACTTAAAACAACAAAAAAAAACAAGTAGATAGCACTTCTCACCCACTGGAAGGCCAAATGAGCAACACAGAGAATAAACAGTGTTGGCGAATATGGGGAGCTTTTATTCACCTCTGGTAGGAATGTAAAAATGGGGTAGCTGTTGCAAAAAGTAGCCTGAAAGTTCCTCAAAGTTTAAACAGCACTACTCTGAGATCCAAGAATTCCACTCCTAAATTTATATACAATAGAAATGAAAGGCTACATGCACTCAAAAACTTATATACAAATGTTCAAAAAGCATTGTTTATAATAGCTCAAGATGGAAACAACACAGATGTTTATAAGCTGGTGGGTAGACACAGAATTGCAGGCCCTGGAATATTATTTGTCTATAAAACCTAGAGGATTTATTGTTCATGTCACAACATGGATGAACAGCAAAAACATTGTGCTTGATGAAAGAAGCCAGTCACAAGGCTTCCATCTCAGGTGCTATTTATATAAAATGAGGGGCCAAATCCATATTGATGGAGAAAGTAGCTTATGACTGTCTACAAATGAGTCTGGGAGGGAGAGGATTAGGAAAGTGATAGGGGTGTGATACCTATTTTGAAGTAGTAAAAATGTCCTGAAATCTATTGTGGTGACAGTTACACAACTCTGTGACCTTAGAAAAGTCCATTGTATTGTACGCTTTAAGTAGTGAATGATACGGTGTGTAAATTTTATCTCAATAGCATTATGTAAAGAAAAGAAAAAAAAGTACAAGTTCTGGAAATAGATCTTAGAGAGTCTAATGTGGTCTTCAGGTTTCAGTAATATTAATTATCTATCTCATTTTTATTTAAAAATTATTCTGTGAGGCTGTTTCATTGCCATAGTGGTCCTTAAAATCACTTAAAATTAGTTGAAATTTTCATGTCATAAACTTTCATAACCTGCTTTCTAATGAAATTTATCACAATTCATAAAACTTTTTTGCTGCCAATAATAATAATCTGGATATTTTACAGATGTTGCTTGCCCTGAAAAAATACTACAGATTTTTAATTTTTCTTGAATATTTCTAATTTAAAATAAACACCTTCCTTGTTACTAATTGCTTTTGCTCTACACCTCAGATGTATTTTGCCCATGTGTGGGAAATACAAGTAATTAGGAAGTGTTATATGCTACACTTATAAAAAGTTGAAGGGCAAAGTCTTCATCATTGTATAAAAGAACCAATGTCTACAATTATTGAAAGAGACAGAAATAGGGTCTGATATAAAATATAGGTCACCCAGTAAAATTTGAGTTTCTGATTAAGAAAATATGATAAAGTTTTAGTACACGTATATCTCATATAATATATTTGAAACATTAATATTAAAAAGAAAGATAAAATCTAAGAAGTGAAAAAGAGGAAAGAACAGAAGAGGGAGGGAAGAAGTAGAGGGAGACAAGAAGAGAAGAGAAAATAAAGAATAGAAGTCTTTATTTGAGATTCAAATCTAACTGGGCAACCTGTATTTTTATTTTTAAATCTGGCAAACTCCTCCAAAAATGAATGACATATCAAATGTGAATATTTCAGCTCTCCCTTATTTGTCTAAATCAGAATATCTCAATCTCAGTGCTGTTGAGATTTTATAATTCTTCTTGCTGAGCCTGCCCCATGCACTTTAGAGAATTTAGCACCATTAGTGGTGGCCTCTCCCCACTACTAGATGCCAAGAGCATCAAACCCATCCCCACTATGATAACGAAACATGCCTCAGAATTAGCCTGGTGTCCCAGGGGATGAAACAACACCAATTAAGACTCATTGGTCTGGAAACGAGCATTAAAGATATAACCAACTTAATCATAAGGATATTCAGGCCAAATATTCCTCTTTGAGTTAGATAATTGCAGCAAACAAACAAGGAAATAAAACATGGCACATGTGGAGCTGTTTAAATTAGTTGCACTTTGTTCAGTGTGCAACAAAAGTTTCAAGTTAATCCATTTGCTGATACATCGGATTGCTTACAAGCAGACCATGAAACAGCCTTCTGTTTGGGATGTTAGTTGGAAAGCTATTGACTTGACACTACCAGAGCAGTGCTTGTTCAAACTATTTAGGTCCAGAAAATGGAGACATATGAAAGGCATGCCCCTGAACACCTCCGCAAGGGTATGTGCCCTACTGAGATGCGAATAGACCCTTGTGTGATTCATTTGCTTTGGTTTCAGCCAAGTTAAAACTTCTGTCATAACCTAAAGTGCAATTTAAGATGATTGAAATAACAAGAACGCCTGCTGAAGTCTGTTTAATTGCATAAAAACCAGCTGTAGGATAAGCCTAAATGTTAGAGGCAAGGGATTAGAGGTGGTGTGTTCCTATTCCTCATTACAATAGAAGAACAGCATGCAAGCTGAGGGGGCAGGGAGACTGTATCTCAAAAATGTAGACATTACTTCCTCCATAGTGGGTGCTTAATCATTGTTTTTTAATAAGAAGGAAAGAATGAATCAATGAAAGGCCATAAAAGATAAAGCTGAAATAGTCATATAATTGATTAGGCACAATGTCCAATTAGAGGAAGCATACACTACAGAAGACTGCTTTACTTTGATTACAAGATTGTATTGATTAAAAAGAAGTAAAACTCTTAACATTAATGTGCTTAATAAGTGATTAAGATCTTGTTAAAATTAATAGTACTTCTCATTAAGACATACTACAAGGTTTTGCCTTCAACCAGTCAAGCCGATTTTCTAAGTTAGTTTGTAATTCTTAGAATAGAAATGACAAACTACCACATGTATTTATTCACTAATGTCTAATTTCCGTATGAAGACAGACAGCAGGGGTGGGTGACAGAGACACAGAGAGAGCATGCTTAACAATGATATTGGGGAAAATAGCACGTACTTCATATTTAACATTGCAATTTTACAGGGCCAATTTTCCTTTCAAAATATCTGGGCAGATTTACAAATCTACAGCTCAGTATTTTCCAAAACCTGAGAGGAGTAATATTATATTTAGCAATATTATATAATAAAGAAAGTAGCTCTGCTGTGGCTTTAGCTATATTAAAGGAAAATATCTTCTAAAATACTAATGTTAATAAGGTTGATGAACTCAGTTCTAAAAATTTGAAAACATCTGTTGAAGTACGACTATTGGAAAAAGAATAGTGATCAAAATTTCTGAACTATCTTTTTCACATTTTGTAATAAAGATGCTATTTACCCTACAGAAATGTGAAATACACATAAACAACAATTATAGTGCTTCAGATATTCGTAATCGTATATAAATATTGAGTCAAAGACAATTAAATGTACATAAGTAGTTTAAAATTCCCAACCATTGTTCCATTTTTCTCCTTCCATTTAAATTAGAGCAGACATTGGATACTTCAAATGAGAAAGGAGAGAATACCTTTATCCTCAACTTTTAAATTTATGTTTTCATTTTCATTCAACACTACATAATATTTGCAAACTATGAAAAAGACCATAAGATACAAAATTGGTGTGATGTTGTGATAGTTTTCTAAATTCTATGTCTCAATTTCCTTATCTGTAAAATAAGAATAATGATGATTTACTAAATGAAAAATGACATGTATAAATGGTTCAGAGCCACATTTAATACATAGTTACTCTCATGAATGTAGTATTCCAAGAAATTTCAATGCAGATGTGAAAATAATCTCTTGATTTTAAGTAAGCACTTTCTACTTTTGTGTAAATCTTTAAGGTTGAATTTATTAAGGTGCTTCTTTGGTTTAAAAATCATACAGTAAGAAAAGTATACAGTTTTATAAAAACAGAATGAATCAATGTTGATAATTTTTAGACCTCCACAACAGTTCAGGTCAATGAATTTAGGTCCAGTTAATTTGAATTTATTGAGCAAGAAGTGATGGCAACTATTAACTGTGCTAAGGACCTTAAGATAAAGAACATCAAAATTTCATTGAATTCACTATCTTTGTGTGAGGCAGATAAAGTATTCATTTTACATTCATATGCAGCATAATGTAGCACTTCCTGTATCAACCCTTTTTCTCTAGACTATCAACCTAGATTATGAAATCTAGATTCTGAGTTTTACCTTTCCATATGTGCAACACATGAGAGAGAGAGAGACAGACAGACAGACAGACAGACAGACAGAGAATGTGTGTTTTCATTTGTTTTGTTTCCTTAATAATGGAGAGATCTCTCCTACCATTGAATTTTGTCTCTCTTCCTAGAACATTTCCCTGGTTAGTGTTTGACTAACCCAGTTCTCTCCTCTTCCTACCCAGTAGTCCTAAAGATTAACTATAGAATGTGTAGGGAATTCAACATCCTGAGACAAGTGTAGAATCTACCCCAAGCCACCCTAGAAAAATGATGCTTTTAACATTGAGACCATTGAGGCCAGTAACCCAAGTTATGAAATACAAACAGGACACTTTTCCACTGTCCCTCGAGGGCTCTGAAAGTCACAACTTGCCTGTGAATCTCTATCCACCCTGAAAAGCTGTCCTGAGCCTTTGGTGTCAGGCTCACAAGGAATACTAAGCTTCTCTTCCCTTTTGCTGCTGACATGCTTCATATAACTTAGTGTGTAAACACTTTATCTCATCAGATGCAGACAAGGTGATAAACAGGACACAGTGAATCTGCTTCACACTAAAGCACCTAAAAATAGTAGCTTCTAAAATATCAATTATTTCCCAACCAAGCACATGTGAACAACTGCATTCACTTAATCTACAAGTATTTATTGAGTACACAATTAGATATCTGTTCAAAGTAGGGAGTCATAAAGATGAACAAAAAAGATATAATTTCATCATTTCAGAAACTACTGGATCTACAAATAGAATATATATAAGTATATATAAATATATAAGTATAATATTTGTACTTAATATACATAAGTACAAATATACTTAAGTACAATATTAAGTATAAGTATTAAGTACAAAATATTTAAATGCAGAAGCATTTACAAGCCTATCCATATAGTAATTGCACATCCATATAGTAATTGCACATACAATATTATATGTGCAACAATTACTACAAATGCTAGTTTCATTTTCACATTTTAACAAAAAGAAAGAAGAAAAAATACAATGTCTATACTCATATATTATATCATTGCAACCTCATGAGGAAGCTTCTATGTGTTTGTGCAGTAATGTTCAATTGTGCTCAATACTATTACCAGGAATTTACTCAGTACAGATTACAGAGATAAAAAAAGACTTCATCCTTAACTCAACTTGATTTTACTCTAGGGGCACAGACTGACTTGTAAAAGAAATTTAACCTCTGAATTTCATCCTTACTCCAACTCTATCATCTCCCAGTAGCATAAATATTCTTATATAGCTGTCCCCTCCAACTGTTGGAGAGTCATTGGTTTTGAAGAAAAATACAGATATGAAAATAAGTTCAATAAGATGCTGGAAACCAGTACAAATTTCTTCAGGGCCATGGGTGATTTGGAAAAAAATTATTCTTGTGGAAAGAATATGTTCAGCATATCTAAAATAAGTAAGTAGATCTTCAAAATAAATTTTGAAAGAGGAGTAAAATATCCTAGCCTGTTTTTAAGTCTTTTGGTGGTAAAGGGGCAGGATTTCAAAGGTGGGAATTACATAGCACAAGGCAAAAGAAAAAACCCACAAAACTATTATGGTAAAAAAAAATATTATGGTATTTCCTGAGAACTACAACTAATTTATTATAAGTGGCAAAGAGTTTCAGAGACAAACATGAGCCTGACTGAACCCCTAAAACACACACAGGAATGTACATACGTGAATGTCCAAACATGCACACAACTGTATACTTTACTAGGGTGGGATGAAGAGCATGGGCTTTCATTGGTGATACTGAATTGCTTGAATCTGGCAAGAAAACAAACTACATTTTTGAAAGACTTCCTTGGGAGCATCATGGAAGTTATATTAAAGAAATGAAAAACCGAAAACCAGAATAAAAAACGATGACAGAAAGAAGCTCTATGAAGTAGAGCATAAATATAACAAAAGGGGAAATCCAAACTTTCAGAAACTCGATGAACTTTATTCATAGAAAAAATGTAATAAAATTTTGTTTTTCTTAAAAGTAAAAGTAATTTTGATAATCTTCTAGATCAGATTTAATATTTAGTTGCTGAAAGCTTCACATGTACAATTCGTAGGAACCTGTTTTCAGATTTCCAATTTTATCATGTAAAGGGCCAGGGATTTAGCTCAGCGGTGCCACTGCCTGGCTTGCAAGCCGAAGGTCCCAAGTTAGATCACTGTTACCAAAGCAAACAACAACAACAACAACAGCAAATTTTTAAAAATTTTTTGTCATGTAAAGACAATACAAAAACCTTTCACAAACATTCTTATGAACCAAAAATTTGCCTATTAGACACTTTAGCTGAGAAGTCTCATGGTGGTATATTCTCCTTAGCAGTTCTGTAAGCAAAAGGTCAAATATATTCTTTTAAAATTGTCATATAAAACCTGCAAGGAATTTCAACCAACAACTTATGCACAGAAAGTTGAGACTTAAAGGTATCTGCTCATACAGAAGCTAATAAATGTGTAAATTTGTTTAAATGGGAATTTTGCTTCCTTATCAAGATTCTTACTTGAACTATTAGTTTAATCCATACTGTAGTAGAATTCTCTAGGCTATGTTTCTTTCTATATTTAGAGTTCCTGAAACAAATATGACTTCAGTATAAAGATAATGATTCCAAGGAGTAATTTCGGGGGAAGAAAAACTGGGTGGAAAAAAAAAGCTTGCTAAATGTCTACAAAATTTATATTTTTAAAAAGCATAGCAAAGCTGAGCTAGTCTGAAAATATTACTTATAAAGTCAGTCTTAAAAATGACCAAACGTTTTAAATTATTCTCTTCTATTTTAATGACATTTAAAAACCATTCAAATTTGAAATTAGTGTTTTGTAATCATGAAACCTGAACTTTTTCTTAATTAGAGTAGCTCTGAATACACAACATAAAAACTCACCTGAAATATTAAAAAGGAAAAGTAGAAAAATATAGTTTACATGAGACAGGAAAATAAAAATAGTAGTGATGATTTTTAGACATTATCATGATCAATTCTCAATTAGTAAAATAATGAATTGAAGCAATTTTTCTGTTTCTATCATCCCATGTAGTTCCTTTTTTTTTGGTATATCCTTTTATTGGTACATTTTAGGTGTACAATATAGTAACATTCATCACTGGAAATATGCACCTTTACCTACTCTCTTGGTTCTTATTTTTTCCTCCTTCCCCTGCCCTCCCTTCAACCCCTCCAACCCTCCCTATTTACAAAGACTTTGTTTCCTTTTTTTTCATTTTCTCATATTACTTCTATTCCCTACTTTCCTTTCCCCTACCCCTCCCATTTTCCCTTTGCCCCTTTTCTTCCTATTTCACATTATCTATTATGCCTTTTACTCCTTATTTACACTTTCAGTTTCTCACACTAGAGAAACTATTCGGTATTTACATGTGTGTCCTATTTATTTCACTTAAAAGTATAGCCTCAGTGTGCATCTATTTAGCAATAAATGTCTCTAATTTCTCATTTTTGATGGCTGAGTAGTACTCCACTTTATAAAAAAAAAAA
>NW_004624755.1:4504583-4564070 GCF_000247695.1 Heterocephalus glaber
TGGAAATAAAGTCTTTGTAAATAGGGAAGGGTGGAGGGGGTGAAGGGAGGGCTAGGAATGGGGAAAAAAATAAGAACCAAGATGCATCATGTAAAGGTGCAAGTTCCCAATGAGAAATATAATTGTGTTGTATACCTACAATGTACTAATAAAATAATTTAATTTAATAAAAAGAAAATAAATTCCTAGCCTATTACTACATTGTCTCCAAAAAAGCTAGTCATTTAAAAATACACTTAATTCATTTGCTTTAACTTTGTTATTGAAAATTCTCCCCCTAAAAAGTATCTTGTTTAAAATTACTTTGATGAAGCTACCATAAACTGATAAAATTTGGCCTAGCACTTTCTAATAGCTTGACTTTCAACAATTTGAAACAGAATTTGAAATCTTTGCAAATTTAAGTCGAGTTTTTTTTTGGGGGGGGGGTTAAATCAACATAAGTGGATAAAAGAGCACTCAGTCTCACAACCAAAATATTTGGGTATGAAATAGATAAACGTACACCCTATTCAAAAAAGTTTCGAAAAAGATTCGGATCAATATTTTGAAAAATGGCCATTAAAAAGCAAACTGGATTGTTTCAACAATTCTGACTTCCTTAAATGTTGAGAGGAAAAAAAGAGAGAAAGAGAAAACTGAAATACATAATGGCTGCTTTTGTCTATTAAACTTTAGGAAATAAAATTATACTAACATATTTCCAGGAAGCACTTTCTATGCCCAGTTTAACAACTGAAAATTTTAAACTGCAGAGATTTATGTAGAAAATTTAAAAAGCCACAAAAATAACAATATCCACAACAGTGATATTATTACATGGTTTTTCTTCGGGAGAGTATATAAATGGTTTAAAAAAAAAAAACAGATTAAATACCCTGAAAAAAATAGTCAGTCTAATATTCCATTATTCTTTAAAGGAACTTAGAATCTTAAGCATATTTTACCCCCGGAAAATTATTCAATTTTAGGTTATTTTCCAATTGTATTTATTACTGTGGTAGTTTCCTAGGGTTGTTGTAACAAAGTTCCACAAACAAAGTGGATTAACCCAACTAAACTTTATTGTCCTCCAGTTCTGGAGACTAGAGGTTCCAAAACAAAATGGCAGCAGGGCGGTGCTCACTTTGAAACCTTAGGGAACTCTTCCTTGCCTCTTTCTGGCTTCTGCTGATTTGTTTACAGCTTGTACTGTTCTTTGTTTTGCAGTTGCATCACTCTGATCATACACTGTCACCTGGCATTCTGTGTCTCACATTGTATTCCTTTTGTTTTTGGCTCTATATCTCAATTTTTCTCTTTAATAAAGAAGGATACTAGATATATTGAATAAGAACCAACCCTAAGGACCTCATCTTAATTTACTTAAATTGTCAAAGACCCCATTGCAGGGACTGCAATATTGATTATGCCCAAAGCAAGCTATAAACAGTTCAGGCTGTGAAGAATTAAACCCACAATTGGCTTGTTTTGAGAAGAGTGTCCAGCCGAAACTTATGCACAGGGTCAGAATAACTCGCACCCAAATTCTGTTCCCACAACTAAAACCTTCTTACTAGAAGGATAATGTTCTAATTAAAACCATACATTTCGTCTATTCTGTTCTTAATTCAAGAGTGCTTTGTCTTCTCCTTTATGAGCTTTACTTACATTCATTTTCATAGAAGCCACAGGGCCCCGCATCTTTACATGTAGTGCTATCTTTGCACATAGCTTACCTTTACGCCTACTGATTACCAATAAAAATCAGTGGTTAAGACTGACCAGGGTCTTTTTCTGGTAACCCAGCACTGAATATTCCAGCTCTCATTTTTTTCTTTAATTCTGTCCTTGAGTTTTTCTTCAGCCTGAGTCAAACACTGAGCAGGAGACTAGGGCCTACTGCAGAGGTCTCTAGAACACCATTTCCAAATTAAGTCACATTTCTAGGTAATAGGGTTAGAATTACAATGTATCATTTTTTAGTGACACAATTCAACCCATAATAATTACTTGCCCAGCAGGCGGCAAAACCACTGAGCTAAATCCCCAGCCCCAATAATTACTTTTTTAAATCTAAAAGGCAACATTATTTGTAAAACAAATTAGAAAGTACCAAAGGATATCAAACTGAGGTAGTTCCACAGTGGCACTATTAGTGTTTGTTTGCAGTGTTCCCCCCGCTTTTACTTTAAAATATAAATATGTATGGATAAATAAATATATCACATATTGGACATTTGTGAACATGCTAAATATTTTACAAGTTTTTATTCTGTAATGTATCAATAATGTATTGATAATGTATTCAATAATGTATCAATAATGAATCACAATCTTGAATCTGATTTTAATGATTATATATTTTCACAATAGCTTCTAAATACTGAGCATTAGAACTAATGCAGTCACATGATCTCTGCTGATACATTTTTGTGTTTCATTATTAACCAATAATAAATTTGTACTTGTAGAATTTTCATTTATAAAACAACTATTGACAATTTTAAGCATTTCTCTACACAATATATTATTGCTCTCTTACAATTAGGTTACTTTTATATTTCTACCATCTGCCAGAAAAATTGCCCATTTTATTGCACTCTGACATGATTTGTGTACTATAATATCTAACAATTTATCATTTGAACAAATAAACATTGACATTATAAAAGTATTTTTGTATTTTATTTGTGAGGTTGACTTTTATATGTTAACATATCACTTCTATTTCTCTGTATTATTGAACTTTATTCAAGGCCTTTATCTATTATGTATTAATGCAGTAAAATTTTTTTTCCAACTAAAGACATATACAATAAGATCATAATCTTGTCTTAGGTATGTTTAGATCATTTAACAATACATGTTTTGTTCCATAATTTAATTTATAGATTTTCTGCAGATATATTTATCTTAGGAGAAATCTTTCTTTCATTCAAGGATTATTTCAGTTAGCCTTGTTAAATAGAACTGACCTACCTTAAACCCAGTGTTAATAAATATTCACTTACATTCCCCTCTGATGTTTATTTCTTCTAAGTTGTATATTACAAATTTATAGTATTTAAAAATATTTAATCTTTTAATGTATCTTAATGTGTTTCATGAAGCTAAGATCTTCTCTAATGTTTTCCCCCTTAAAGTAATCAATTTATGAAAAATTAATAAAATATATACCTTTGTCTTACAGATTTTAAATTGTTATAAAATACTTAACTTTTATAATACTTAGAGGAACTCTTGTGCTTTATGTTTTCTCTTCTAATTCATGACCATGCCATTCTAGACCTGATAAAATGCCATGATTCTGATTCTGTTTATTATAGTTTCAGAGTACTTGGTTCTATTTGTCCATATGCTTTCCTAGATGTTTTCAAGATGTTCTCTACTAACCACATCCATTTACCTGTAGTACCTTCATTAAATTACTAACTTAAATCAAGGAGCTATTTAGTTTTTGTATGATTTGTTGTCCTTTTATTTCTTGTGCATGGTGTTTAGAATTTGATATGAATTCTGGTGTTACTCTATAGTTTCTCTCTCCCTTTCAGTTACCCAAACACTATGATTCTCAATTTCCTCATTAGGAAATGAAAATTATCAGAGGAGTTATTTGGTAGGAAAAGCAAAACTGATAATAATCTACTGTGGGCACAGAGCAAATGAGCAGCACACCCTCAATATGCCCTTAGACTCCAGGCAAGCACACTGCTGGGGAATCACACACCAATTAACTCATCACGTATTTGAAGTATTCAAATCAGCCTTTTTATGAAAGCCACATAAATAACAAATAAAAAATAATTATCTCAAAGTCCCTGAATACTCATTTATTGGATGAAGATCAACAAAAAAATTAATTTAGACAGATAAACACTATTGTACCTATGTATCAACATAGTTTTATTAAATTATGCTTTCATAACAAAGTCTTCAAATCTCAGTGGTTTTCAACAATAATTAGTTTATGTTGTATTTGTGTCACAGGTCATATCTAGGTTGGCTAAAATCTTGCTCAGTATGTCTTATTCCTAGGATCTTATCTTGCTCAATATGTCTTATTAGGATCTGCTTTGCAAAATATATTTATATATCTCTTACTTGAGTCATGTTTTATGGTAAATAGGAAAAATGAGTGGATGAAATGCATAATGACTTAATAACTCCCATAATGGAGGGTCACATGTTGCTTTATATTGCAATCTGTCAGCCAAGCATACTATATGAGCAAACCGCCTATCAACGGGGGAGTGAGAAATATACTGGAAAGAATTAGTACATAACTTGAGAAAATTAATAGTATACCACTGCCATTTGTCCAATGATATACATATAGAATCCAAAGAGGAAAAACAGATTTTTTTTTTCTTACAACTTCATGATGATAAAATGTCAAGGAAAATTTTAATGTTTCTCTAAATTTTTAAAATAAAGGCAAGAGTAAACAAAAATAGAGTTTTACCTAGACTGATTTCTTATCGAAAAACATCTAATTGCCTTAGTCCATTTAAGCTGCCAAACAAAATACCGTAAATGACTTATAAACAACAGGAATTTAGTTTTCAGTTCCAGCGGGTAGAAATCTGAGATCAGGGTACCAATATGGTTCCATTATAGTGCGGGCTCTCCTAGACTTCAGATGGGAGACGGCTGACTTTTCATCTCCTGGTACTTTAGAAAGACAGGAAAGCTCGCTATGGGGACTCGTGAGAACCCTAATGGAAAATTCCATAAGGGATTGCAGAAATTGAAAAGTTAGATTTTGTATTAAATTGTACTTTTATTTTCATTCCTTTGTGTTTTCCCCATTTTTCTTCCTCTAACATATATAAAATCTCCTTTCAGTAATTATGATAATTATATTTTTCAGCTATTCTTTATTTTGTGTGCTAAACTTATCCATCATCAAATGCTTACATAATGGATTTCTTGTGCCAACATGAATTTATTTGGGGGAAAGACTAGAATAAGATCATGCAACACATACTGAACTAAGAAAAAAAATGTATGCATAGTAAATGCTTGCAAGCCATTATGAATTATAGTCTTACTAGACATTTTAAGATAAAACCCGGTTTTCAATTATGTCAGTGAATTTACTGTGATTTAGCCTTATTGGATTTCTGAATAATTGTTTTTATTACAGAAAGTCAAATATATCATTAGGAAAGTAAAAATAAGAAGCATATTCAATGCTGTTGTGCAATTATATTATTTGTCTGGGCATGGCCTTGATGTCAGATTTCACCATGATTGCATTCATACTTCAACCGAATTTCCATTTATATACCATATCTATAGTATGTTGAATGCACTCTCATGTCTTAAATGTCAATCAGAGGTTAAGAATGGATTCATTCAGTACTACCAAAAGGCAATATTACTGCTGGGCACTTCATCTTATATATCTTAGTCCCAAGATAAAAAATCCTGCCCAAACTCTCTTAAAACGTATCAAGTATTAAAAGTTAAATAGAGGAAATTTTAAAAGTCATTAAATCTCTCCTCCAAGCAAACTTTTACAGTTGTGACAGGGTTGATTTGGAAATATATTTTAATATTTTCTTATTGTAGAGAATCTCTAATTTTTATTAATCGATTACTCTGAAATTTAAGTGACAATATTTTCATTATAAACTCAGTAAATCAAAAATGTTCCTATTTTCAAATAAAGCATTGACTTGAATTCTTATAGCATAACATTGGGCAGAATCAAAGTCATATAATTTGTAATCGATTTAAAATACTAATTGAAAGCTTTTAATGAATTGAATATGACTAAAGTGTGTATTCAAAGTTATGCACAACATGGCTATATTTAGTGTAGTTTTCATTCTAGTTTTGCAGCAGAAAATATAGTGATCTCAAATGTAATATATTAAATTCCTAAGTCTCAACTAGATATTTTATAGGTAAAGACAACAATTTATCTCTAAGATGAAATAAATATACGACTTGCCTATAATATAACAATTGATAGAGATAGATTGTACATTCATGCTCTCTAATTCTAAATATTTATGGTAAGATCATTAAGTGTGAATATATTTAAAAGCCGTATGGCTCTGTTGCTTGCTGATGTAGAGATGTTAAGAAAAATGATATTCGTATAGAAATCTATAAAAAAATGTGGGCTTGATACACAATTTTTAGAGAAAGGTTGAAACCACTAAAATCACTTGTAAAAATCATTTGTAGTATGAACCTGAATTCTTTTTAGTTTACAAGGTGGTTAGGAAGCCATGCATTTGCTTTAAACATAAATATTCACTATGAAAGGAAATGTAATCCACCACTCCTCTTCGCTCTCTTCTCTCTTTCTCTTTCTTAAATACAGATGAAAAGATAAAGTCATCACTTGGTCACATTATTATCTCAATAAATAAAGTGTTCTAAATTGCACTTATGTAATGACTCTGTCCGTTTAAGGCATACTACCACTCCAAAAGGTACAGATTGAATATCTAAATAATTCTAAAGTTTATAATTTTTTAGAATGTTAAAAGTTTTTAAAATATTGAGTAAATTTTTAATCTTTTGGTACTTTTATATTCTTACCTTTTACTTCCGGGAAACTATTTTTGGGGGCAAAAATACTGCAGAGAATTCATCACTGGGGCTTGGGAAGACATTGTGTGACAATGACTGGTGGTTAACTTCTGCTTAGTTAATATTCTTAGGATCTTCCAACCCCCTGTCTACATTATCACTGTAATATTTTAAGCTAAATGCTACAAAAGATCAAACAATGATGAAAATCTTTAGGGATGATTTACTCTAAATTTGAAAAATTAAACCTAAATATAGACTTATGTGGTAGTTTTCATGTCAAATAAGTTTTTGCTTTAGAAGATGACAGGAAATATACATTCCAAGGTATAAGATTTATATAGTAATTCTACAAGACTAATTTGTACCACAGTTTACTAAATATGATATGATACATAATGTAAAAGGCAATTTGAATAAGTCTCATCATCACAATAGCTTAACACTAACAGTACATTTCTACTTTCACCTAAAAGATTTACCACAAAATGTGTGAAAAGTTGCAATATTAGGATAGCATAGAACGACTATAAAATGTAACTCTGATAGGTAGAATTAATGGAAAGCAAGTGTTTACTTATTCTAGACCCCTGTTTCAGAAGTATGTTTCCCAATTCAATTAATACTGTATTTGGCTATGTGACCTGATTTGGCAGAGTGAATTTGAGACAAAGACATATTTGAAGTCTGGGCCTTTGGTGGGTATGGCTTAAACTCTTGGGAACTCCCATTAGAAAATCACTGACTTACTATGCAGCAGCTGACTTTGCTGAGTGGTTAAATGAGAACATATGGAACATCAGAACCAAACAGCCTGAAACAGAGCTGGTGCAGCTGATTTGCAGGTTTGAAGGTGAAAAAATGAATGTATGTTATTGCAAGTCATTGAAATTTTAGAAATAGCATTATTTCAGCAAAAATGTATTAGTGTCTCACAATTAAAAGAGTAAAATCAAAGAACACCCTTTCCCTATCTCAGAACTTTAATCATACATAAAACAAAATTGAAAATGCTACCGCCTGTAGAGAACAGGGAAAGGAGGCATTACTAGAACTCCTGTAGTAAGTCCTAGACTCCTAGGAGCCATGACAACTTAAAGCGAATTAATTAATTTATATAGAGAAATGAGACTTAGAGAAGAAACTGAGCATTGGGAAAGGCCCAGAGCTTGCCACACCTTTATTCTGTACATCAGGAGTAACAGATAACTCAGAGGGCTGTGGTGGTGGTGATAATCCTAGAACAATGAGGCATTTATGCAGATGAAGATCTTAGGTGACAAGGAACTTATATTGATTAGGAATTTGTCCATCACCAGGATGTCTTCAGCTGATGTAATCCTGGCCTGAAGCATCACAGCATCATGGGACCACTGAGATCTTAGCTGAGACCCAAGGCAAAAATGGAGTTATATCTGGATGTGATAGTTGGCCTGTAAGCAGGAAAACTAGGCCTAATCATAATTTTAATTGCGAAGTGATTTTTCCCCAAAATTACATAGAATCGCTCTCGACAACTGCCTAAACATTTGTAATGGGTTTACATAAAAATTAACATGAGTTTTGGAGCTTATGATAGATAATTTATTTTGATTTACTGTCAGATTATTTGCCAGTAAGCTTATATTTTATTTATTTAAAGTTTAGCTTCATAAGAAAGTGAATACACTTGTTCATTGTTCATTCAATAAGTATTTATCAAGTGACATTGATATTTTAATTTCTGATGGATTCAGAGAGAACTATATTATGCTCCACTTCAAGTATCAAATTTTTATCTATATTATATTATTACTATAAGAATACTGATATCATTATTGGGACATTGATAAATACATTGGGGATTTATATAAGATCATGAGATAATTTGTACTCAATACTGAGTTATTACATAAATACCTACAGAATAGCTACATTAATACAGAATAGCTACATTAATAACATGAAGGTAGTAATGTGTTTATTTGAATTATCTTATTTATCATTTACAATTCATTGTAGATAGGCACTATTATCATGGGTGTTTTCCAAAAAAGGAAATGAAAGTTAAAGGCAATTAATTAATTTGCACAAATATATTATGTAGAATTGTGGCAAAGTTTCATCCTGAGCCAACTTCCTCTGACACTAAATTGTGACTGAACAGTTATTCTTACCTGAAATGGTCATACTGGCAGGAAGTGATTCATCTTTAGCAGTAAGCTGAGTATCTGATGAGTAACAAAACATGACATTCAGTAACCTTCACAAGTTATCTTTATCTGCTTAAATACATCCTAATCTTCACCAAAAATTCAGGGCCTTGAAAAAATATTTAATTCTCACAATTTAAAAGGCACTGCAACAAGTTGGGCCTTTTATTTTTCCTTACAAAAAGACTCTGATTTTGTACCTCATGCAATTTTCTTCATGTTCCTCTTGTATGAATTTAACCAAGGCTAAAAGTGTTACCTTAATTGGTAAACACATTTTATAGATTTCAGCAGCTCTATGAGGCCTAGAAAAAATCAAACTTTACTTCCTAATGTTATGAAAGCAAAAGGCTTATGACTTCACATACTGCTATTTTCTAACAGCTATCTTAGAATCTTTTTATGTTTGTTTTGCATTTACTCATCTGCAAGGAAAAGCAAAATGTTCTTTTCTATGTTCCTTACTCATCAATTTTACTTTAAATACAGTTAACTCCTTGAATTCCCTTATGGAACATCCTTCAGAAAGTAGTCTAAACTTGGATTTGAATAGAGCATAGTTAAAACAAGTTCAATCTGTAACACTCAGCAGTATAATCACATCTAACAAATTGTAATTAACAGTTAGTTAGCATGCCTCACTTTCAATGAGCTTTATTTTTAAATGTTTTTAAACCAAAACATTTATAGTGGACTCATGAACTTAATTCATTCTCAAGGGCTGGCTGGTTTATTTGAAGGCTCAGGCCCTCTATATAGCCTTCAGTCTCTCTCTAGTATATAGGCAGATCTCAGTGTCCTTAGACAGACATTGGCCCTGGACTTCTCAATTAAACTCATACAGGAAAGGATATTGTAATGTTCCTTCCAAAACTATTTAAGGGTTAAATCTTTATCTGAGACCATCTGGAAGCACAAGCAAGGGGCCGGCATTTGGGTCTTATCTCAAGACTTTGTTTGCAAGTTAAAACTAAAATTCAGGTCATAGCTCAAGTTGTATGTATGTTAGGCTGGTCTTAATGCAAGGGTCCCCTGTGTTGGTACATTTTAGATATACTTAATGACAACATTCATCACAGGGAATTTGGACCTGTACGTGATGTATCTTGCTGCTTCTTTTTTTTTTCCATTCCCCCCACTCCCTTCGACTCCTCTTTCCCTCCTTATTTATACAAGTTTTGTTTCCATTTTTTCCTTCTATTCTCTTTTCTTCTTGTCCCTTCTTTCCTTTTCCTCTTCTCCCCTGTTCCCCTACTCATTTGAACATTATCTTCCATTTCCCAGTACCTACTGTACATTTTAGTCCTTATTTCCACTTCCAGTTTCTCACACCAGAAAAACAATACAGTATTTATACATGTGTGTCCAATTTATTTCACTTAAGAGTATGGTGTCAAGGTACATCCATTTAGCTAGAAATTTCTCAAGCTTATCCTTCTTTATGGCACAGTAGTACTCCATTGTATAAAACAGCCACATATTTATCCATTTGTAAGTTTATGGGTGTTAGGGCTGTTTCAAAGATTTAGCTCTTACAATCTGTGGTTCTATAAACATGGGTGCGCATATATTGCTGTGGTATGAAGCTTTTAATTCTTTTGGAAAGATATTAAGAAATTGAATAGCTGGGTCAAATGGAACCTCTAGTTTCTGATTTTTATGGAATCTCCACACTGATTTCCACAGTGGTTACATCATCCTACACTCCAAAATCTGGCTCCTTGGAATATCTGCCTATTGATAAAAGCTTTTCCAATCTCATTCTACACAAAATTTCTTCTTATACACATGCATCTTCAGTAATTCGAAATTATTTAACATGTTTCCAAGCTAAAGTCTCTTAAATTCCTCTATCAATTCCTGTAATAAACCATTCTATTCTAGTTTCTTTACTTGTTGAGTAACCCGCTAGCTGTTAAGTTTTTAAAAGTCCTCCATAATATAGAGTGCTCTTGACCAGAGTGCTTGAAATAGATTGTTACTTTCATAGATCAAAAATATCTCAATGATTAAATGTGAAGTTACAATACTTTTCAATTATGTTGGAATGCTCTTGAATTATATATAAACATTAATTCAAAACCACTAAGTAGCATTTTTAATCTTTTGACAAGAAAGTTAATCAAGTAGCCCTTTTGCCTCCTGTACTGGAAATATTAATGTAGTAAATAAAAAGAAAGAAAGAACAATTATTATTAAGATAATTTCTCAGGTTCACATACTGCTATCTATTGTTGTGTGGTTAGTACATTTTAAAAGTATATTTAAGGAACAAAAGACTCCAAAGACACACAAGATCAGACTTACGACATCTATTTCAGAACTCTAGTTTTAGTATGTGCAGCTCTGTCTCAAAATGACAAGTGGTCTTCACATTTGGTTTTAACATCTTGGCCAAGTCAGGCATCCACAACTGTGTAGACAGAGAGTCAAGTGATCTCTCTGTATCTGGGTCTACTCTTCTCTACTATTTGGCATCTTTGGGCAGCAATCACCTACTTCTCTTTAAGAAAGTCAATCTTGTGGCTAGTTATGATGCTGAGTACAGTGGCGGTGATTTCAGGGGTATTCTACTCAATCAAGCTGCATTCCTTGGCCAGAGACTGAAAGATTGACAAGGCTGCATAATGGGGTGCACCTAGATTGACTCATGATTCCTCAGGTCAGGATTGTAACACCCTGATGCACCTCAGACCCACCACACCATCAGAGCTCTTAAATAGAAACACACAGTAGTTTAACTCCTCCACTTATGAGAGAGGATTATAAGAAGTTAACGGAGTTATTCATAAGAGTTGATAGATATGCTGGACATGATTTGTCAGGACATAATTTTTAGTTTGCCTGTAAATCCTTAATCTTCTGATTACCTGCTTTTGAGGTATCAAAAACTTTACCCAGAATTTGTCTCTTTTCTCATGGTTGCTATCCTGCTAGGCATGGTGTCATTATTTCTAAGTTTAACACCTGAACTATCTTTGAATAAGGGAAAGGGATAGATAAGCAGAACAAGGAGTTATTTGTAGTATTTTTGTGAATTTTGGCTTTATTTTTTAGTATTTAATTCTTCCCTCATGCTCCTCCTCAGCTTGGTCTGTGTGTGTGTGTGTGTGTGTGTGTGTGTGTGCGCGCGCGCATGTTATTTTTCATCTTTCTTTAGGGACTCTATTTTTACCTAAGGTTTAATCATTTTTATGGCCTCTGTTATTGACTAAAACACATAACATATAAACACAATATTTTTTGTACTTAACATTTGACAAAAATGCAGTGGTTGATGATGTCCCATAATACTACTAACTCAAATGTTATTTCTCTAGGAAAACCAATATTTCTCAATAAAAGAGTTTAGTAAGAATGAGATATTAGCTAATGTTCCAATATTCATAGTCACAGACTCTCCCGACTGCAGGAGCCATTGCTAAGAGCAGCGAAGATGTAAGTGGCCTATAAGCACAATTGTTCTTGATATTCTCCTTATCATACTTAGTGGTCCTCCAGGTCATTTAAAAGTCTTAGAATATAGGAGACTCATGATTCTTAAAGAAGTCTATTTTCTCTTTATTGCTTTATATGTTAGAAAGTTCTTTCAGTTTGATTTCTTTTTATTTCTTTGTAACTTCCCTTTATTGCTCCTATCATACTCTTGGGTGTCACAGAGACAGAAAAATCTAATTCTTCTTTCACATGATTACACAGCACTTCACACTGAGATTTCTTCTCTTTATTCTTCTGAACATATAACTTAATCTAAAAGTTTTTGTCTACTTTCACTTCATTGCTTAAGGTAATATTAGCATATTGTCATACAATGAATAAAACAATATAGCTTAAGAAGATGAAGACTTTAGACCTAATTGTCTGGGACCTACAATTTCTTGCAAGCTATGTTAGTTTGAGAAAAATAATTAACCTCTCTGTTGCAACTATCTTTTTAATTAAATGAAAATAACAAGACAATCATAATTCTCTCCTGATAGTATTGGCAGGAGGTTTATTTGAGTTTAAAAGATAAAATCCCAGAGCAGTTCCAGGTTCAGAATAATCATTGAGATATTTCTATCTTGTCAAAATTTTTGTTTCCAATTTTGAGGAAAAAGTGTCTATACTCCTAAGCTTTTTACTAACTCCAAATGATTGTCTATTAGCAATTATTGACATTTACTAGCATGGAGTTCTTTATCTTCGATTAGTTTACCCATAGTTTGCAAAAGTAATTACTGTATCTTTAAACTCTTTAAGAAACAAAAAAGTATATTTTAGTTTTATAAAGAAAGGACTTTTAATGAAATTAATTTTGTGGAATTATATTGATGTTTCTCAATTATATGATGTTTCTCATTAAAAAAGATCCCAGACTCAATATTTTATTTTTCTCACTTTTCCCTTCTTCCCTCCCTATCCATTATTTCTGATTTCTCCCTTTCCTTCTCTTTCTTCATTTTCTCCTTCCTCCCTTGCTATACTATTTCTTCCATGAATATTTATTGAATATGTAACATTTAACAGGGTTTCTGGGGATTTATAACTGAACAAAAGGAAGTAACAGTCCCTTCAGTGAAACAGTGAAAACAGAAATGATTGAAAGAATAGTAGGAAACATTGAGGGTCACCTCATAGTGTCATCTCTAATGTATCATCACATTTAATCATCAGTGTGGGATGATGCAGTCCTTTTAAATTTAGAAATGAAGCTAAGTGCAAAAAGACAAAGAACTAACCACGCTTACAATGAAACTGATTATTGAAACATAAAGCAAGACCATATGCAGATGTTATCATACCTCATAAATTCTCCCATATTTCCGTAAGTGGTAGGTAAATTCAGAACTCAATAGAGGTATGTGTGATCTTCCATGTCCACTGAATTCTATCTCTTTCCTGTTAAGCCTCTTTAACACTGCACAGTGTACCCACATTTCACAAATAATCATTGAACACACATTCCCATCAGAATCAGTTATTTTTTTCTTTCTTTTCTTAATAAGCTATTAGGGATTGCATCCTGGGCCTTGCACATGCTTGGCAATCAGTCTATCACTGAGTTACATCTGCAGCCAAGAATCAGAAGTTCTGAAAAAGCACAGATCTCATGCTCAGAAGGTCAAGATTTAAGCCAAACTTTTGCCACTTATGAGGTCTGAAGATTTAGCATTTCTCTTTGAATTTTAGACCTCAGTTTTCTCATTCGAAAAAAAGAGAAATACATTTTTTTCCAGAAATGTGTGAATAGATTTTTTTGCTAATTTTTACTTTTGATAGGTAATGGTAAAATACTATATCTATGAAAAAAAATCTGTCCAGCATTCTATTATTTTTGAAATATATAATGTATACTTTTTGACATTTTTTAGCCTTTTCTCTTTCTCTAGGATATGGAGATCAAAATATGTCAATCAAAATATGTCAAAATATGTCAGAAATTAAAAATGAGACATAAACAGCAAATTTCAGTGGGTTTCTAAGTGATGCTTAAGCAAGCAATAATCACAGAAATCCAAGGAAGAAGTACATGAAAGGCATGAAGCAATGATTTTAAAACAGCATTGGAAATTAAAACAAAACACGAAAATGGGCCTGAATAACAATAAACTCAGATGGTTTCAAACATATCAATGGATTAAATTTAAAGTTAATATCTACTGCAGTTAAGCAAACCAAAACTGAGTAGGTTAAAGCTACAACACTTATTTAACCTAATTGCTCTGTGAGTTGACAATTTGGTTGGACTTAGGTGAAATGCTCGGTTCATCTAGAACACACTTGCTATATTCATGTATCAGAAATGTAATGGACCCTTAGTTTAGTAGAAAATAGGCTCAATATAACCTCTCATTATTTACTGGGCCAGTTTGTACTTACTTGCCATCTATGGCAGTGGTTGAGGAGTCTGGGTTTTGTCTAAAAATCTGTTCACGTGCGGGGCATGCCGGGGGTGTTCAGGCCTCATAATAGACAACTCAAAAGACTACCTGGGACGTTTCTGGGGGAACGCTGCCATGTCATGCTTCTCAAGGTGGTGCAGGGTGAGTATATTGTAGCCTCTGAAAGACGCTGTCATGGAAAGAGGCCCCTCTGGATGGCTGCACTCTGACACTTGTCTGTATCCATCATTGCCCAAGTGTCTCCATTTAGAGAACATTTTGTCACATAGGAACCGAAGCTGACACTTGAGAGATGCACTTTTCCATTCGAATTCTTCATTGAATAGTTTGCTGCTTTTGGCACTTTAGTCCTTTCATTTCTCCTAGGCTCTATGTACATGAAGGTGCAGGAAACTTTTGTTCGTGATTCCTAGGGAAGTGAGATGATTGCTAGTATTTGTGTCGATTCTCCTAATCTGCCCATAATTCCTTTAGGGAAATGGGATAGTTGCCACTTTCTCCAGGTTAGCCTCTTGTTTATGCTATTGCAGCAAATGATTAAAGGATTGAGTGTTACTTTTATTTAGGCTGTTGCCTTAATTGGCTAGTCTCACATTGAGCAGCTGAGGTCATTTTCCCTCAGCTCAGCTGGACTTTGGAATCCCAAGAACAAGAATGACTAAACAACAAATCGATTGAGGTGCAGGATTGAAACTATACAGCATTGCAATCTATTGAGATTTATTGCAGTCCATTGCAATTTATTGTGATTGCATCCTAGATTTAGGAAGGAACAAAACTGATTCTTCTGAATGGGCAAACAGCAATGATCCATGGGCATTCTTATGCATTCTATAGGATTACTTAGATTTGTGTTTATGTGGCAAATTGAAGGATCTGTTCTCTCATCTACTCTATTTAGTGTCTCTTTATGGTCAAGTATGCCATATTGAAGAATTATTCACCGGCTAAAGTTTATGAATAACTAAGTATGATTACAATATAGAATTAAAATATTGAGACCAGAAAAGTAATATAGTATCTTTAGTAAAAAGATAAAGGCTTAAATTAATGACAGGGAACTTCAGAATATGTAAGATTTTGAAGTGGAAAATCCTAAATTCAGGGTAGTAGCATTCAAAGAGAGAATAACCTTGGTCTACATTATCCCAGAGGGAATAATTACATCAAAGTCTGGAAGCTTTAGGAATCAACATTTAAATGCATCATAAGGAAGACATAGCAATTGCGATATTCTCAAAACAGAACAGACTGACATGTAATAAATAGATGTTGTAGGTTAAGTATCAGATATGTTAAAAAGAAAAAAGCTTTAAAAGTTTTCAATAAAATTGTTTGCCTTTATGTACTGCTCCTTCACTTTTCGGTCTACCTTATTCATTCAAGTTTTTCTTACTCCATGGAAACCTAAATTGAAATATACATTTTTTACCTCTTATTTATCACAAAAAATAACTTGTAATTATCAGTGGTAGTAGAAAACAAAGCTGTGTTTTACATATATGTTACTGACCTATAGACAGTTCACAAGCCTCTGTGTACACAAGTTTGTGTGTGCGTGTGTGTGTGTGTGTTTGTAAATATAAGATATGTCAAGAGCAGGGGTATAGAATATCTGTGCTCATAAGGTACTGCCTGAATTTCATTTAAATAAATTATAATTTTGTAGTACATCTACCATTTTAGATATATTTGGTTCAACAATGGATTTATAGATCCGAGGCAGCTGGTTTTGTTTGCAGTTTTAAAGAATTCTTTCCATTTCCCAGAACACATGGGTGTGTGATATGATCAGAATATGAGGTCAGTGTTTAAATTAAAAAATATTACACCAAAAGGCACATTGCCATTAATATCCCTCAAAATAATACCCCCTTGCTTTGAACACACTTAATCCCATTGTTCCTGCCATTTTCTGAAGCAGTTCTGGAAATGTTCTTTTCTGCATATCATTACAAGGTGTAATAAAAAATACAGTGAATGGTGCTTTTGAGTCCCATACAACAGAAAGGCAGGCTTGTAAAACATTACAGTGTTTCTTCATCCATCTCATTCACTAGATCTGGCCCAGAGTGACTTCGGGCCCTTTCCCACATTTAAAATGATCATGAAAGATAAACATGTTAAACAGATTCAAGACAATAACAGAGCTACAACAGCACAACTAACTGCTTCAGACAGTGACAAGAATGAAGAAATAAGTATGTTCAAACTGTATGTTGATAAGTATGTCGATGGAGATAAATGGCAACATGTTTTTTACTTTTATAAGTTTTTAAAAGGTAAACATTCACTATTTTCAGTCACACCTCATTTATGTATGCACATAAAGGTGATGTTAGCATTAACTCAAGCAGGTTTAAACTTTTTGAAACCAGATGTTAAAATTAGAGGATATTTATACTTTAGTTTTTTAGATAGTAAAGTACGGATAATGACAGTAAAGCCACTCCTCTTTTAAGAGCTAAATTCCATTGCTGTGAGGAGGTTGTTCCATCAATTGGTCACTCAATGAGGAATTGTATACAGTACGTATATTACAATATTCAGAACAAAGGAATGATGAAAGGAACCCCAACTTGATGACTTCCCTTTTATTTGTGTAACTCTTAAACTTTATATTACTCTCTGTATTCTGGATAAATCAGTTCATACATCTGTAATTGACAGGAATATTAGCTGTCTTTTCATGAATGAAAAGGATAAACAACTCATGAGTTTAATCTATTGTATTACTACACAAGACAGTTCCTTTTGTTTGATGGTGATGAAAACCAAATTGTATGACTAAGTCTAACAATAGTAGCTTATATTTTTGGAGTACTTGATGTATTTCCAGCTTGTTCTAAGAATTTAACATCTATCATTTTAACCTAATGCTCAAAGAATTAAAATAATTTGGTAATATCTAATTTCCATATGATGAGAAAATTGCCACCGAGGTAACTTAGTACAATTAACTATCATCACTAGCTATTTAATGACTAAAGGAGGACTTGGACCAAAGTCTGTGCTTACAACCCACATTTGGACTTAAGGCACAGGAATGTGAGCAGCAGTGGGTGACCTTTTGGTGACTTCTGCTGTATAGTATTGTAATTTTTGCTGATTGTACTGTACAATATAGTGCTATTATTTTATACTGTGGTATACATTACAGTACTTCATGACTGGCTTGCAAGTAAATGAATTAAAAATTGAAATTACTCAATTGCATATATTTGTTGATTAGAGTTTTTAATCAATAGAGGTACTGTTAAATAGTAGGTACTGGAGATTTATTCATTTCTTTAATATTTACTTTTTGGTAATATGTGAGAGACATTGGGAGTATAATAGATAATGTAGTATTCTTCATCTGACTTTTCCTAGTGCTTACTATGTTGTACTGGAATAGTGAAACATTAGACAATTTAATAAATATTTAGTATTTGGTACTAATTTTTCTAAGAATGGTGGTTAATAAGTTATCAAAAAGTCAGGACTCATTCTTAGACTCAAACTAAAATAACTGTCCAGAATTATCTTTTGATTTTTTCATTTTAATGTCACCCTTGAGCAAATTGCATATGAAGATGTCCCATCATACAATCTCCAGTTCTGTCTTCACAATCTTTACCTTTTTTTGAGTAACCTTTACTAATATTCAGAAATTTTTTTTTTGGTATTGGGGATTGAACTTGGGACCTTGCGTTTACAAGGGAGGCGCTGGAACCACTGAACTAAATCCCCAGCCCCTGGAAAATATTTTTATTATAATTATTTATTTGCTTCCCTCTTTCTAGATTCAATTTTTAAAGCGGAAAATAGACAATGGAATTAATTTCACGGAAATATTACTTGTAGTACGGACCTCAAAAAATGACTCACTAATTGAAATTATAGAGAAATCATGATTCATCCATGTCTTTAGATGGAAAACACTATGGTAATTTCTCCTGTTGGAAGAGTAATTTCTAAATAAGAAATAAAACTTCAGTCATATTTGCAAAATGTGGCACATTCTCTGCTGCTGAAGAGCATCACTGATTATTCAAAGAGCCAACAGGCTCTTAATTTACATGTCCATTGATCATATGAATTACAGTCTTTACTTCTTTTTAGAAATAAATTGTGTTAGGTTGCCCTCTTTTCCTACCAGATGAGGAAATAGATATTTGTTATAGAGAATTCTCTCACTGATCTCTGATAAACCAGTATATACTATTTTAAATGCTTTCAAAACTCAAACAAAAAAATAAAAGAAATGGTAAACAATATTCCTTTAGGCAATTCTTTTCAGACTGTAGTATGGATATAGTTTAATCAACATTAATAAAAAGTGTATGGATTTTTTTTTCTTAGAGAAGTAACTAAAACATTTTATTCACAATATTTTGAACATAGAACTTTATTTCGCTTGGAGCATGTTGCCAACAAGAGTTTTAAGGACTCTTCTCAAAGGCTATGACACAAAACATGAAATCAAGACAACTTTCTGAAGTTTTTGTAAATACTATCCACAAGCCTGTATTTCAACATAAATTCCACTATGACCCTTTTATTGCTTTCATTTCAACCATATTAAAAATGATGTTAAATTAATTATAATATTAATGACAAAAATAAGAACAAAATTCTCAGCTCTTTTTAAGTTTTCTCTGGTTGTATTAGTTTCCAGAGTATAATGACATTTCTTTCTCTCTTTTTTGCAATTAACTTTTTAATTGACATATTTGTGATTGTGTGGTAGAATAAAATAATTTCATGTATGTATACATCTTTTTTTTTCTTTTCGTTTTTTAAATTAATTTTATTGGTACAATTTAGGTATATAACATAATGACATTCATCATTGGAAATTTGCACATTTACAAAATCTGTCTTGGTTCTTATTTTTTCCCCCTTCCCCTGCCCTCCCTTCAACCTCTCCATCCCTCCCTATTTACAAAGACTTTGTTTCCATTTTTTTCATTTTCACATATTAATTCCATTCCTTCTTTCCTTTCCCCTACCCCTCACACTTCCCCTTTCCCGCTTTTCTTCTTTTTCACAATCTGTTATGCCTTTTAGTCCTTATTTACACTTTTCAGTTTCTCACACTAGAGAGACCATTGGATATTTACAGATGCATGTCCTATTTATTTCACTTAAGAGTATTGCCTCAATGTACATCCATTTAGCTATAAATGTCTTTAATTTCTCATTCTTTATGGCTGAGTAGTACTCCATTTTACTTTTTCAAAAAACACATTTTCTTTATCCAGTCTCCGGTTGATGGGCAGTTGGGCTGCTTCCAAGTTTTAGCTATTACAAATTGTGCTGCTATGAACATGGGTGGATACATATCGCTGTACTATGATTCTTTTAATTCTTTGGGGAAGATAACCCAGAAGGGGAATAGCTGGATCAAATGGGACTTCCAGTACTAGTTCTTTGAGGTATCTCCATACTGATTTCCACAGTGGTTGCACCAGTCTATACTGCCACCAGAAGTGGAGTAGGGTTCCTCCTTCCCCACAGCCTCACCAGCATTTGGTATTGGTTGATTTCAGGACTGCAGCCATGCCTTCTGGGGTGAGGTGGACTCTCAGTGTTGTTTTCATTTGGACCACTCAAATGACAAGTGATGTTGATCATTTTATCACATGTTTCTTTGCTATTTCTAATTCTTTGCCTGAGAAATGTCTGTTCATTTCAGTTTCCCATTTTTGGATTGGGTCTTTAAATTTGGCGAGTCTGATTTTTTAAGTTGTTTATAGATTCTAGATAGTAGACCTTTGTCTGAGGGACAGCAAGTGAAACTATTTTCCCACATTGTGGGTTGTCTCTTCACACTGTTGGTGGGTACTCTTGCTGTGCAGAAGCTTTTTAATAAGAAGAGATCCCACTGGTTGATTGTTTGTGCTAGTTCATGGGCAACTGAGGTTTTGTTCATAAAATCTTTTCCTACACCAGTGTCTTCAAGAGTTCTAATTAACCTCTGTTCCAGCTGGTTCAGCATTTCTGTTTCAACATTTAGATCTTTAATCCATTTCAATTTTAGTTTAGTGCATGGTGAGAGATACAGGTCTAGTTTTAATCTTTGGCAAGTTGAAACCAAATTTTTCCAGCATCATTTATTAAAGAGACTGTCTTTCCTCCAGTTAGGGTATTTGGCTCTTTTGTCGAAGATGCAGTGTGTGTGTTTCTGGAATTGTTTCTGCATCTTCTAATCTGTTCCACTGGTCCTCTGGTCTGTTTCTTTGCCAGTACCATGCTGTTTTTATTACAGTAGCTTTGTACTATAGTTTCAAGTTGGGGATTGTGATACCCCCTTACTTGCCTTTATTGCCTAGAATTGCTTTTGCTATTCTAGGTCTTTTCTTCTTCTAAACGAATTTTTGGATTGTTTTCTCAAGGTCTGTGAAGTATGCTACTGGCATTTCAATTGGGATTACATTGAATCTATATAGCAATTTTGGAAGTATAGCCATTTTCACTAAGTTGGTTCTTCCTACCCAGGAGTAAGGGATGTCTTTCCATTTTCTGATATCCTCTTTGATGTCTTTTTTCAGAGCTCTGTAATTTTCAGAGTAGAGGGCTTTGGTTTCTTTCATTAGGTTTATTCCTGCATATTTCAATTTTTTGCATGTTATTGTGAAAGGAATTGTTTTCCCCATTTCTCTCTCAGTAACTCTGTTCATGTATAGGAAAGCTATTGATTTTGGTGAGTTGATCTTGTATCCAGCTACTTTACTGAATTTGGTTATTAAGTCTAGAAGACTTTTGGTGAGGTGTTGGGGTCTTTTGAATTCTTCATTTGATATCTTTATTCCTTTCCTTTCTTTGGTCTAATTGGTGTGGCTAATGTTTCCAAAACTATATTGAACAGGAGTGGTGATAGTGGACATCCTTGTCTTGTTCCTGAATTTAGCGTGAAGGCTTTCAGTTTTTGACCATTTAGTATGATATTGGCTGTTGGTTTTTCATAGATGGCTTTTATCAGATTGAGGTAGAGACCGCCGATTCCAATTTTTTGAAGAGTTTTTATCATGAATGTGTGTTGGCTTTTGTAGAATGGTTTTTCTGCAACTATTGAGATGATCATGTGGTTTTTGTCCTTGGCTGTATTAATATAGTGTATTACGTCTGTTGCTTTGCATATGTTGAACCATCCCTGCATCCCTGGAGTGAATCCCACTTGGTCAGGGTGTATGATCTTCTTGATGATCTTCTGCATTCTATTTGCCAGCATCTTAGTAAGGATTTTTGCATCTATGTTCATTAGTGAGATTTTCCTATATTTCTCTTTCTTGGTTGGGACTTTCTCTGCTTTGGGGATCAAGGTGATGCTTGTTTCCAAGAATGAATTAGGGAGTATTGCTGCCCTTTCAATTTCATTGAAGAGTTTAAACAGTAGTGGCGGTAGTTCCTCTCTAATTATCTTATAGAATCCAGCCATGAAGCCATTAGGACCTGGGCTTTTCTTAGTTGGTAAGTTTTTAAATTACATTTTCAATTTCACTGATTGATATTGGGTTGTTTAGAATTTTTAGATCTTCTTCATTCAACTTTGGTAATTCATACTTATCTAGAAATGTGTCCATTTCTTCTGTGTTGTCCATGTTATTGGCGTATAGGTTCTTGAAGTAGTTATTGTTGATCCTCTGGATTTCTGCTGGGTAGATTGTAATTTTATCCTTTCCCTTCCTAATTGCATGGATTTGGGCCTTTTATTTCCTTTTTCAGATAAGTTTGGCTAAGGATTTGTCAATTTTGTTTATTCTTTTGAAGAACCAACTCTTGGCTTCATTGATTTTTTTCTATCATTTTCTTAGTCTCTATTGCATTGATTTCTGTTCTGATCTGTATAATTTCCTCCCTTGTATGAGCTTTGGGTTCATCCTGCACTTCTTTTTCTAGAAGTTTAAGTTTCAGCATCAGGTTGTTTAATTGAGCTCGCTCTGTTTTCTTCATGTGAACGTTCACTGCTATAAATTTCCCTCATATGACTGTTTTCATTGGGTCCCATGGATTCTGATATGTTGTATTGTCATTGACCTTTAATTGTAGGAACTGTCTGATTTCTTTTTTAATTTCCTCTGTGATCCAATCATTATTCACAAATATGTTGTTCAGTTTCCATGTGTTTATGAAATTCTTGTGGTTTCTTTTGCTATTGATCTCCAATTTCATCGAACTATGGTCTGATAATATACAGAGGATAACTTTAATTCCTTTGCACTTACTTAAACATGTTCTATGAGTGAGTATGTAGTCTGCTTTTGAGAACAACCCACGTGCAGTTTCAAAGAATGTGTATTCTGATATTATATACCTATGTGTAGATTTTTTTTGATCACAGCTGTTTGGAGTCCTATATGCCTCACTTATCTGTATGTCAAGTTCTTTCCCCTGCTTGGAAAGTTTTCTGCCATCACTTCTGTGAACAGTTTTTTTATGTCATCTGTACTCTCTCCTCTTTCTTCATTGACTCTGATCAGTCTTATGTTATTCTTCTTTGCATTGTCTGTCAGCAGCTGGATTGATTTCTTGCGGTCCCTTACTTTTTTAAAGCAGTTTTTCATTTCCTGGTCACTAATTGCAATCTTATCTTCTATATCTGAAATTTTGTCCTCACATTGGATCATTCTGCTGTGTAAACTTTCAGTGAAGTTTTTAATCTTCTGGGAATCTGTTTGCATCTGTTTATGGATTCCATATCTTTCCTATGTTGGGATTCCATCGTGTTTTTCAGCTCCTCTATTTTATTATCTGTATCCTTTCTAGATTTATTAATTATGTCTTGCACTATGGGCACAATCTCTGCTTTTATGTGAGAAATTATTTCTGATTTCATTTTTTCCAGATCCTCTTTTGTTGCCAGTTCAGGGAGTCCAGGTGGTTGCATATCAGATTGCTTTATCTTGTTTCCCTTTGGGGTTGATTTAGGTGATCTAGAAGTCTGGTTTTGAAACTAGTTTACGTGTCTTGGTATTTCAACAGGGGCGTGCTATGTTCGCTGCTGGCACCCATGTGGCTCACCTCCTTGGTGCTTGGGGTGGTGTTACAGCAGCCTGGAAGGTTCACCTCCTCTGTTCTGGGGACAGCTCTGCTCCTTGGCACTGGGTGTGGTGGTACGGTGGCCTGGAAGGTTCACCTCCTCTGCCTCTTTTCTTCTTTCTTTCTTAGACAAAACACTCAGCAAAACTATACAAGTCATGTCCACAGTTTATTATTTGACAGATACATAATGATTAAATCACTTGAATAAGAAAGAAAATGAAATAAAATTTTAATTAAAGTTGCACCAAGGAATTGCATATTTCTCTCAACACATATAAACCAGGTATAATTGCTGTATCAAGACAATGGCAACATAAACCCCATATGAAATGCTCTGGATGGAATGGAATGAATCACTCCCAACCATGTAGATGTTTCCATTTCCTTTTCCTTGAGAACTTTTTGAATTGCTACTAATTATAGTATCTTCAGATTGGAATGGTTAAAAGAAAAAACTCTGTGTAATTCATACGTGTTTTTTAAATGTTCATTACAATATTTCTACTAACTGGCTGATAAACCACTTCCCAGATGCAGTACATTTTGAATGATCTGAATTAAAATGTAATTTGCCAAAAAAATTGAGTCTCTATAATTTTAATGTATAGATAAGTTAATTTGTCCATTTTTAAATTTATTTATTCATTTAAAGTTTAATTATTGATTAGTCATACTTGGAATCTTACTGGTGAGAAAGTGAGTTCCTGTGTCCCAGAAGATTTAAATCTAATGAGAATATTGAGACTTTAGGTTTATCAGTGCATACCTGTATTTCCAGCACTGGGGAAGCTGAGGCAAGAGTATCTCCATGAGTTCATGACCAGCCTGGACTAGATAACCCGTTCAAAGCCAGCCTAAATTACATAGCTAGAGCCTGGGGAAAAATTTTGTTTGTATACCTTATAGAAGAATAAGAACATTACAAATAGATTAAATGATATAGTGAAAAACATTTGTGTTCCAAGAGCAGCTTAAAACTTTGAAGAGAAGGTAATAAATTGAATGGGATAAAAATAATTCACTATATCAACAAAGCACCATTGATTAATTTCCTTCCAGAAAGGACAACATTACCTGTCTTTGAGATATGTTTATGAGGTAAAAATAATGCTTAGTGATTATGATGAATCAAAGATGTAACTTGAATTTTCAGACTAGTGGAAAAGGACAGAAATTGGTGGTAATCTGAAATAAATAGAATAAACTCTGAAAGTTATAAAATAAAGAAAAATTGAAAATCAATGAAATATGAAAAGCACATAAAGATTAAGAAAGCCAAAAGTTGATGATATTTTTTGCAAGCCTAAAACAAGTAAGTCTGATAAAACCAAACAAGGAAAAAATGAAAAAAAATTAACATGTCACCAACATTATAAGCAAAATGGACAACATAGCTGGAATTTAGCAGATATTATCAGGATAGTAAAAGAATGTTATCAATGCTAGTGACAATATATGGCTACAATTGGACAAATCAGATAAATTCAAATACTTATAAGAAAATCTAACATACAAAATCTGACACAAAAACAAATGGAAGGCCAGAATGAAATAGCTATTAAAATCATATAAAGGTCATTTTAACATTTATCTACAAAGAAAACAACAAACCCAAGTTTTAAAATATATTGATACCAAATATCAAAGCACGTATCAATTTGATTTTATACCAGCGCCCCACCTGCCTGCCAAATAAATAAATAAATACATAAAACTTAGTATTTTACTCCATCAGACTAATTTGGCTTTAATTATTAATACTGAAGAAAAGAGTATGAGAAATGACATTTGTAGGCTTTCTTATTCCATAGATATTGATACAAATGTTCTAAATAAATTTAATAAAAGTGAAAATATCAAATAAATATGGCTATTTGTGTCTACTATTCATTCTACAGTCAAATTTTTCTTTTAATAAAATGTTTAAAACTTGCATCTGTCAAGGAGGAAAATGCAGAGAGAAGAGTGACCTTTTAAAGAAATGTCACAAAGCCCTATTGTGTGGACAAGATAGATTTTTGGTTCTTGGGTATTTATAGTATTAAAAGTTTACTTTTTTTTCAGAAGACCCCATTAATGAATTTTATTAATCATTTTTTTAAAAAGAGAACTTTTATCACTGTTTACTAAATCCAGGGGAATGGAATAATTTCAAACAGCTTTTATGAGATTTCTGTAAATTTACATAAAGAATCTGATGACCACCCACAAAAATCACAAAAATATTACCAGCTTTGGATTATAATGCACCTCTCTCTTAAGAGCCAGCACTTTATTTTCAATGTGTACTTTAAATTCTGCCTAATAAGCTTGTTACTGTAAAAAATCTGATGAAAGAAAAAATTTTATTAGTATGAGTTTGCAGTAGATGATTACATTCCTTGTGTGGAGCTGATACATATCCGGGCCAAAGACATAAGCTTTAGTGAACTATGATGTTCCAGAAATCTATTATGCTGATCAAGAAGTCCAGTGATTTCACTTTTCTAAATGACAATGTATATGCAATGTATAAATGCAATGTATATACATACTTAAACTTGAGCAAAAAAAATGTCATGTAGTACCAATGGATTTAGCTCTATATTTTAAAAATATGGGAAATCCTTCCTTAACTCTGTGTCAGCTCTCTATATAGATGTGTTGTACCATTTCTTCATCTTATTATATTAACAAACTGAATAATGCAATGTGTTAAAAACAGTGGCACTTAGTAAACTAGGATTTGTAAATGTCAGATTCATTAAAAAATTAAAAGACAAAATTACCCCATTAGACACAGGAAAACCTTTTAATAAAATTTAATATATATGTATAATTACAAAAAAACCAAACCAGCCAAACCAAAAAAAAAAAAAAAATCAGGAAACAATGAACTCTAAGATTTATGTTTAAAGGAACAGGGATTGGCCAATTCTGTTTATTCATAAATCTCATGCTTTCAAAATATTAGCTCACACATATAAAATAATAAATTAACTTTTCATTATACAAATAAAAGACAACTTTTAAATGGAGAAAAGGTATCTATAGAAACTAAAACTTTAATAGACAACCACTTAAATGAGTAAATGTTATAATCACTCCCTTTAAAATGATAAATAATGATACTAAAATATCCTTTATCTGGAGGCTTTATATAGCACAATAAGAAAATAAAATACAATAAATACTTAGAAAATGGAAAGCAGAAATAAAACTGCTATTATTTGTCATTAGTGATTTCTTACACAGAGACAGATATATTGACAATTTACTATAAATAATTTAGGATATTAGAAAGTTCACTGGGTACAAGATTTAAAAGCCAATTTTATTTCTAAACATCAGCAACAAACATCTCAACCACAATTATATGATGTAATTTATAATGGCAATAAATTGTTTTATTTGAAAATAAATTTAGCAAATGATGTTTAGAACATTTTTCAATGAATAATGAAATTGTAATAAAAAGCACAAGGGAAAATCTAAGAAAATGAAGAAACATTATATGTCTAAAGTCTTAATATTATACAATGCCAGTTTTTAATGCTCCAAATGATCAATAGAACACTCTTAAAATATATTCCAACACAGACTTTTGTGGAATTTAACAAATATTTATAAGGGAAAGCACATTACTAAAATAGCTTAGGAAAAAAACATGGTAAAGAAAAGATAGCCTCCTAGGTAGTAGGTTGTCTTGAAGTTCAAGTAATTAGCATGCTATGTATTGCCATAAAGATTGACAAAATGATCAATAGAAGAAACAGAGCCCAGAAATGGATGCACTCATTTGTAGAAATCTGATGCATGACATGGTGTAGCATGACATTAAGAAAGAAAAATTATCCAATGAGGTATTTATTCAGAAGACAAAAATGGAATTATAGCTGCCTACATTCTCATATATTGTTAGATAGCTTCTGGGATCCCTGGTACTGTATAATCCCTGGGTCATGTTGTTTCTATAGCCATTGACTTCACACTCTTGCTTAGAATATATTGATGTATTTATATCATTTTTTATTAGGGTTATGACTTATATCTAGCTGTCTCCCCAAGGGGTTTTGTGAAGTGACTGGATCACAGGTGTGTAATACTGGATTAGTCCACTGATGGGTTTTTTAGCTAGATATAATGTTGGGAGGTGAAGCCTGGTAGGAACAGTTGGGTCACAGTGCATGTAGCCTAGAATGCTGTATTTCCCTTCTCCTCTCTTGAACACCATCTGCTTCTGCCCTCCATGTCTTTCTCCTCTGCAGTGCCCCTCTGCATGTCACTGTGCTTTTGAAGCAGATAAATAAGGACTGAAACAGCTACAGACTGTGAGCCAGAACAAATCTTTCTTCCTTTAAATTGTGGATGTTGGGTATGATGTCACAACAACAAGAAAGTAACTAAGACACTCCCTTATTCAAAATGTTTGATTTCATTATTTTAATACTCAATTCAACCAGGTGACAACTTTCATGCCAACATGCCAGAGTAGACTATTCGTAAATTTTGGTTGCATTCTTATAAAGCATGCAATCCACAAAAATAAATTAGAGCTTATGATTTTAGGGGATCATGAATGGAGTTCTGAAAACTCTAAAATTGTAAAATATTTTTATGTAACTTAATTTTCTACAGAAAAGTAAAGTATTTTGGTGTATATTTAACCTATTTATTTGTATCTTTTGCTTTATTTGTCTTGACATAGAATGTTTTGAGTCCTCTTTTTCTGAGTCTTTTTTATGCTGTTGAAGTTCTAATGAAAATGTCATAGTTTCATATACCTATCTAAAATATTATTTTAAAAGGTTAATTGTATGATGGCCTCAACATTTTTAAAATAATGATGAATGATGCTTTTTCTAGATTTCTTTTCTTTTCTAATAGTTGGCTTGTTTGTACTATACTCAATCTTTATTCTTCTGCCTTATTTGAGATTATTTTCATCTGCCTTAGTAAGTAACATGTTAAAATCAGTAATATGTGCAATTAAAAGAAGATGGAATACATCTTTCAGTAGTAGATTTATGTAATGATTATTTTAGGAAGAAATAAGGCCAGTGAAGTTGAGACTTTTCTGCAGCATTATGAAGCTATAACCCAACACTATATTTCATAATGAAAAATGGATTAGAATGTAATTATTACTAAACATATGTTTTTCAGTATATTCATACAAGCAGGAGATTTGTATGCGGTTTCATAGACCCTTCAAACCCTATGGACTGAGAATAAACATGACTGAAAGAAGCTTATACTTACTAAAAGTTGGTGAAATTTTGTATTTGTTGAAAATATTAGTACCCTGACATGAAGATAATTTTACAAACTCAAATTAAATTAACTTCTGGGCTCATTAGGCTTTTCCACAATTAATCTATTTTGATACTGTGCCTTACAGACAAGTATTTGAAATTTTTATCTCTGCTATTAATAAGCAATGATAAACTTTTGAGTATTATTTTCATAAAGTATTAGATGTATGTGTCCAGATTTTTCCCTGGAATACTCCGAGAGTTGGCAAGTAACATTAGATACCATGACATTCTCATTATATCTGAAAATTAAACAACACATTCAACTGGCAACTCTGTAGACAATCATCTGTATGATGCCCAATTAGTAAACTACTTGCCAAATCATACATCCTGGTGAAGAAGGAAAAATTTCATGACATGTTGTCGATATCCTTTTGCCCCTATCCTATGCCAGCTGTATTAATCAACATTCCCACTGCTTGGACACACTGACCAACATCCACAGTTTAAAGGAAAAGAGGTTTAATTTGGCTTATGGTTCAGGGGATTCTTGTCTGTGGTTGATTAGCTCCAAGACAGTAATGGCAAAAGGGTATTGTAGAGAAGATCTGCTTACATTATGGCAGCCAGGAGGCAGAGAGAGGAAAGGAGCCAAGGATTGAGATATATCCTCCAAAGACCTGCCCCAGTTGCACCTCTCTTTCAACCAGTCCACCTCTAAATATGAGAGACTTTTCAGGGATATTCCAGTTCGAAAACATAACAACAGCTTTTTGGCATATGGCTTGACACAATATTGTATATGAGAACATGTTCAAACTCTTTCAAAAATTTTTGATATACCAGATGCTAAGGCAGATTTAACCACAAAGTGGATTGCTCTACTAATGTAGAATAAAGATTCTTCCTTTAAAAATTATGTAGTATGGCATAAATCATTTCAAACTATATTTTAAATTTTAATAAGTATACATTAATTTTGAATAGATATTAAAGATGCACAGATATGAGACTATAAATCTTAGCAATTTTTACTTAAAGATCTCAAAGCCAGTCTTTACAGAGGTAAGATGCAGAAAAATTCTGTAAAGCAAGATAAATTTGTTACCAATTGCCACATATTCAAAAGTTAATAGGCTACTTTGACAGAATCTGTCACAGAATCATTCATTCAGCATCTTCATTTTAAAGATGAAGAAGTGTTAATCTTATGAAGTTTCACCCTTCTCCTTATGTTTGTCTACTCTATACAAACTTACATCAAATTATATGCTGAGGAGGGACTCTATGACCACATACTCTGCCTCATACCTTATGTATTTACCAAATTTATTTGCAACAAAGTAAATGTAAGTAGAAATCATTTTTGAGTGAAGTAAGTCAGAAACAAAAAGACAAGTACTGCAAGATCTCACTCATGTATAAAATTTTATAAGCTTATCTTACAGAAGTTGATAGTAGAATGGTGGTTACCAGAGTTTAAAGATAATAGGGAGGAAAATGGGCTAGAGAAAGGCTGATCCATGGGAACTAAGGCAAAGTTAGATAGGCATAAGAAGTGTCAATGTACTATTGCATCTAGTGTGAATATAGACAGTTATGCACTTTATAGTTCAAAAAGCTGGAAGAAAGGATTTTGAATATTTTAATCAGAAAGAAATAAATAGTATTTGAGGAGCAAAGTATGCACTACCTGATTTAAACATAACACAATAAATGCATATATGGAGGACATCATATGGTGTCCCATTAACATGCAAATTTTATGTCTTATGTATCAGTTAAAATAAATTTAACTTAAAAATTAAGCTTTTGTAGATAACTACCTACAAGAGAACAACTTAAAAACCATCTAATGAATTAAGCCTTAGGTAGAAGTTAGGCCCAGCAAATGTTACAAATGTTATGAGCTTATCACAGTTTGTGTGACATTTCTTATCACAGAGACACTAAAAAGAATGCATCCTAGCTTAGTGTCATAAAGATGATTCCAGCTGAAATTTAGAATTATACTAGACAAACATTTTTACAATCAAGTATCAGATATTTCAAAATTAGAAACAAAATGATATACTTTATAACAAATCATACTTCAAACTTCTCCACAGATCAACACTTACACTAGGGGAAGACTTAAAATTCAAAGACCATCAGGGTTTACGTGTAATATGTATAGTGTGAGAATAAACAATAAAGGATAGGTCAATATCTAGTTAAGTTTTACTTAATTTTTCTTCAGGAACATCTAGATTATCATGGATTTACTATACATATGCAATGATGTGAGTGCCATGTGCAGAAAAAAATAACATCATTTTGTTAGAATTAATTTTTAATTCTAATTTTTAATTCTGCATAATGTACAGACCATGGAAATACAACAAAGTCAATAGATTAAAAACGTGAAAAGATTTTTCAGAGTACCTTTATTGAAGGATGATGCTTTTGAAATACTCTTTTAAAACAACATAATCAAGTTCATTTGGAATGTGTTTCCTGTCTTCATCTGTCATTTGCTTAATTAATCAGCAGCATTTGTATTACTCTAGATGAAAATTGACATGTTTAAAGAATTTTCTACCCAACTACAGGTAAAGATAATGTTCAGAAGATCCTATTGATTGATATATCAATAGTTGATGAGGAGGAAGAAATAGGACTTTATTTGGACATTGAAGTATATGAGACATCCTAGCAGTACACCCAAATCACAGTATTTCTCATTTAAGTTATTTAATCTCATATTTTAAGTTGCAAATATTTATCATGCTTACCTTTTAGCAAAATCAGTTTTGTCTGCCAAAACCAGAAAACATCAGTGTGGAAGGTGTGATTAACACATACAGTCTAACTTCCAATTTATTTTCTGGATAAAATGGACTGATAGTAATGTATTTTTAAAATATTGAATTAATAATAGAAGATACATTTTTAATTTTATAAAGCTAAAAATTAGATATTTTATGACATTGGGGAGCAAAAGACACTGATAACAAACATAGATGAGAGAAAATAACATTTTCTGGCAAAGATCCATACCAAAGCTCTTAAGGTAGCAATAAATTGTATGAACAAAATATAATGTAGAATAAAATAGAAGTTAAAAATAATGTGTGATGGAGAAAAAATAAAATGTTAATTTATTGAAATGAAAACTTTAAAAATCAACAATAAGAAAATACAGATAGATACATAATTTCCTGAAATGGAAATAATTATAAGTCACAGAAAGGTACAGTAATACAAAAATGGGAAATTTGGTACCTATATATATTTAAAATGGGTATTTTGAAAATATAAAAAAGTCAAACAGCAATTGGGAAATATTTTTCTATGTCACTTAGAAATTAAAATAAATATGAAAACCAAGCAATTAGTAAATTGCCAACTAATGCAATTCTAACCATGCAATCTACTCAAATACAAACACTTAATGAATACATTAAAATAATCAGTTTGACTTATAATTAAAGAAATGGAAATTTATAGTCTAATAAACTGCTTGTGGGAATAACAATGTATGGAAATTTTCTGGAGCACAACTTGGCAACATTTATCCAGATCATTAAAATACCTATAGTATTTGACCCAATTATTCCATATTTAAAATTAAAATACCTATAGTGTTTGACCCAATTTTTTCATATTTAGGCATATATCCTAAGGAAATAATCAGAGATGCTCATAAAGATTTATTCATGATAATGTGTACTGCAGCATTTTTTATGATAGGAAAACATTGGGACCAAGCACAGTATCAAGTACTAGAGAAATATTTGAGAAAACTACTCTAAAATATGAGAACTTCATAATACAACATAATAGTAAAATAAAATACTATGCATTCCTCTGGACAAGCTTGCACATACTAAAAATATTCATAAAATTAATAAAAATGAAAACAATAAAAATGGAATATATAATGGAAACTGTCAAGTTTATATTTCAATTTACTTTTTGAAACTATAGAAAGACATGCATGACTACATATTCCTGAAATGGACTAAAATTTAATATTTTAATGTAATATGTCTTATAATTATGGATGTCACATTTATTTCTTTGTTCATTTAGTAAAGATGAGCATTAATTTTCTATTAATTATAAATTAGGATAAAAACCCTTGAAAGAAATATCTGAATGCTTAAACTCTCTGGTACTAAAAAGAATTATTATTTCATAACAGGTTAAAAATGTGATATGAAAAGATTGAAAATTGAAATGAACCATTTGTTATTGTTATTTTGTTGAAGGGTAGAAACAAATTTAATGCTAATAATTTATGGATAATTAACATTTTCAGGAATTTAATTACCAATTATATCTAAAAATTAGGAGACAGCTAATCATACAAACATTAAAAATGATCATGTTTAATGGTATACTCAAACTGATATTTTATATTTTATTTCTGAGTTATATATTAAGACACAAGTGTTGAAGTATCCATAAGATATTCATAAATATTTATCAGGCATATATTTAATATTTATCTGAGGTGATTTTAAATGGATATGATTTTATAGTTCAAGTTCTCTGACAGTACTGCACTAGTACCATACATTATCTTTAAATGCATTTGATATGTATAACCTGAAAACTTAAAACATTTTCCAAAATGATTAATGGATTAAAAAAAAGTTGTTTTAGTAAAATTATTAAAATAAATATCAAAGTTGTAACTTGTTATGACAAAGAGACCAGTCTTACTCAGGTTATTGCCACATAGCAAATATATATTTATGAAAAAATAATTGTGTAACAGTTAGTGGCCTTTGCCCTTGTGGTGGTGAACACCTATAATGCTAGCACTTGGGAGGCTGAAGCCAGCCTGGGCAACACAGGGAGACCCTGTCTCAAAAAACAAACAAAAATTTAAAAAGAAAAGACTTAGTTGTATTTTAAAAAATAGATATGAGTGTTTGAACTTTTTTATTCATTAATTTTATTAGTATATTTTAGGTATACAATATGCTGACATTCATTGTGGGAATTGGTACCTTTACATAAAATACCTTGGTTCTTGTTTTTTGCATCCTTCTCTTGCCTTCCTTCAACCCCTACATCCCTCCATATTTACAAAGACTTTGTTTCCATTTTTTTTCCTTTCCTCATATTTATTCGTTTTTCATCCCCTTTTGCACCTTTCCCCTTCCCCTTTGCACATTTTCTGCATATTTCACATTATCTATTACACATTTTGATTCTTATTTATACTTTCAGTTTCTCACACCAGAGAAACTATTTGGTATTTGCACATGTATGTCCTATTTATTTCACTTAAGAGTATCACCTTGATGTGCATCCCTATAACTATAAATGTCTCTAGTTTCTCATTCTTTATAGCTGAGTAGTACTCCATTTTATTAAAAAATTTTTTTCTTTATCCAGTCTCCAGTTGATGGGCAATCAGGCTGTTTCCAAGTTTTAGCCATTACAAACTGTGCTGCTATGCACATGGGTGCACATATATCATTGTGGTATGATTCCTTTAATTCTTTTGGGAAGATACCCAGAAGGGGAATAGCTGGGTCAAATGGGACCACTAATTCTAGTAGTTTGAGGTATCTTCATACTGATTTCCACAGTGGTTGCACCACTCTATGCTCCCAGCAGCAGTGGAGAAGGGTTCCTTTTTCCCCACAGCCTCACCAGCATTTGTTATTGGCTGATTTCATGATAGCAGCCATTCTTTCTGGGGTGAGGTGGAATCTCAGCATTGTTTTCATCTGCATCTCTCGAATGACCAGTGATGTTGAACACTTTTTCATATGTTTATTTGCTATTTCTAATTCTTTGTCTGAGAAATGTCTGTTCATTGCAGATGCCCATTTTTGGACTGGGTCTTTAAATTTGGGTGGTTTGATTTTTTTTTTAAGTTCTTTATAGATTCTAGATACTAGACCTTTATCTGAGCAGCAACTGGTGAAATTTTTTTCCCAGTTATGGATTGTCTCTTCACACTGTTGGTGGTTTCTCTTGCTGTGCAGAAGCTTTTTAATAAGAAGAGATCCCACTTGTTGATTGTTTGTGCTAGCTCACGGCCAACTGAGGTTTTGTTCATAAAATCTTTTCCTACACCAATGTCTTCAAGAGTCCTACATAACCTCTGTTCCACCCAGTTCAGCATTTCTGTTTTAATATTTAGATATTTAATCCATTTCAATTTTAATTTAGCAGATGCTGAGAGATATAGGTCTAGTTTTAATCTTTGGCAAGTTGAAACCCAATTTTTCCATAGCATTTATTAAAGAGGCTATCTTTCCTCCAGTGAGGTTGTTTGGCTCCTTTGTCAAACATGAGCTGGCTGAGTGTCTGGATTTGTTTCTGCATCTTCTAATCTGTTCCACTGGTCCTCAGGTCTGTTTCTTTGCCAGTACCATGCTGTTTTTGTTACAGTAGCTTTGTACTATAGTTTCAAGTTGGGGATTGTGATACCCCTTAACTTGTCTTTGTTGCCTAGAATTGCTTTTTCTTTTCTAGGTCTCTTCTTGTTCCAAGTGAATTTTTGGATTGTTTTCTCAATGAAAGTATGCTACTGGAATTTCAAATGGGATTGCATTGAATCTATATAGCAGTTTTGGAAGTATGACCATTTTTACTATGTTGATTCTTCCTACCCAGGAGCAAGGGATGTCTTTCTATTTTCTGATATCCTCTGTGATCTCTTTTTTCAGAGTGCTATAGTTTTCAGAGTAGAGAGCTTTGATTTCTTTCATTAGGTTTATTCCCAGGTATTTCAATTTTGGGATGCTGTTGTGAAAGGAATTGTTTGCCCCATTTCTCTCTCAATAAGTTGTTTGTGTACAGGACAGCTATTGATTTTTGTGAGTTGATCTTGTATCCAGCTACTTTATTGAATTTGGTTATTAAGTCTAAAAGACTTTTGGTGAGCTGTTGGGATCTTCTATATAGAGCATCAGGTCATCTGCAAATAATGATAATTTGACTTCTTTGTTTCCTATCTTTATTCCTTTTTTTTTCTTTCTCTTGTCTAATTGGTGTGGCTAATGTTTCCAAAACTATATTGAATAGGAGTGGTGATAGTGGACATCCTTGTCTTGTTCCTGAATTTAGTGTGAAGGATTTCAGTTTTTGACCATTTTGTATGATATTGGCTGTTGATTTTTCATAGATGGTTTTTATCAGATTGAGGTAGAGACCATCAATTCCAATTTTTGTAGGGATTTTTTTCATGAATGAATGTTGGCTTTTGTTGAACTCTTTTTCTGCATCTATTGAGATGATCATATGTTTTTGTCCTTGGCTGTATTAATATAGTGTATTACATTTGTTGATTTGCATATGTTGAACCATCCCTGCATCCTTGGAGGGAATCCCACTTGGTCAGGGTGTATGATCTTCTTGATGATCTTCTGTATTCTGTTTGCCAGTATCTTATTGAGGATTTTTGCATCTATGTTCATTAGTGAGACTGGCCTATAGTTCTATTTTATCGTTGAGTCTTTTCTTTGCTTTGGAGATAAAGGCGATGCTTGCTTCTAAGAATGAATTAGGGAGTATTTCTTCCCTTTCAATTTCATTGAATAGTTTAAATAGTAGTGCCAGTAGTTCCTCCTAAGTGTTTTGTAGAATTCAGCGGTGAAGCCTTGAGGGCCCAGGCTTTTCTTAGTTGCTAAGTTTTTAATTATGTTTTCAATTTTGTTGATTGATATTGAGTTTATTAGAATTTGATGAAGAATTTTGGGGGGATGTTAAGCATTTTTATTTATTTATTTTTAAGTCATTTGTGTATTTCTCAAAAAGTCCCATTTTGCCATTGTCATAACACTGTGCATAATTACTCTATTGGGATTTTCCACCTTTTAGATACTTGACTTAAATGTATCTATAAGTCTTCTAATGTCCCAAGATGATGGAACTCTTTCTAGCCAGTACGTGATGAAAAGATGGGAAATGTCATTTTCAGGCTATATATTTAATTGCTAGTGTAAGACCCCAGATTGTTTTTGGTCCTTCTATAACTACCATTAATAAAGTTCCAGATAGTGGCTGCTCTTTGCATTTGAGATGTACAGTAGTGTATAGATCATGGCCTCTGGAAGACTGACTCTCTCCATATAATATGATGAGGGTACAAATATCTGCCCTTATTTGTAACTATTATTGATGATTTATTGCTATACCTTAATCAAGGTGTGTGGTATTGGCTCAGGGAATAAGAGAAGAACAGGGGGAAAACTATCATCAAACCTTAGATGGATGTTGATGCTAGTTCCATACTGATTGAACATTTGATAAAAGTCACTTGGTGAACTAATGATAAAGTTACAGAATGACAAAGTTACAGAAAAGAATTTTGGGAGCCTGTGATGTTTATTATTGGTTGTACATTGCAAGATATTACTGGAAACTGAGCTGAGAAAATAATTGGTTTCTGTAAACCAATCAGGAAGAGAAGAATGATTCATAAATTTGGAGATTTCTTCTTTTTTTAAATTTTTGGATTGACAAAACAACTTTTTTAACTCAAGCACAAAAAGATAAAATAAAACAATTTTTGACATTTAAAGTTGCTAATCCATCAAAGATTAAAGAGATTATGGCTTCTACAACCATTGATAAATTTTTTAGTAAATTAAGTTAGCACCCAGTAAATTCTCTCAGTTAGACAAAACAACTCAGACTAAGCAGAATAAGAATGTGCTGTTCTGTTAATCTAAGTGTCCTGGATCACATGATTAAGTGATTCAGGACTCAGATGGAGGAGCGGAGAGAGAAGTCCTGGGCAGGAAAGCAGAGTGATTTAATCAGTATATGAAATTTAACTAGAAAGATGTCTAGAAAAGAACTGCAGATATGAATATTTGCATATGAAACTAACATCAGTCAAATCCCGTGAACCTAAGTTTAAGAGAGATATGCACTATTAAAGAACTATAAAATAAGCATAAAAGGTTTGTCACAGTCAAAACTTTAACCCAATCTTCTACATCAGAATGAAAACAACTTTGGCATCCAAATATTACCTTAAGCAAATATGAAGTGTCCCAGTATAGAATGCTTCAACTTCTGATTTTTCAGTGTTCTGATGATGTAAAAATCATACATATCCAGTGCAGTAGAAACTTTGAAGCTTCAGTTTTGTTCTTTGCTCAGTCTAGCACTGTGGAATATTATATGACCTTGTGATGCCAGCCCCAAACAGCAAATCACAGCTCCCAGGCTGCCACATAATAAGAGGGTGAACAACCATCCTCCAAAGTTTTCCTAAACCTTGGTTTCAAATTAGGTATATTAGACACATTTTTAGCTTATTATGGGTTTAGCTAGATATAACCCTATTGTAAATCAAGAAACATCGATATTCTCTGAGTGGGAAAGTGGATATAAACAAACATCCAGAAGGTAAATCAAAAGGCTCTGGAGCTCAATGAAATAAGTGCTTCCAGAAGTTGAAACAGGGCCCAATCCAGCTTTGCCCTCCGTGAGGCTTTTGCAATGTCTGCCCATGGTATTGAGTTTCTGTTAACCACTTTACTATTCTTTCATTTTGTAAATAGTGACCTATGTTGTTGATATTCCTTTGTTAAGATGATAAAACTGCATTCTCAAGAGAAACTGGCTGTTATCCAAATTTAGTATATGAAAATCTGTGGTCTAAAAGTCTGTCCCTGATAAAATATTCCTTCTTGTTTCTTGACTTTATTTTTTCATTTTATCATTGTATTGTATACCTAAAATGTACCAATGATTAGAATGAATAATCGATAATGCAAAATAGGAAGAAAAGGTCCAAAGGGATAAGGGTAGTGGAGGGGCAGGGGAAAGGAAAGAAGGGAAAGGAAAAATGAGAAGAAATGGAAAAAATGGAAATAAAGTCTTTGTAAATAGGGAAGGGTGGAGGGGGTGAAGGGAGGGCTAGGAATGGGGAAAATATAAGAACCAAGATGCATTATATAAAGGTACAATTCCCAATGAGAAATGTAATTGTGTTGTATACCTACAATGTACCAATAAAAGAATTTAATAAAGTGCAAAAAAAAAAAAGATATAGATAAAAAAAAAAAAAGATCCTGGGAATTTAAGGATAAGACTTTCAATGAATATCCAGAGGAGTTTTAAAGAAGTATTGAGGGACAGGTTTGTGTCTGGTTTGGAGGCCAGCTTCATTTTGTATTGGCAAAGAAAACTTTACTTTCAACTGCCAGGCTTATTTTTAGAACCCTCTCTACTATCTATTGGCTGAGGGAACTTAGGGAAATGCATTAGTCTTTATGGTCAAGAGCAATTAAAGTAAAACTTGAATAGTTGTATAGAGTTAAATTAAGATATAATCAAGCTGCTGAACAGAGATATGTCTGACAACTTGCTATATAGACTATGTCATCAAGTCACTAGTAATCTCATGGTGTGGACAAACAATAAGCATATAAGTCTTAATATAGAAGAAAAGAACAGTTCTAATGAGGCAAACACTAAATTTCTAAGAGTTATAGAAGAGCAGCAAAGTTTTAAGCTCAGATCTGAGCAAAATTTGGTGATACATAGCGTGAATGTATGTGTGCATGAGACCTGCAGAAAAATTAATTCACAGGAGGAAATATAGTAAGAATGTTTTAAAATTGGAAACATGCCATTACACTTTAAGTGACTACTAGCAATATTATTATTACCAACAGCAGGAACACATGTGTTGATAATGAAGAACAAAAAAGAGATTTGGATGCCCTGTGTCCCTGAAATACCACATTATTATTTCCGTCTTGGACACTAATGCACAGCAGTCCAATATTAGAGGTCTCCTACATTTCTTGCCTTTCTTCGATAAACAGCTCAATTTCCATATGTTCCAAATTGTCATGATTTGATACCCAATTTAAAAATGAGTATTTTGAATTTTTTAACCGGATTGAGTTACCCTTTGAAAACAAAAGAAAATGGGTAGTTTTGGAAAAATTTTCACTAATTATAAATGCAGGCTGTGACATAGGTGTGCATGTGTCTGTGTCTGAGTATGTCCACATTTTTCCTCTCTTACCCTAAGATAGAATCTACAATTTGGAAATTTATCTAGTTCATCACAGCTTTTACATTCTCTTGAGGCTTCTCACTGGGGAAATTAAAATCGCAAGACATACACATTGCTCTAACATCAAACTGCAGTATAATTTCTTATTGCTGTCATAGATACTTTGGTAAAACCAGAGATACCAATAGCAATAGATTTCACACTCTTTATAAATTTTAGAACAGCATTCATTTCATACTTGCTGCTCTTTACACCATCAGAAAATATAAGAAATTACCTTGTCAAAAGAATACAATAAAGTAAGAAAAGACATCATGTGGAGTTTTTTATTATAATTGGTCTATAATACAGATTAATATGTCACATTAAAATTTAAAATTCCAGAAATAAAGTATATGAAGTGAATATTGTTTTAATAAACTTGATTAAAAATGTTCTTCAAAAATGACATATTTTAAAAGTAAAACTACTGTAACAAGCTTAAATTATACATCTCATCCTCTACCTAGTGTGTCCAAGCCTTTAAACAACCTGACTCCAGGCTTTAATTTGCTCCATTTTACCTTTGTTTCTGTGTGTGGGAAGTTTAAACTGAATGCAGAACCACCCTAAATTCCTTTTCATTCAACATTTTTCCTCTTTATTAAACAAATCAAGTGTTTATCTAATTGAAACTTCCAAGTACAGAATGTGATAGAATTTAAAAAAAAAACATTTAGAAGGGACTTTAAGTAGTAAAACTCTTTTGGGCAGGATATTAGTAAACCATCATGATCACATAGTACCTATCCTATTTTCAATTTTTATGTGAAATTCTTCACACTTGTTCTTGTATCCTATCTGGCATTTCTGTCCCCATGATGAGAACACTAATATTTCTAGACTTCCTAAAATATGTTTCCTGTAGAACCTACCTCAAAGTCACTGGAGGTGCTTACTACAAATTCAAATTACAGGATTGAGTTCTACATCTATTTAATCAAAATCTCTGTGATTGGATAAGAGCTGAAACATATGCTATGTAATAAGCTCCCTAGGTAATTCTTGGGTCAGGAAACGTGGGAGGACACTGCTCTAGAAGTAGGAGATTGTGTTGCATTCTGCTTCATCTCCCCCTTCCCCTCAACCCTCACTTTGAATTCACAGCCGGAGAACCAAACTTCTGTGCGTGCCAGTGCCACGGAGTTAGTCAATAATTCCTGATTTTGAAGAAGTTGTATGCCAGTGAATTTAAGAAATAAGGATTGGGTAGAATAGCGTTTTATTTAATTTTGTTTTAAATTTAGTTATTTCAATTTAAAGCTAGGAAATGGTCAAATGGATAATAGAGACATTTATATCCAAATAATTCAAGTCTTTTGAAGTGAAAATATTAGAAAAATCTTTTATAAAAATCTGTCAGTTTTGCAAAGTTGTAACGAATTTTCCATATGTGTAATAATAATTAATTTGTTTTTTCCTACTCCTTCCCTCCTTCTTTTCCTTTCTCTTCTTTATCCTTTTCATTTTTGACCCTTTGTACACGTTATATTCTTATACCAGACAAATTTGTTATCTTAAGATCTTACAGGTAGGACCAATTAAGGACCTCCTGTATTTAGCTATACATAACTTTGAGACAATGACCTTTAGCTTTGCAGATCTTCTGTGATTATTTTCTTAAAATAGTTTTTTTTTGCTTTTCTGGCATGCTATAAAGTCCTGTGTGTTTAATTTTCTTTTGTTTTATATTCAATTATATATACAGCAAATAATTCTAGCCTGCAAAATTCTTTTTCATTTTTCTTGGAATATTATACAAAGCATTCCTAAAAGTTTATGATCTCAGTAATCTTAAAAAGCAATCCTTGTTTTGCTTTATTATATTTCTAGTCTAAATAAATAAAATGCCTTCTTCATTTAATGATTAATCATGATTATTTTTCTAATAGATCATTATATATTTAGTTTCATAAAATACTAGGTTTCTTGTAATAAAAGCATAGCTAACCTATGTTAGACAGATAGGAAAATGAGGATCATATTTCTGGAGATTGGATATGGGCTAGGCAGTCCCCGAAAGAGCTAAAACCAGAACAATGTGGAGGAGCAAATTCATGTGTGATTGAAATTTCTCTGCCAAAGTACAGGAAATATTCTGTGTTCTGTAAACTGAGTCTCAGTGTTTCCTTTCATAAGCACAGGTCATATTTTGAAAACAAGAAACTCAGCATCTGTTCATTATCAAGGTTAATGTAGATAATCTCTAAAAATCTCAAGATTTAAATCAAATAATAAAACTGACTCTTGCAATTTTTAGATTAAATGAAGTTGCAAATTTCTTCCTCAAGGAGAATCATTTAGAAGAAACATTGGAAGAAGGGACAGTTTTTCCTAGAATTAAATTGTTTGAGGTCATAACTGTAACTGTAACACTGACATGGAAAGTAAAAAGACTCTCAGCCTTCTCTTGGAGGGAAATACTTCAACTTCATTTCACTTGGATGACAGAGGATTCCATTTTTATAAAGTCTCTCAATAACCATCTATGTTAAAATGTATGTGTAAATATGCACAGCATTTAGTCCTAATGTTCAAATTCTGTCATCCAAGATGTATTTGCATAGAGAATTTAAAAAATAACTCAGTCCGGGGATTTAGCTCAGTGCATCCGGCACCTGCCTTGGAAGTGCAGGGTCCAGAGTTCGATCCCTGGTACAAACAAATAAATAAATAAAATAAAAATAAAAATAAAAAATAACTTGTGGTATATCCATGCAATAATTATTCTATAATAAACACATTGTATTTAGTACAGTAAAGCACAATTGCATACTATCTGATTCCTGTTATACAAATTTCAAAATAGTGAAATATATCCTGTGGTGCTAGAAGTAAGTGGTTTGTCTTTGAACAGAAGAAAGGAGAACAGATTGTAAAAGAAGGCCATCAGAGAAATTTCTTCTCCAGTTCTTCTTCTCCTAGATTGTTGTTGTATACATGTATTCGTTTTCAACATTTAGTTTATATTTGTATTTGTGATTTCTTAGTTTTATGTATAAAAATTTGACTCCCTTGTAACATTTTCATAAAGATTTTATTTTACTGGCTTTCTCTCCTTGAGCAATTTTCTCACCTCTGTGAGCTTAAATTTCTTTCATATGTAAAATAGTTTTAGTAACATAGTTATTTGGAAGACTAATTAAATGTAAAATATTTGGGACAAGGATCAACATATATGAAATTGCTAAACAAATAACAGTCATAGTTTAAAACCTAAAAGGTTATTCCAAGTACAAACATTTTTCTGGAAAAAAAAACACAACTTTTTCAGTGAATGTAATGGTTTAAACTCAAATGGAGCACATGTCTCTTAAAATAAATTGTTTACCAGAGAAATGTTTATTCTATAAATATTGCAAATGTATTATTAGGCCAACAGAATTATTTGATGTGCTCAGAATAAATTAAATAAAAGAACATTCAAAACTCTGGCGATATTAGAGATTAAATTGTAATGGGAGGGAGAGACTTTAAATGTAAGAAATAAATACATTGCATTGTGTGTGAAGGTTCCCAAGTTGGAAACCAGCCTAAGACACATAAGGAGACTTTGTCTCAAAAAATTAAAAAGGAAAAGATAAAAAGCAGGGGATAAGCTAACACATGGGTTCAATTTCCAGTATGGAAATAAAAACTAACTCATTAAATAAACAGCTAAGAGAAAGCAGAAAGGATTAGACACACCTATTTTTAAAAGTGAAAATAAATTGTAAATATAATAAAAGGACAGGTTAGCATAATCAATATATAAATACATGCATATATATGTCATAAATGTGTATATATTTATATGTATATATAAACATATATTTGAGAAGGAATTAAGACATATCTTGAGGGAAAAACACATTTTCTTGCAAAGCATAATAAAATTTAAATAACAGGGGAATCAGGAAATTATCTTGTTCACAGACAATATTCAGATTTGACTAAATTTCTCAATAATGTCTTCTGTAGCTATTTGGTTTTCTTTTCCTGAATCAAAGCCAGAATCATATATTGTATTTAATTGTCATATCTTTATTTTTGGTCTCTTTTTCTGTATATTGATTCTAATAATCATTTTTAAAGAGCAGATCAATTATTTGATAGGATGCCCCCAATTTAGTTCTGTCTGATGCCTTTTTGTGATTAGATTTATAAGAGTAATGTTCTGTCTTTTTCAGAATACTGTATCTTACTTGACACTGATGTTATTTTTCCCAGTTTTGATGATACTAGGTTTGTGGTCTAGTTCACATGGTTTCTTTCACATTTATCAATAATGGCATTAATATCTTTCCTTTGAAATCAATAAGCAGTTTGTTGGAAGAGAATTTGAAGTGATAAAAGTCTCTGTTCCTAATCAATACCTGCCCTGTAGTTTTAGGATGAGACCCAAATGTTTCTCTCCTATGTTCATTATTTGACTACAGACAGTAAAAAAAAAAAAAAAAAATTATTATTATTATACTTATTCATTTACTTAATTCTATCAGGATGGACTCATGTTTTTTTTTCAGCGATTTAAACTTCATTTCTTTTATTTATTTTGATGCTCAAATAATGTCAAATTACTATTTGAAAGATTAAGAAAATTATTGAGATACATATAATGTTTCACCTATGCACTTCATGTAATGTCATAAAGAATATAAACACACTTTGCCATATTATTATCAATCTCTTTTACATAGAAAAAATAACATTTTTCACACATATAGTTCTATTTCTTTACTAAATTTTAAATTATTATTCAAAAGTATAGAATGAACTACAAAACCCATCCTGTACTTAACGTGTGTAATATAAACATCTCAAAGGATCCATTCTAGGTCACTAAAACGAAATAATTTATTTAATGTGACTTTTTTACAGCTCATCTGAAAAATTTCTAAAATTAGTGATCAAAATCCTTAGCAAAGAAAAAAATAGCTCTCAGAACTTTTCTTACAAATAATACACCATATCTTATATGAGTCTCTTAGGACTGTAAGTCTCTACAAAGAGGCACCATAAACAGATCTTATTTGGTATTTACATATTCATGATAAAACAGAAGTCATATCTACTGTTTTTATGTCAACAAATTCCATAATAAGGTCTTTCTACAGTGAGTAGGTAATAAAACAAGGCTCCATCCTAAACATACATATTCATGCATAAATATCCTTTCTGTGAAGAATTTATTGAAATGTTTTATTTATGTAATACTGCAGTAGGCAGCTAAAGGCTAAGATATCAAGTGAAAGACAACAGCTATTCAAGAATTTTAATATGACATGTATTTTAATAAATCCTGAAAAACTCATCATGACCTTCTAAAAATTGGGAAAATCATAATAATCCTGTACCTCTTCATTTTCTTAAAAAAATAAACATTTATCTCATTGTTCTTTAGCCTAAGAAGTAAGAAATAAGCATTTGGAGAGTCGGAGACAATTTTGATTTACTAATGATAAGCTGCTTTACGCTTTAGTGTGTTAAATTATGTATATCCCACAAATAGTCCTATATATTAATATACAAATTAAATCTGATATTAATAAAGTTTCTTCATGTGATCCAACCCATAAATTATGAATAAAAGCTCATGACTTTTTAATAAATAGAACACAGGAATAAATGTAGATGATAGGTTATTCTCAATTAAAAAATACACACTAGTTTTGCCCATTATAATTGTGCCCATTTAGTATTATTGTTTTAATATATATTTTAACAATACTTACATTGACCTATTTCCTCTTTGATATATAGGCCCATAATCTCCTCTTTTCATCTCTTTGTTCATGCAATTTCTTAGTGAGGAATTTACCATTTTTTTTATAAACTACTTCATTTACCTCAAAATTCAGCTCGAAAGAAATATGATTTCTTTTTCTGCCCAGTCCTTTTCTTTGTCATGAGCTAAAAGTAATTTTGTGTATGTTTTGTCACTGTTTATTCATGGTCTTATAACTTGGAACCTGGATCTGGTTGACCTTTATGATCTATTAACTAGATTAAAAGATACTTAAGAGTAAATACAGATATGATTCATCATTAAATTCTCAATAATGTCAGAGGCAATGCTCAAACTGGGATATTTGAAGTCCACAAGAGTCAATGTTTGAGTCACTAAAGAAAATGTAGGTTTTAATGCTATATAACTAATATCAGGATTTTACACAGAGTCAACATTGGGAAATGTCTGCTTTCTATTTACAGTGGACAAGCAGTCTAAACTATTCCAAAATTATAGGTAGAAAATTTTCAAATTATGATTAATAGAAAGTTCTACCAAGTATAATTTTCTTTCAGGAATTATAGAATACTGTTTCCTCTTCAATTAGGAAGAAAATTTTTCTCTTGATAGAAAAAAAGGCAACATAACTTTTAAAGCCTGACTTCCCAATGGGTAATCATATTAGCTGCAAAGACAAAGTGTGTTGTCTGGTAAGCTGACAGTGGCAAAGATGTTTTTGAGATTTTAGCATCTAATGTATGCACATGTATGTGCCTATCCTATACCTGATTTTGATTAAAAATCCAAGGTCATGGTTTGTAAGAAACTCTAAAATTTTGGGGCCTCTCTATATATAGGGTTTGCCTAAAATACTGTATTTATTTATTATCCTATTTTCTACTCTGTTAGCAGGAAATGGTGTTCTGTGGGGTAATAGTTCCATTGTAACATGCTATTAGATTTCTCAAAATAGGTAACCCACACATCAATATGAAACAAAATCTCCCCTTTGCAAAGCTCAGAATGTTAAACATTTTTGTAATAAAATTAACAATGAAAAATTTCCCTTCAGTGTTCAAGGTGTCCTAACCCATAAATATTACTATTTGAATCATTTTTAGTAGTATACATTCTTTCAAGAATGAATACTTTTTTAAATGATATCTATTGATGGATTTCCCACACAGTAGGCTATTTTCTGAAACATATCCAAACCAAGAATTCATGTTTGGTGAAAGTAAAACTGACAGTCGGAAGAGCAAGGTAGCACTTGTCTTTGTATAAATTATCCAAAAAAAGACACTTTTTGCCAGCTTGAAAGGATAATGGCATCACATGTATTGAGAAAAATTACATAGGCAGAAGAAAATTTAATTTCTAAAGAATTAGAAGACTTGATACATGATATTAGTAACTGATACTTATTCTTCACTGAATTCTGAATTCTCATAGCCAGCTTGAGTCATCAGGTCATTCTCTGATTGTCTTTTTACATCAAAATTAAATGAATAATGATCAGAGAGATTCAAAAAACTCCTACAATAAAAACCCACATTTGCAAAAAATCACCTTCTCGATTTTTTCTTAACTATTTCTTAAAAAAAAATCTCCTAATAAAATATAAGCTAACTTATTGAAGATTTTGATTGATAAAACAGTCCCTTAAATGTTTTAGAACCAGTAAAATCAATTTTAATTAATAATCTCTTCTTGGTAAATCCAAAAAGCATAACCCATTGCCATTTGGAAAAATTTTAAAACAGTCTGAACTAATGTTGTGTATATAAGGAAAAACTGTATGCACTTGTCATATTCTTTTGAAAACAAAGTCAAGAAAAATCAATCCTCAAGGAGAAGAAGGATTTCTAACTCATCCCGAACTATGATATTTAAATTTAAAACAACTTACTGGATGGACTCTGAAAATAATTACCAAACCCAGAGAGATATGATATTAATTAGTAAATATTTTATGTAATATTATTAGTAAACTTGGAGTTAGGTCATTCTGTGGATAAGATTTAAGAACAAAGCATACAACAAAACTTAGGTCCTGAAATCTGTAACTTGTGTCATCCCACTTGACTAAATGTTTTTTTAAAATCAAGTGTCTATTTTCACTGTATTCTAGATAGGGATGATTACTCTTTGACAGGTTCCAAAATAATGAATATAATGTTCCTCAAAGTTTTCTTTATCAACTGAAACAATGTTTTAAAATGTATGGTTTAATGTAATTTTTATAAAGTCAATTCAGATATGTAAATTAGAGATGATTGATAGATACGTATAGCTTTTCTTCAGTAATTATTGTATTTAACACAATGTGCCACCACCTTCACTCTACCAAACTTCTGCATTTTTATCAGGGGAACAATGCTCTTTCTTCTTTCTCCCTCTTTCCTTCCCTCCTTTCCTCTCCCTTTTCCTTCCTTCTTTTTAAATTTTTTTCTTATATGAAAAAATAAAAATGTATATTCATTCAATAAAAAACACCACCATAATTGAGAATATCTCGGCACAGGTCTAAAGGCAGGCTTTCCATACCAAGCTTCAGAGTGATCAGAAATGTGTGAGAGTCCCGAACTAGCCTATGGTTTGTGCTACCTTATTGAGGGATATTGCGCTAAGGCTGAAGATTCACAAGAAGGTCTTACAGGGAAGAGTTCATGTGGAAATAGAGCATGTGGAGTTGGTGTTTGTAAACCACTGGTTCTGGATGGAATCAATTTTGGCTGTCTCCCAGGATTTGTTAAAAAATATAGAGAGATAATTTGAGGTGTCGTAGCTTAGGAAGGAGTACTGCTGGAGTCTCCCGGCAATGGACCAGGCTATCCCTAAATTTTTAATTCAAAAACAGCTTTATTACAACACAGAATAATCCAGCCCCAAATGTGAAGAGGCAAGATCTGCAAGCTGTCTTGTAAAGCAATATTTTCCTTTAAGAGAATTTTTTGTGTGTGCTCAGGAGACTATTGTAAAGATTTGGATGGGGCTATTGCACCACATTCCCCTAAATCCAACAGTTAATTGTCTTCTATTTGGAGAATAAAGGACAAAAGTGCAGATAAACATTATTTCTTTAGATCCAAAAGGTAAAAGGATACACTACAGGGAAATTTTGTCACTCATGTGAACACGCCATTGACCTTTAAGAGAAATAGAACCACAAGTTAATTAAGAAGCCAAGAGTTCATTTGTGCTGATCAGAGTTGCAACTCACGAAGCACACATTTCTAGCAGGCTGAAAAATGCTCCATCTCATAGATTTCAAGCAAGTTTTAATCCAAAAACTACAAGTGGGGATGGGATTACATCAATTGTTTTCAAGAATTTAGATTGGTGCAAGCAAAGCAACAAACTGTCTTTTAAGAAAGGGATTGCATAACTCAAAGAATACATAAAACAGTTTTCAGAAAGGATTGGGGAAGGACAAGAACAAAGAAATTCTTGGGAAACAAAGGGAGTTGTGGGCTGGATGACTCTGGTGGGTATATTAGATTGGAATGTTCCACTATGATGAAAACCATAGTTCCATGCACACAAACTATAAGTTGCACAAGGTCAGAAGTTTAATTGGAGGGAGATGTGACTGAATGCTTGACTGTCATATCCTCATGACCTAATATTTTGCAGTGTTTTCACCTGCCTCTATCTCTTATTTAGTTTTCTTTCTATAGAGCTTACCCATATAATTTATCCATATACTAAATAATGTATATACTCAAATAATTATGCTTTTTCCAAGTAAAACATAAATACAAAAATAGCAACCTGTTTGTTTGTATCATCTTGCCACCTTCTTTCTTCTGACCTTTCCCTCCGCTATCCTTTTTATGTCACCTTTCTCCTTTTTATATCACAAGATAATCATTTTGAGTTCCATTGCCTTACAGGTGTATCATAATTCTGCTTCTCATTTTGATATGCAATAAAAATGTAACATTAAATAATGAATTAAGATTTTACATTAGCCTCACTTTAAAGGAGACTTCTAGAGGCACAATGCTTTGATCAAAGAAGACACTTTAATGAGAATTTCAGGTAATACAGCATGCCAGTGGAGAAAATAAATTGGTCCAAGGAGTCATTCCCACGCCCCATCAGTAGGAATTGTCTATGACATGAAAATACACGAGATGATTTTAGTGAAAAAAATTACTTACATCTTTCTGAGATGTTAAAGTGGACTACAGCATCTGTTAAGTCCCAAATCTGTTCAAAGCTATTTACATGAGTGGTATGTTAGAGATGAATGGAAGATAGGGATAAATCTTTAATGTGGTTTCAGCTGTTTTTAAAGAAAATAATTCAATTCAAACTTCAGCTTTTTAGAGCAGTCAAAAAAATTTTCCTGATTCTAACCTTTTATCAAAGTGTTTGCAAGAGAATTTTGCTCAAATAGAAAAAAAAGCTATTAAATTTTAGCATGGAATAATTATCTCTAAAGTTCTTTGTTATTCTGTTTTGATTTACCCAATTATTTCACACATCAAATGTATATTATTTTACAGTGTTTGATATATTTTTGTTTATGCAATTCATATTAATAATAAAAGTAGTAAAACAAAAGAATAAGAGAATAAGAGTAGTTATACATCTAGTTCAAGGAAAGAACATGCACTAACCTATTTGCTATGCAACACACTTCATCAGCTATTCATTAGAACATATTGGAAGTACCATATAATACATAAAAAAAGAGAAAATTTCCTAGAATTCAATGCTGTTTATTTTTATATCACAATGTACACTATGTACCATAAAATGCTTTATAATGAGTGTTAGTTACAAGCAAAAGAACCCAAACAATCAGAAATTTTAAAGTAAGAGATAAAATGGGGCTATTGAGCAATGTTACAATGAAAGTAACAGCTAAAAAACTCTTTCAAGATTTTGGGGGTTTTTAAAAGACGTACCTGGTAAATCCAATATTTTCTTAAATTTCTTATAAATTTGGAGCTGTTCTTTACTTATTACAGCATTCTAAAAGGATTGAAAGAAAGAGTAAAAAAACCTCTTCTTATTTCCTTAATATTCTTCTTTTAACAAAGCATTTTCAATGACAGTATTCAAAGAACTGAGCTCAGATTGAGCTATGATGATTCTGTTTTTGTTAGAAGTTGACCTCAGTCTCATACTCAGATGATTTAAGTGACTGAAGTGGCAAGAATGTGGGAGATATATGAAGGATAACTTAGTGTAACTCTATCTCAAATTCTCTAACAAAATAAAATAGCTTTTAAATTATGTGTTCTGCAGATAATTCTTATTAACTTCCTCATTTACAAGAATGCAAAACTATATTATATATTCAGATATTTAATATGCATCAGTGAGATCCACAGAATCAAATAAGATACTCAAATAATCAAGTCTCTCCCCTGATTTCTTTTTCTTGTTTTCTCTTGCAAGCACAGTGAAACAAATTCCTGGGCGTTGTCTGTGAGACTCTGCAGAGAATGGTGTGTAGCTCAGCTTCCAGCCTCATGGCTGGTAAATTCTCAAGGCTCTCAAATGCTCAACTTCACTCGTCCTGGCTCTCACTGAGCCCTTTCCAGGCTTGCCTTTGGTTATCTGCTTAGGATCATCAGCTCTCATGCTCATGGACAGCTACTCTTAAACCATCAACAAAATACCCTTTCTTCTCATCATTAAGAATTCCTAAATAAATAAGTAAAATGTGGTAAGCATAATTTAGAGGCACCTGGAAATCATATAAAAACTTTTCCTTCTGATACTCAAGGTGAAAATCAAGTCTAGGAAATAATCTAGAAAGCTATGGATATATGAAGGCTTAAAGCCAAATAAGATGACTGAAAATAGAATAGAAGAATAAGACCAGAAATTCTCAACATAGCAATAATGAGAAATCTGGTTCATTAGGGGAACAAATAATAGAAGACCATGGAGAGCCAATGAGGATGGAGTCAAATTAGTCATTTGGGATATAACAGAGGCTTAATATATCTGGGCTGCTGATACAAGTTTTCCATGAGGGCATAAGATTGACATATGTTCTGAAAGATTTGACATCAATCATAAGATCAAGGCCATAGCCATGGAGATGTGGAGTTTAAAGTCTGACTGAAGAGGGTTCTTTTATTGCAAGGAGCAAAACTAAAACCTGAATATTGGTAGAAAGCAGTTGATCAAGATCTCTCTCTCTGTCTGTCCCCCTCTCTCCTCCCCTCCCTCCCTCCCTCTCTGTGTCTCTCTCTACAGTGCTGGGACCTGTTATTGAACACAGACCCTCATGCATGCTAGACAAGTGTTCTACTGTTGAACTACACTGCCATCCCAGCCTTTTCATTTTTAAAGATGGCTGAATCCAGGCATGGTGGTGCAGGGCTATAATCTCAGCATTTTGGGAGGCTGAAACAGGAGTATCACAACTTCCAGCTCAATCAGGGAAGCTTAGGAATTTAGCAAGACCTCATCTTAAAAATATCAAAAAACTGGGGATAGAGCTCACTGTGAAAGACTTGTGTTCAATCCCCAGTCATCTCCACATACACACAAAGAACAATGCTATTAAGAAGTACAGTACTTTATACATTTTTTCCTAATTACACAATTGACTTCAGAGAGTAATTTGATAGTGCCTAACACATCCTTTTCTGATGACTAAAAGTGACTCTAATACACAGCCATAGGAAACCTCAGTATTGCAAGATATGAGTTCACACAGTAATACTAGATCTAATAAATTTTAATAAAAATTTTAATATTTTAATGTAATCAAGTCAAATGTCATTGTTCATGTGAAAAATGTATCTGAATTGTCAATAAGCTATACATGTGAATAGAGGATAGATTTGTCTAATCTAGATACAAAGATACATTAAACACTAAGTACATTTTGAAGAATATATATGTGAATGATTAAAGTGAAAGAAATCTCTTAAATGTGCATGTTTCACTATGTATTTATTCATTTGTACACAAAATGAAGATGATTCAAGGCTGTGGGAAAAGGTGGAACATTTATCAAATGATTTTTGAGTGTTTGGTTTTGTTTTAAATGAAATGAAAAATAATCGATCCTTCAAAAAATAAATATGCTAATAAAAAAGCATAAAGCATATAAAAGAATTAATTGAAATATGTCTACATTTATATTACATCACAGGGGAGATTTCTTGCACCAGAGAAAAAGAAAACTACCCTTGTATATGTAATACTTTAAAGTATATAGTAGAAATCAGCATAAGTAATCCAAATGCAAAAGCTATTAGAAATAGAACATTTACTTCATGTATGTATATCCATATACCTAATATAAGTTTAATATTCCTAATATTAAGACATGTAATATACTAATACTAAGACTTATAAATATATTTAATGTACCTAATACTAAGACATATAAATCAAAAACAAAATAAGTGAATTAACCCATAAAATAGGGCAGACTATGTCAACTGACAATTTATAAACTAGACATATAAATTCCAAGTTATATTTTCTCAATCCAGTTTTCAGAAATTGATGAAGTTTCAAGTGAAGGTGCAAGAAGAAGTGAACAAACCCCTGTACTGCTGCTGCCAGTGTAGAATGTCACAATATTTCTTGATTTGTTGAAATCAGCTTGGAAGTTTACCTCAAGCATGGAAACAAACAAAGCCAAAAGATTCTTTGTTCCAATTATCCCACATTTAGGAATTTTTTCTCATGATAGCCACAAATATACTAACATAATTACTGCCAAGTAATATAAGATAGGAAAATAAAACTTTCAAAATTAGGACATTGCTAACCTAAAATATGACTACATATAAGATAAAGTATTAATAACACAAAAAAGCAAAGGATATTTCAACATGCAAGATATATTGGGAAATACAGTGATACTCATTTTACTTTCATTTTTATGTGTTCACACACAATACCCATGCAGATACCAAAGATAAACTGTTTATATTTAAAGACTAGTTTCAATTTTATGTAATATTTTGTAGATTATCCATATTTATGTAATAAATATGTGCTAAATTTAAATCACAGTTATTGGATTCCACACTCCCCATACCATATTACATGTCTAGAATGAGAAGGAATGTGAAATTTGGTTTCTCCTGCTTCTAGAAGGTAATCTTGTATTTAATGACTTGCATTTTTTATTGCAAAATTCCTTGACAATGAAAAAAAGTTACCATGACTCGATTTTTATATTTGCCAGCGACTGTTCAGGAAGTGTTGTAAGTATTGGCTGCATGCAGATTTCTCTCTCAAGTTGGAAATATGTATATTTGATTTCAAGAGTCAATTTAGGGCTTTTTCAATGAAAACATCTGGAAGTTGGTTCTTCATTTATCTTAATATACCTATAAAACAGATAAGATAATTCAACTTAGTAATCAGATTTGAGAAACAATGACATGTGAAGTGGAAAAACTAAGAAGAGGAAGAATGAAAAGCAAACTAAAGAGTCTGTCAGAACAAGAACTACTTTAGATATATGAAAAAAAAATTCTCTAATTCAAAATGCTCAAATTAATTCAGTTTTGGAATTTAAAATGTACTTCAGGAAAAAGAAAAAGAAAAGACAATGCTTGGGAATGGTGGCTTATCTGTCTAGTCCTAGTGCTTGGGAGCTTGAGGCAGGAGGATCATGAGTTACAGTCCAACCTGGGTTGCACAGAGAGTTGAAGACTTGTCTCAACCAAAAAAAAAAAAAAAAAAAAGAATAGGACATCATGAGTATTGAAAATATAAAGTGGAATCAAACTTCACACAAAGTGCTTAAATCTGTGATATGCCTAATAGTCATGAATTGATATGTGTACCATGTCATTTATTTAAACATATCCTGTTATGATTACCATTCAAATTCCATGAGGCAATAAACTTGTCACTTTCTTAGTGATAAATAAATTGATGTTGAATAGCTTAATTTACATACCTCTGTTCTAACTTGCTTTATTCTGTATTAATTTTTGAATTTTATTAACAAATTATTTTTTAAGATTTTATGAATTTACTCCTTCCTAACCCCTAAATTCTTATAAAAGTTACATTTCTTGGGGCCAGGGATTTAGCTCAGTGGTTCTGGCGCCTGCTGCGCAAGCTCAAGGTCCCAACTTTCTAAGCCCAGTACCAAAAAAAAGTTTCATTTCTTTCTTTATAAACTCTTTTTTTTTTTTTGGTACCGGGGATCGAACTCAGGTCCTTGTGCTTGCGCAGCAGGCGACGAAACCACTGAGCTAAATCCCCAGCCCATAAAAGCATTTTTATTTTTTTGGTACCAGGAATTGAACTCGGGTCCTTGTGCTTGCGAGGCAGGCAGTGGAACCACTGAGCTAAATCCCCAGCCCTAAACTCTTCAAGAAAGTAAAAAACAGTCCAGTCAACATCGAAACTTTCAAGTGCTCTTACCTCATATATATGAAGCACCTGTGTATACTAATTAATTATTGGTATTATGACAGTAATACCACACAAATGTCATGCTGAATTCTAAATTGTTTCATTTTGCGTCATAGATACCCTACAGTTATTATGTGGACTGCTAATGTAACCCCCAAAACACATGTATGCTAGAGGCTGGTCAGCACTTGTACAACTATTGTCATAGTTACCTGAATTGAAAAGGTTAGTGAACGTCAGCAAATGTCATTTTGTCATTTTCATTAATAAAGGAAATGAGGTGCATTTTCGAATGAGTGTTCTTACATATTCTAAAAAGCCTGATAAAGGAGACTGTGTTGATCTTTTAGGAGAAAAAATACAAATACATTTGGAGACTCATTTGGTTTTTGACAATACATCACTCTTGAGCACAGACTGGACCAGTTATGTCTGAAAGTCCTGTGTGGTGTCTTCCTGTCCTGGTAGGTACATACACATCCATAACTCAGGCCTGTTCTTCCAGCCTTCCTTCCTGAGGTACATTCTGACGGATGAAAAGAATAAAATCTCTGTAGCTAGGCCAGGAGACCACAACAATTCGAGTTCCAGACTGCATGTGCATATGTCCAAAAAGCAACTGAGCTGGGAAGAGATGAAGCAGGAGGTGGTAGCACAGCTGGGGAGAAGGAGCTGACAGAAATCCCTGACAGGGCATAGGTCAGAAATGCATCCGCATACTCAATCATGAATGGTTCTGACAAGATACTGTGTCTCTCTTTTTTTGGTGGATAACACTTATTTTTACTTTTTGGTTTATTCATTCTAAAGATGAGCTATAGGTAGGAAGTAGAACGACAGCCTGGCTTAACAACAGGGCTAAGTTTCAACTCTCTTCTTTGGTTTAACGCTATTTCTTTTTGTGTCTAGATCATAACCTGTATGTTCAAATAGTGTTGTTTTACTATGTTGAGTTGGCATTTACTTTCTTGGTATTTCAGATTTTTAACAAATATTATTTTTGATTACATATCTTAGTTTTACTTCATTATGTTTTACTTACATTTAAGAATTGAATGAGTTTGCATGGATTTAAAATTGTTATGTATTGCTCACTATGAAAGAATCGTGTAGACAAAATCTAAAGCAGAAATATAAAAATAAATAGATTTTAAAAAGAGAAAGAAAACTTGAAAATGAAAGGCAAATAGTTCCTGTAAAAAAAATCAGCTACTTGTTGTAGAGAAGGAAAAGACTTTAGCAGAAGGTGAAACTAATATTAAAGTCAACTGAAACTTTTAAAAAATATATGGGAACATGAGAGCAAATTTAAACTCCAGAAGTATACTTTATTACTGCAAAAAAAAATTATGGCCATGTAGAATGTATAGTAGAAAAATCTGTTCAAGACCTGTAGTATTTAATATTTAGAGAAAGTCTATATTTAAGAGCAATTGTAGATATATTGGTTTTATTGAGTCACTAGGGCCCTAGGTTTCAGAAGCATCAATGAGATTAAGAAACATGTAAAGAACAATTCTTCACTAACAAGAGAGATGGAAGAGAAAGAAAGCAAGAAAGAGAGATTATCAAAAAGTACTTTTCAGAGGTCTAAGGATTTCTAAAGCAGGAGCCATTGGCAAGAACAAATATGATTCAGGATTGACAAGACTTACTAAATAAGTAGCAGTTATCAAACTCCTTTGCTAAAGCAAGAATTACAGATGACAAAGAATAAAATAAAGACATATATGACTCATCCATCTTATTTTATCTTCATAACCTGACACAGAAATTTTACAACTGATTCACTTGAAGAAGGAGAACTAGAGGGACATAGAGGTTGAGCAATACATTTAAAATCAGAAGCAGTGAATGATGGAACTACTTTGTAATTCATATAGCCTGGGTCCAGAATTAAAAACTTTCTGGATGCAATATATATAAAAAGGGCTGTCAACAAGCCAAATGTTGAGTACAAATTTATATAAATCCACTTAGCTCCTTAAAATTCAAAAGAAAGGTTTTACTTCTTGTGAACAATTTATACGCTGATCTTGACCATCTTGAGTGATTCCATAGATTTATATAAAATGATATCAAATAGAAAAGACTTGTCTCCAAATAAATGTAAAGGCATTTACCAGGCAACACATGATTTATGTCAACTGCTCTTAATGCTTTTGACAAACAGCAAATTACTTGCAGACAAGGAAACAGATGCTTCAAAATACACCTATGACAAATGAAAAATGATAAAATTCTAAGATTGAATCACCTAATTTCACACCTGCTGTTGATTTGCTCCTGGATAAGTGGGGTAACACTTCACAGAGACAACAGAAACCTGTTCTCTGGCATAATGCCAGTGTCCCCATTGAGAAATGGACAATGATTCTTGTAGTATCTGTATTGACACAAAGTCCCTCCAGGCTTTCATGTATGAAAAACCCAATAAACAAACACAGAACTCATTCATTTGATTAGATTTCATTTATTAACCAAGCATCAGCATTACCTGTTTCATAATTTAAGTATCTTCTCAATGTCTCTCTTCCTCATTATTACTTAAGTCTATGATTCTTTTTATTGCTTTCTCTTTTGCACAGCATAACACTTGACACAGAATATGTGATCAATGAATATCTTTTGAGTGAAAGAAGACTGCAATAAATATTTGCTGAATGAATGTAAAAATATTTCAATAAAAATGTGTTTCACTGAAATCAGAAAAACCTGACATTTTCAAAAAATTTATATGAAACATAAATTTACTTACAATCTAATAATTGATACTTATCTGTGTTGGTCATTCTTCCAATTTAACAAGTGTTAAGAGTTTTTTATTCTTTATGCTTTGGAGGAATTTTTGCTTCCCTTGCTTTGCTAATCAGTGCTTTAAGACTTGTCCTTATGGTTGTCTTTATCCTTTCATGAATACATCAAGGCAATTATAATAAAAACTCAGTACACAAATGCATAAAGACCTAAAGTTTCCTTTTGGAACATATCAGAGGATAAATTACATTTTAGGTTATAAATTGTTTCAAATGAAAAAAGGGAATACGTAGAGGTACTGTACAGAAACTTCACATAAATGAGTATGTACAACAGTGAATGAGTGATCAATCATTAATTACCTGCCAGTACATGAAATTTTGTGAGTTTCAATTACAAAACTACCCCACACTTTTTTACAACTTTGCTAAATTCAGTTTTCAGAATTTTGCATTAAAAGAAAGTCATGGAAACACAGAAGAAAAGGTGAAGTTAGTGAAATATTAGTAAAATTGCAGCAATAAAATTACAATCTCTGGATTTTACTTAGAAATATGTGAGTTTATAAAGAACTAAATGAATAATAAAACCTATAAATACATTCTCTCAAAAATGTGAGAAAATTAATTTACCTCAATTTCTTCATCTGAAAAATGAGGAGTATAATGAGACCTACACACAATACATGGTTTATTAGGGTAAGAAAATATGAGAAGTAAGTTATTTATTGGCTTGGAATTTTGAGGAGAATTATTTGAAGTTCTTCTTTCCAATTTTTCCTTTATTTTAACGCACTTTAATCATGTTTTATCCCCTCTCCCCCAATATTAAAAAGAAATGGTAGGACTGGGGATTTAGCCGAGTGGCACCACGCTTGCCTCCCAAGTGCAAGGTCCTGAGTTTGATCCCTGATACCAAAAAAAAGAGGTAAATTTCATATTACCAAATCAAGTAGCAACTATTTTACATGATTACATGATCTTTCAGTAGTGTTAGACATAGTTCATGACTCTTTTCTGGAAAATGTTCTTCCCTGTATTGTCAGAGACTATTCTTTGTTGTTGTTGTTCTTGTTATTTATTCCCTCCATATGTCATTGATTTCTCCTTCACGTATACTGTCACGCTGTCCTGCTCAACTTCTGTAACATTTTTATGTTAATAGTTTTTGAGGCTTGGTTGTTAGATCTCTGTGCTTTGGATAAGTTTTCCCACTGGTTAAGGTTTCCTACTCATAAATCGGATTCATTCTGCAATCCAGTCCACTGAAATTGTACAGCCAATCTGGATCATTTCTCTGAATTCTAAAATATTCTTCAGGCTCCCCATGTGAATTTATATAATATATATTGCTCAATCAATAAATCCAATCAAGTTTGCTAAACTTCTGTGTTTCTCCAAAAATAAGACCTAACCAGAAAATAATCAGCCTTGAAAATTAGAGATCAAAAAAGCCAGTCCCAGGGCTGGGCCGAGGATTTAGCTCAGTGGTTTTGCCACCTGCTGCTCAAGCGCAAGGACCTGAGTTCAATCTCCAGTTCCAAAAAAAAAAAAGAGAGAGTGCAGATGACATAAAAAAATCTTCACAGAAATAATGGCAGAAAACTTTCCAAGCAGGGGAAAAGAGCTTGACATACAGATAAGTGAGGCATATAGGACTCCAAATAGCCTGGATCAAAAAAAAATCTACACGTAGGTGTATAATTGTTAAGATTCCAGAAAATCAACAGAAGAACAAAGTTCTACAA
>NW_004624755.1:4622116-4660589 GCF_000247695.1 Heterocephalus glaber
TTACTTCCTCTACCTAACCCCATGAAAGTCAATGCAGCGTTATATCTAGCTGAGACTCTTCCAAGTCCCTATATTTTCTTCATTAGTGAAGATGTGAAAATTTTATTTTATTGTGGGAAGTCCAGAAGTGTTTCTGGAATATAAAAACCAGAGGAAGACATGAACATGTAAAGGTTATATGAACCTCCTATCATCTCACCTCTCCATCGTCATCATCACTTTTGTGTCTTAGCTTATTTAAACCAAAAATATACTGTAAACCCCATACTGTTCTTCATTTATTTCATGTATCTAACTTGTTTAATCCTCTTGACAACTCTACACATAGTGGTTATTGCTTACCGATTTTTCTTATTTTATGATGCCGTAGCTAAGATAAATTGCTTCAGATTTTTTGTAGTAAACACCCAACTTAGAGTAGTTGGTGTTTAAAAGGAATTCAAACAATAAGCACTAGCCTACCTCACAGATTTACAGCTACGAAAAGAGTGCCTGCTGCGGTGCAGGCCATCTCACATCTGGGCACACTCTTAGCAGCCTGGGAACAAGGGGACTCAGCAGGAGAAAGAGAAGCCATGCAAACTTGCATAATTTCCACTTCTGTATCCTGAATTGTGTCACAAGGGTCTTATTCTAATCCTATTTAGAGAACCATAAATGGTATTCAACTGTGCATTTCTGAATTTTGGTTCACCAAATACCTGTTTAGCCAGACCCACTGGGAAACAATGTAGTCATTCAGTCTTCTAAACACTGACTTGTCTTGCTCAGTCACTCCTTTTATCACTGATTAGTCATTGGCCTGTAAATTAGGAGATTTGGGCACCAGATGTCACCATCTAAAATATATTGCTGCTTTATTTGCCTTTCACTTGCTGCCATGCTTTGCAAAATATGCAGGTGTGAGGTCAATAAGCCCTCCCAGGATGGCTGACAGTCAGCAATACCAAGCAAATAGCAAGCAACATCTAAAATATAATTGCAAGAGGTATTCGCTATGAGAAATGAAATGAATCATCAGCATTCCACAGCCCACACAGAGTTCAAGCTTCTCCTACTGAAAGAACCCCATATAATAACACAAGGTTAAAGCTCTCTTGCAAGGGGAAATTATAACTCACCTTGCCTAATTTGTGGAGGAACAGAAGTGAGAGTCATCTTTCTGATGAGAATGTCAGCAGCTGGCATCATTCTTATGCAGCCTCTTTCAAGACATTATTAACTACCAGAAAGAAAAAAAAAACCAACGAACACAATAAGAAAATCAAGAGAAAAAGATTGTGCTCAAGGCACAAGTCACAATTGTCCATAAAATGCTGACATTATAAGTGAATATGTCATCCTTTGGGTAAAATGTTTGGTGTTTCCAAAACTTAATGGTATAAAGTTACTTTTAGTTTTATTCATCACAAAGTCTAGTATTTTCTGAACCTGTGTAACTAAACAATAACTGTTCAAAATACTTTTTAAAAGTTTTAAAGCTTTCTACTCTAACTGTAACTGCAAAGCCACAAAAGCCAAATATCTCAATTTCACTGATTTATTCATGAAATTTAATCATTTTGTGATTAGAAGTTTTAGCTTCATAGAGATATATCTGTGTGATCTGATGATATTTACATTTTGATGGCTTGGGTGTAATTGAAAATAGAGATGAGTTTTAATCTCAACATAAAGCCACATTTTTGTCACAAGAAATAACTGTTCATTTTGAAAAAAGTGTTGTTATATTTTCTTATATAAATCTCTCCTGCTTATCATAAGTGAAGTTAAGTATTGTGGCCTCACATCACAGGTGAGGGCAAGAAGTCTCATGACTGATCTTGTACTTGCATAATTTGTATCATAATTGGGATTGAAGATTCAGCCCTGCAAGATGATAATTGCTCTATTGTAGCAAAGTACACAGAGAAGAAACATGGCCTATCTAGGCTAAATGTACAGCATGTTTAATCCGAGTAGCTGTCTCATGATTCATGCTTACTTCACTAGTTCCTGTATCCTATCCCTAGCCATGTATCCCTCCTTGGCTGTTCAACCATATGCTGAGTGTATGCCCATCTATGAACCTGCCATTCAGAAACTAACTCACTAAATTGATATTCATCAGAATTATCTGCCATGAATAAAATATATAGGTGTAGTCTTCCAAATAAGACAGTGAAAATAAGACTTGACATTTAAGAACTAATGAACATGACTCAATATTTTAAATCTTGTGAAATATTTTTGTTAAAATTCAGTTTAATCTATACATTTTAAACTACTAGAGTGACAGATTCCTTCTAATATCTTCTTTACTTTAAAGATTTTCTATTGTCTGTCTATACCTTCTAAGTTTCACTCATAGCATATCATATATTCCTACTGGTTTTACATGAAATCCACTTGATATTCATGAAATCATTTTTGACGTCTTTGAATGTTTGCTTAAACTCTAAATTCTCATTCAAATCTTGTTTCTGTACAGTGATATATGAACTGATCATAATATACCTATGACGGTTAATTTTTAACTTGATTGGCTTGGGAGCCACATAGGAAATTAGTAAAACACAGACTGTGTGCATGGATGGACCACGGAGGTGTGACCTTGTGTAATATGTATGGACCTAGGTCCCTTCCTTTCTGGCATTATGCCTTGCTCTATTTCCCAGGTCCCATGAACTAGCAGCTTTGCTCAGCCACAGAATTCCTCCATGATGTTTCTGCCTTGGAGCCAGCTGTGTTAGTTACTTTTCTCTCATTGCTGAGGTAAAATACCCAACACCCAAAGTTAGAAGGGAAAGGGTTTATTTAGGTCACAGTTCTTAGAGGTTTCAGTTCATACTAGGGTGGCTCCAAGGTGGGGATGACAAAGAGGCATTGCAGAGGAGAAACAATGTGGTGCACACAACGTAGCAAAGGGAAACAGTTCATGGCAGCAGAAGACAGCAAAAAGCAGCCAGGGACATTAACAGTGTCCTTCTGCTCCTTTTATCTTATTCAGACAACCAGGATTAGGGTGGTGCCAAACCAATCACTCACGTGTAATGGTTTAGTAGTCACAAGCCCTCAATCCTAGCATCACACGTTCCAGATTTAGTTACCTTTGAAAGAGACCACATGAGGAGTTCAATCTCTGGTACCAAAAAAAAGAAAAAGACTACATGAGGCTTTACAGGGACATCAAGACACAAGCCACAACATCAACAAACCATGGATAAATTCCCTGAAATCATGAGCCAAATTAAACCACTCCTAAAGGTTGTGGGTGTTGCATATTTTGTGTCATCATTGGAAATGCTGACCAACATAACACAAGCCTTTCCAAATTCCACTAACAGTTTCTAATTTCTTTTTACATTCAATTTAGCCTTATCTTTTTATTAGTATATGTTTGTCATGCACAATGACTTAAATTTATAAAGTCATTTGAGGAATAATTCAGTGATGTAACACTTGTAATAGGATGCTTAGTAATATTTTATACAATTGTGTTATTATTGTTCTATGTGCTGAAAACTTTTGTTTTTAAATAAGTAAAACAAAATAGTAATATATTAACTAAACTATTTGACAAATAATAGAAATAATATCTGGTAGGTTACTTTGCCAGCATTTACAAACTTTATAAAATAACAAATTTATTTAGTTCCAAAGTTTTAAAATTCCCTGTAACCATTCCTCAAAACAAAACAGTAATCAGCTTTATAAACCAAATGATTTTCCAGTCCTTTCAAAGTATCTTCCAGAATACATTTTTGAAAATAACAAAATCATTGTATCAATCCATTTTTGGTTTCTGTAAAAGTGTACCCGAGGCTGTGAAATTTACAAATAAAAGGGTTTCACTTTAGCGCACAGTTTTGCAGTCTGAAAGTCCAAACAGCACACCACTAACTCTGATGAGCGCTTACAAGACTGGGTTACCTCATGATGGTTGATACCACAACAGCAAGAGTGTATGCAAGGGAGAGACATTGCATGACAAGACAGTAAGCCAAGATGAGGATCTTCCAGTAGGATCTGTATCTTAAAAGTCCCCATCATCTCTTACCACAAAGGAAACAGAGCTCCAACACACACATCTTTGCAAGACACAGTTTAACCATATCCAACTCACAAAAATCATATATTTCAGTAAAGTTTAGTTTAAGATTTATTTTTAAAAGTAGCATATTTTAGGTACATCTATGAGGGTCTTCATTTTGTCACCTTTTCCAGTCTAACTTTCATTTTCAGTGTTGTAAAGTTTCAGCGCTGGTGGATAAACAGTGGGCTCATTTGTCTAAAGACAGTATGCTTTTCATTAATTATTTCATTAGACATTTTAAAATAAGTAAAATAATAAGTAGGATGCTCATTATTGCTTAATCATCCTAATTATTTGAATACTCTTTTGGAGCTGCTCTATCAATAAACTTCTTGAAAACTTCCATCTACTTTTCCCATCATTCCATTTCTGTGTGTTCATGTGAAAGCTCTTATTAAAACTAATTTGTTTTATGCACTGACAATCATGTTGAAAAGTCAGCAGGAAATATAAATCATCCAATTATTCCTATTGAAGAAACAGCATGAAAGTATTGTTAGATTTAGAATGATGATTTGTACAGCTTTGCACCACTGTGCAATCTAAGAGGCTTTGATGGCTTCATTCAGACTTGAGTCTGCTGTTCTTTCCTTTGTTCTCTAGATTATTTATTCCTACACATTCTAGAACACACAAGATGATGGGTAGAAAATACAGGAGGAAAAATGAAGATAAATTATGATGTGGGCTTTCTACTGAAATAAACATCTGTTGCAGAAATAGGAGGTTTATCACTCTGAAGTAATTATCAATGCCTTTTTGAAAACAGTATCAACCAAGTCACTTTTTGTGCCAGGGTTTCCCCTAATCAGATTTATTAGAGATGTTTGAGTACACAAAATAACGATCTTCTCTTTAATTAAAACAACCAGAAACCAAAAACTATACCTCTCCACCCTCTGACACAGACATCAGGGAAAAACCTGCTCATTAAAAATCTAGGAAAGTGGATAAAAATTGGTGTCATCTTCTGAAAAGTTAACAGCTCAGTGTGGTACACAACTTAGAGACTTAATAAAACATTGTTGAAGACAGCACAGCTGTTGCTTTGAAACAACATTATTTTCTGTGTTGTCTTAATGTTAGTCTTTGATAATGAATAAAGAAAGCAGCCAATTTAAAACTTGAGCAACTCCTTTGAGAACAGAGAAAGTTGAGTGGCACACTGAGAGCAAATTAGAGGAAAGTGAATGTCACCATAACACTCCAGATGGTTTAGAGAAGTTTATTGATAGTTCTGTATGATTCCACTGGGAACAAGGGCTAAGCCAGTCCAGTTTCACCAAAGGAGCTGGGCACACATTTACCTCTTTAAAATTATTCTTTGTATTTTAATTTGATTTAAAAATCTTGATTACAGAAGAAAGACTCCACTGATTAAAGCTTCATTGATTAAATTATGTCCTTTCATAAATAGAGTTAAACTCTTGCATGGGTCTTGCTTGTATATTGACACACGGAATTGGGCTATTGACTCAAGAATGAGCCCCTCACTTTGACCATATTCTAGTTGTGTTCCCCTCACCACACAGCTGGAGGTGGAACCCACTTATCTTGCCCACTTAGAGCCCATATGCTCCTCTTTCTTGTTCAAGAAGCCTATGCTTTTATATGTTCTATCTAAATAGCCTTAAGACTCTTTTGAGCTAATAGCCACCATTCTTATGTTCATTTTCCCAGGGAAACATTGTACACCTAGTGACTGTATACAGTAGCTAGAAGGTGGTTGCTTCTCTAGGTTTCTGAGTAAAGCTCAGCCAAGTAATCTGGAGTGACTAAATGCAGAAACTAGGGGTTGCAAGGGAAGGGATGTGGTATGGTGAGGTAGAGTATGCGACCATCTATCTGGGTGTTTCCATTTCTGTGTGGAAATCCATCCAAACTTGCATCTGGTTTCAAGGTTACTGTGGACAAACATTCATTAGGGTCAGAAGATAACATATAATTATATTATTGGGTTATTATGATTTATGATGAGATCATTTACACTTAGGGTATCTTGATCCCTTTCATTCTCTAGACCCTGCAAATGGGACCTACCATATTCTCAGAAAATGTCTAATTAAAAATAATTGTAAGTACAACACAATGTCTATGAATAATTTCATGTTTCTAAATAGGATGTGACAAGGAGTTCTGACCATGATGGTATATGAAGTTGTGAGAAGTCATTGTTATATTTTTAAGCCTGTGGAAGATTAGTCAAAGGTATCAACTTCCTGAGAAGGAAGTGGGTATAAATTCATGAAATAGCCTTGCAGGGTTCATCTAAGACTTCCACCTGTGAAGTTTCTCAGACATATAAAAACTCTGACTAGTGCATACTTTAACTAATATTTCTTAAAGAGGCATGGCATAAAATGTCAACAATGCAAGATATTAATGATTAAAAAATACTTTCATTGAACAACTGGATATTAAATTAATAATAGTTAAGCATTTCTTTTTTACACAGACTAATACTAGTGTTTCTTTAAAAGTCCCTAAGAGAGGGGATGAAATATAAATTTTAAACAATTTGAATATGTATACTTGTAGCATTTATTTAAAACTAACATACACTGCCATATATCTTTGTAAGAGCAAAATCAGAGCTGACCAATAGTTTTTAAGGTAACTTTTACCTTTGTATTTAAATTATCCAAGTGAAACTCTTCACATCTTGCTGGATAAGTTAAGTATTTTCAAATCTTTTCTATTATTTTTGAGAAGTTTCCTTGTCAAGAGAATTAAAATATGTAAAAGAAATACTGCAGCATATTTACATTTATTTTTCCCTCAGTAAATAGTGCAATCACTTGGCTCTTTTAGCCTAGTCATATGTAGGTCAACAATTATGTACAAATTTAATCTTATTTTTGACACAATCAAAATGGGAAAATTCATAGTACTATAAATACAAGGCATTATTTTTTCTACTTCTACAAGCTCTCATATTTTTATTTAAATTTGATAATTCATGATAGTAAAATGCCTTTGTGATCTGGAGCAATTCACTAAAACCAGGAGTCCCAAAATCATCTTGTTCCAAGTACATTGTTATACATTCTCATTTCATTGTAGAGATTTTGTTTAGCATAATGCTGATCTCACTGTATTTTTGACTCTGAATTTTATTGCAGGCATGTGTCAGCTTATTACTGAAGTGCTTATACATAAGCCCCGCTCAAATATTCACCATCCTATTTTGTGGTTTCTTTTCAGGCAACACTCCCATTGAGAGCAATGGCCCTGACTTAGCTCTGAGGGCGTCTCACCAATCAGGATGCAAGTTACATTTCTGATGGAATGAACTACACAAGCAAACACATTCCCATGAAGACAGTGAAGCTGAAGGTTTATTAATATTCAGGCCTGCTCCAGATAAGAGGCTTCTCTTAAGTAAGCACATTAATTTTATCTTTTCTTGAGAACACGCTTTACCAGTGACCCAAGTCAAATGCCTTCATAAAGCTGTCTCCATTTTAGGACTCATACATTGCAATGCAGAAATCAAATGGCCTCCCAAGGAAGCACTCCAGATTTCTTCTTTATTTTGAACATATGTTTACCATACCTACACAAGTTGGCATGGCACAGAACTAGGGGACAAGCATGCAACTCATGTACAATGTCAAAATGTGTCTATCCCCCCCAAACATCAAGTCAGTTTCTCACTAGACTTACTGGGGATTACTAGGAAATAGAATTTCTTATTCTGAAGTTATTATCTATTTTGGTTTATTAAGAAATACCAAAGAAGGATTCTATTTTAAGCCCCACTTTTTAATTTTTTCCCTTCTATTCATTGGTTATTTCTCCTTCTGAATTTACCAGCTATTCTTCTTATTTAAAAAACACTCAATATTAATAAATCAGATGCTAGTTGAATGCTTTTTCTGACAGGTGAAAATGCCTGGGTGAACTATTACTCAATCTAAGTTAATGTAGGTTATTATAGTATGTGGAAAATTCACTTAAGAATTTCTTAGACAACACCTCCAAGAGTAGGTATTCATCATCTACACTGAAACTAAGATACAAAATAAGACCTTGTGGCTTTGTATTGAAGAAACTGGTTGCACATGAAAGGTTACTGCAAGAAAAATGTTATCTTAGGAATGAGTCACAAACTGAAAGTTGAAAGAGCAGATACACTAAATTTGCTCATTGATTTATCAATGAGCTCAGGCATTTTTGTATTGTGTTTTGTTTTGTTTTCAGGTGAGTCCGTCTGAGCTGATTGTTCCAAGGTGAGTACCAGTAAGATGTTTCTGTAATGATTGTTCAGAACAGTTCTGCAGAACCCTCCATCCACTTATCATTTCTATTGTATTCCTAATATTTGCATAATGCTTTTATACTTTGACCTTACTTGGCCCTTGGGGCAACTCATTACCAAAACAGTATCTGAATTAGCCTCATTTTAGAAATGAAGAACTTTAAGTGTTTTTGTCATAGTCACATACCTGCTTAAATAAGAGATTCAGTGTAGCATCATGCCTCACACATAGATTGCATTAATTTTTGCTGTTATTATTTTTTATTTCTGGTAAGTATAAATTTAATAATATTATCGTTGGTTTCAGCCTTCAGCATCCTTCAGCTCATCCAGGATGTCTACATGGCATCCCTTCATAGCCAAGCTTAACCATTTCATCTGAGTTCTGACCCTATCTCTGTGGTGATCCGTCCTTCATGTTTGTCTTCCATTAATTTCAACATCATCCATTTCTTATCCACCCCAAGAGTCGATAGCTATTTCTTGCAATTGTTGTCTTTGAGTTATCTGGGTTCTATTCATGTATCCAAGTCTTTAATACCTATGCAACAAGCTTCTATATTATATTATCTCTGTTGACTACTGTGATTTTTAACATAACTAATATGACTTTCATTTGCCCACTTGATTAAAAAAAGTTTTTCCAAGAAAAGGCAATATAAATATAAAATAAAATTCTTAAAAGTACATACATTTTTTCCTCAACTGATATATTACTATTTCTAGCGATCTGTGTGACATCCTTGTCCTTATCTCAGATCAAAAATTTTTATTCTTTTTAAATACTTCAGTGAGAGAATTGGGAACTGTAAAATAGACCAAGATTACTTATTTTGTTCTTAATGTTAAATTTTTATTTGGATGTAAAGACACAGAAAAATATTACTCAGGAATATGTTTAAAAATTTGAAAATATGATGCCGATGTTTACTTGGCATGTGTATGTTATGTCCTTTTGAGTGTTTTATTATTATTTTGTAGGCATATATGATTCAGGTAAGAGATGTACATTATAAGAATTACATGTACAAAATTTGGACTATAAAAGTAAACTTTATAGTGCAGTACAATCTTTTTTAAAGTTCTTTATTGTGATTGGTTGCCAATATTAAAACTATTGCTATAGTGATGCTAAAATTGCACTACATGGTTCCAAAGAATTGAGCCAAATGTGCTTAAGTAATTAATTTTAGTCAAATTCTGAAACATCAAGATTTCAACAATTTAAAAACCATTTGTTGGCATGGAAACATCAACTTAATTAAAACTGGATTAAACTAATTAACCTAAAACATATTGTACTACTGAGTGTTTGATTTAGAATACATTGGAAGGAAAAGAACATTTTTCATAATCATTTAAGGTCCTTTATCTAATGGAAATGTTTAGGTTTTTTCATAATGGACCTACACAGGCATTAATGTCTCAGCTACTTTTCTGGGAAGAAGATTTTAGGATGAGTGTTTTTATTCAATAAAATTGCTGGCTTTTTTTTCACATGAATTCAGAGAGTAGAATGAATAATGTTGGTCTTTGTTTAACTGTAGTAGCTAAAAGATTTGAGGAACATAATCATAGCGCTATTCTATATTTCTTCTTTTATATTTTGTTCTAAGTGACTAAGACTCATGTTATACAAGGAAGGGAATATAACCATTATGAGCTACAAAAATAAAATATAGATTGACATAGGACAGTTCTGCTTCTTAATAACCATATTTTGTAGCTCAGAAGGACATAAATGCATAGATGGCTTTGACTGAATACATTGTAGATTGTGTAATATTTTAAATAAATAATTTGATTTTGAATTTTTGTCATTTAATCAACATTGAATGCTTTCCGTATTGTAAACCCAACATTAGGCAATTTAAGTAGATTGTTGGAGGTATCCATGCTGTCTGGCCATCTTATTCACATTACTCATTCTTTCAGGATAAAAACAATCCTCTCTGAATCTCATTCTCTATGCTTTGTGGAGGACATCCCCATCCTAGCTCCGAAGAAGCATGGAGGCTTCATAATGTGCCAACCTGCTTGGCTGAACTCCACTGTTTTACAATTCTCACTCTGTGTATTTTCAGTTGTAGTGGAAGTATAGAAGATTCTTGGGAGTTATGGAAGGTAGAAAGTAAGCAGAAGCTAGTCTGTACCTTATATATATTGTTGCCACTTACCGAGTTACTTCCTTAGGATGGAATAACACTGCACTTGCAAATGCTTAACCTGTTGTTGTATATTCCTACAGTTCCTGACTCCTGATCCGTGTGTGTGTGTGTGTGTGTGTGTGTGTATGTATGTGTGTGTGTGTTTAGGTGTAAGTGTCTGCCTCAAGGAGGAAGATACCTTGCTTTGACAGTATGTCCATACCCCAAATATAGAGACAACAGACTGATGTGGATGTCAGTTTCTCTTTTGGATTCTCCAGCTTCCATTTTATCTTCCTTATTTGAAATTCTAGTATCAGCCCTGAAAGCAACCATTTTACAAAGATTGTTAAGCCTTCTTTAACAGTTGTACAAAGCCAAATCCCTAATCCATGATGTGATGGTTAATCTTGGTGGTCAATTTATTGGCTTGAGAAATGCCTAAAAATTAGTGAATAATTCTAGGTGTGTCTCCAAAGGTGTTTCCAGAGACAGTCAGCATGTGGGGCACCCAAGTGTGAGGGAGATCAACCCTGAATGTGGGCAGCACCACAAAGGTGGAAGAAACAGAAAGCCCTCTTGCTCTCTCTGCTTCCTGAATGCCATGATGGGAGCAGCTTTCCTATGCAAGGCCCTTCCACCCTGATGGACTGACCTCAAAACAAGCCCAAAACAATGAATCCAGATAACAATGGAATGAAACTTCTGAACCTTTCCTCCTTTAAATTGTCATTTGTAGAGATAGTGTCACAGTGACAGAAATGTGACTAATGTGTTGTATCAATGACGTGTTGTATCCTGGTAATTTGGAGATTATACTTCTCTGGTTGACCCCTGAATGATATGGAGGAGGATCTGTAATCCAGGCCATAGTGAATAAGGAGAAACTTTTTTTGCTAGCCAGCATAGCAATTTGTTCAGGGTTTGGAGCTTGAATAATTTTTGTAAATATCATAATATCATCATCATAACTCATCCATTAACTAACAGTATTTTACATTCTATACTGAGATTATTTTTCCTATGGGCAACTTAAGAATTTTTCAATGGTAGATACCTTACTTGGACTTTCCTGTGGTTTCTTTCTTCTTTCTTTCTTTTTCTTTTCTTTTTTTTTTTTTTTGGTGCCAGGGATCGAACTTGGGACCTTGAGCTTGCAAGGCAGGCGCAAGAACCTCTGAGCTAAATCCCTGGCCCCAGAATTAATCATTTATTTATTTATTTATTTATTTATTTATTTATTGGTATCGGGGATCAAACTCCGGTCCTTGTGCTTGTGAGGCAGGCGGCACCACTGAGCTAAATCCTCTCCTGTGGTTTCTTGATGGTGATATTATTATGCCCAGTTTACTCTTGCTACCTAAGGCTTAGAAAAGGTAATTTATCCAAGATCACACAATGATTCCTATAGGAGATTAATTTCAACATAGGTCCATTTACATTCACAGTCAGTTGTATTTTGCATGATTAATTAAAGGGATAGGCAGAAAATGATCATAATGATGCATTACTTTCAGGAAGTGCTTCTGTAAGTAATATGTCAGCTGTAATTTAAATATAATTTATTAAATGTTTGAGCACCTTTATAGCCTATTGCCTTCTTCTATGATAGCCTTAGATTGAATTAAGCAATATTTTACTTTAAGGCCTAGATTCTGGTCAGGTCGTCTAATTCGAGAACATCATTTTTTTTCTTTTGTGTACAGACCATTGATCTGAGTTTTTATCACATTCAATGAATTATCCAGTTACTTTGTGGCATTTGAAAAAAATTCCCCAGAGCTCCTTTCTTTCCCATAGTCCTTAGTGACGGAAAATGCTTCATAGTTTTATTTCTAAAATTTTCTATGAATGTTTTATTTTGTATTGAAATATCACAAATTTCCTAAGCCAGAAGTTCTGTATATTTTTCAAAAAATATGGTCCATTCTTCAGGATCTCCTAGGGTGGAAATGGTGCATCGATGTCATTCACAATGAGTGGTACATTTCGTTTTTTGAAATTTTTTTCGCGGGAAGAAGTGGTTTGAGACAGGGTCTCGCTATGTAGTTTAGGCTGGTCTTTAACTCACTATGTAGCCCAGACTGGCCTTCCACTCACAGCAATCCTCCTGCCTCAACCCCCCAAGTGCTGGGATTACAGGCATGCAACACCACACCTGGTTTATTAGTGGTGCAACATTTTAAAAGAAAGTATTCATGTTATTTTTTCATCCAATTAAAAAAGTTCACAACTGGCACTTTGAAGGTATGTTGGATGCATGGACAGTGAAGGCTCCTCACTTGTCATATGGAGCTCACAGGGTAGAAGGCGAGGTGAATGGTGATGGTATGGCAGACATCAACAGAAGCTGGGTGGCCTGTGCATCATGTTCTTAGACCACAGGCTGAAGGGGGCCTCATTGAACTCATGTCAGGGAGGAGTGTGATAGGCTAAAATTCACTCATGTCCTCTTGAAGTCTTGATAGGAGTTAGTGAAACAAAATAAGAAAAACCAAAGTAATTTGAAGTAGGAAGAATAATGCGTGCACAAGTTCAACAGTGTGAAAGTGTAAGTAGGGAAATTTGGGGCCGATTGTGGGATGGGAAAGATAATAGAATGGGAAACAGAAGAAAAGATTACAAAATTGCGTGTGGGGGGGGATGAGACATGCACTCAAGAAAATGTGATTAATACAGTTTAAAGATGGGATTGACACAATGAGCGAGCATCCTCAGGGAAAGATAGAAGATAGACCAGAGAAGATGACTGTGGCAGTAATCTGGATTCAGCATGGTAGAAGAATGAAACCAGGGGCCAGTGCTTGTATACTTACATTTTAGGATTTTGGCATAGGTTGGAAAAGTACACATAAAAATAAAGAACATTTTCTGACATAAATTAGATAGTATGTGCAAATAAAGCCCCAAATCCCAACTTATAAATAACCTTAATGATAGGTGTTTATATTGAAAGGATTAAAAGCCAAGAAAGACTGAAGGTACATCTCTGTTTAACTTAATTAAACATCAGAGTTAATTTCTAAGGTATAATCTAGCATAATCCCAATGTTCATCTGTAAGCATGCGTCACAGAATTTTAGCAACTTGACCCTTGTCACCTGCCAGTGAGATGAGGCTGGCATTCAAGGCTACCTGATTTGTTCTAGATTCCATGATTTCCACTGTATACACTAGGATCTGAGGGCCCCTGAACACAAACTGTGTGGTACACAATGTGATAAGCCCTTGAATTCTCTCAAAAGTCATCTGATTTAAGTGCTTTTCTTGCCTCCATTTAACATACAAAGATATTGAAAATTAGTGGCCCAGTAGAAGAACTAGTAAGCTAATAAAATCACTAACAAGATACTAATTTAATTAGCATCTGAGTAAAATTCCACAAATATAGTGAAGAAACCAGGACTCTTTGACACACCTAATTCATTTAACATCTCCTCTACTCAACAGAGAACTATGGATATATAATTTATCTCAAAAACATTCCTCATGTTTTGAGATGAATTCATTTAACATCTCCTCTACTCAACAGATAACTATGGATACATAATTTATTACTGAAATTTCAAAATATAGATCCTGTTTTTAAGAGTTCAATGTCTATTTTTTCAATCTTAATAAATTATTATTAAAAGATAAAGTTGTATAGTATTATTGAGAATATAAAAAAAAAGGTCATAGTTTTTGATATAGTCACATTATCAAAATACTAGTGGAGCAGTGAGAATGACACATAAATGTTTATTTTGTAGGTAGTACAATATGAACAAAGACTCAGAGATGTTAGGAAATGAATCATTCCTAGTAAATAAGAATTTTCATTGCTTTAGGAAAATAAAAGGATAGTAAAAATAGATTATAAAATATAAGTGAAAAAGGGCTGAAGAAGGCTGTAACATTAAACAATTATATTTTGTCAGGAAAGACTGGAAGATTTTAAGCATGGGTCAAGACTGACATATGTGTTATCGGAGTTTATATTTATTAGCAATCTCACCTTAATTTTTAATATAAACTTGTTGAGAGCCTATAGCCCAAAATGGCACAAGTGGGTCTTTTCCTGTAAGTAATATGTAATGTAGTGGCTAAGGCAAGACAGAAATGTGTAAGTATAATAACGATATAGCTGTTTGCAGCAGCTCCATACAATTAGATAGATTTGTAATGAATTATGTCAATGCTGCTGCTGAAAATGCTTAACTCAAGTCTGAATATTGACTATTTACATCATCAAAGAATAAGCAACTGTATTTTCTTGCTTCCCATTGGCCGCTAGTGTGTGATCATTTGGAATTGCTTATGGCATTTCATTTCTTTTAAGTTGCTTCATAAACCCAGCTCTACAGGCCATTTTGTAAGGAAGATTAGTGAGAAAGATGATCAAAATTATTGAAGTGAGTATATACAGAGTTCTCCACTATCACAGACATAACCTCTTTTCTTTACTTTCTCACAGAGGCTGGTTTGAAGAAATTCAATGAAAATGATTTAAAATTGCATATTCTTTAAATTTTATTTTAGTGCTGCAGGAGAGAGAGAGAGAGAGAGAGAGAGAGAGAGAGAGAGAACCAAAAAATGAATATAGGCTACCCACATTAGGAAAAGAAAAACTTGTATAAATATTTTAATACTAAATTTATCGAGACATCATGAGATTAAAACAAGTTACATTGGCTGCTACAATTACAAGAGTTGCTCAAAGAGGTGGCCATTGGCTTCCAGACATTTATTAGTGCAGAGAATTGCTGCTTGAGTAATCTTGCTCATTGAGATTGATGTACATGCATTTTCAATTTCTTCTCTACAGACCAGCAGTGTAGTGGGTTTTCTGCAACATAAGACATCCCCTAGGATCCCCCATTGAGGGTAACACCATCTGTTGAAAAACCATCATACTATTTTTCTTTTCCTGAAGTATGTGTACATTTTTTGACAGATTATGAGTATATATGGAATATGACAATGAACGAGGAAGGAAAAAAATCAATGCTATCAATGAACTTACATTTTAGTGGAAGGGAGAGACAGAAAATTAATGGATAAACTGTGTAGACCTCTAAACAGGTACACATGTGTGTGTCTATCGATCTATCTTCTTTATCATCTATCATCTCTCTATTGTATTAGAGTCCTCCATGTAGGTAACACAACCAATATCATGCATATACATATATGAGTATGTACATGTTTGAAGATATTTGTATGTGTTTATATATGTGTGTAACACATAACATGCAAATACATAGGCATATAAATGTAAGTATATATTCTTGTGTATATGTGAAGAGACGTGTATATATAAGCGACCGAATAGACAATATATATATATATATATATATATATGCATGCATATGTGTGTGTGTAAGAAATGGGTTCATGCAATTATAGATAGTGATAAATTTTCAGCCTCTTCAGGAAAAATCATCAGCTAGGGACCCAGGAGAGATGATGTCATTCTAGTTCTAAGGCTAGAAAGCTTAAAACTGAAGAATAGTATTTCAGATGAAACTTGATGACAATTCCCTAGTTCAAAGGTGATCAGGTAGGAGGAATTCTCTCTTACTTAGGGAACACTCAGCCTTTTGTTCTTTTGAGACTTCAGTTTCTTGTATAAAGCTTGCTTATATTTAGGAGGATACTCTGTTTTACTAGGTCTACCTATTTACATGTCACTGTCCCCTACAAACAGCCTTCTGGAAAAAAAGCAATGTTTGAAAAAAAATATCTGGGCACTTCATGACCAAATTAAGTTGACACAAAAATAGCCACCATATTTTCTATTTTTCTGTCTCTAATGTCAGAAAATGTTACATGGTATGGAGAATAACCAAGAAGAAATGGAAATAGTGGACATGCTATTGATTGTTGCACATTTTAGTGTGACCAACAGGGAAATCTCTGGAAGAGGTAATGTAACAGGAAAGACCTGAAGGGGTGTGGAGTGGGGCAAGGAGCAGATCACAGACAAATTGGGAGGGCTGTGAGTGTAGAAGGAACTGGAAGCAATGGTTCAAAAGCAGAAGTCACTCGGAAATATTGCTGGAGCATCAAGAAAGCTAGAGTGGGTGCCATAGAGTCTTTGACAAGGAGTAAAAATCAGAAGGCTCAGATATATAAAGGAATCCAGATCTTGTTAATATAATACACTGCACAGTTTTATTGTTTGCTCTGGGTGAAATGGGTCACCAATGGGGAGTTTTGAGTATGAAAGTGGCATGAACTGATATGCATTTTCCATTTTTTAATAAACTTTTTTCAATTAGTATATGTGTCTGATACATAGTGATTGCATTCAGCTTGGGATTTTGATATATACACATATTGAATAGTTTTGGTATATCTGTTCTCTTACTGATAAATTAGAGGGTGGCAGCGAGCACAGAAATCTCAGGAGGATGTTGTGATGAAACTGCTGAGAGAAGATGGTGGCTTCAAGATGAGTGTTAACGCAGAAGTTGAAAACTAAGTGAGGTTAAAATACCTTTTTCAAAAGACATATATACAATCATAACCCAAAAAGAGAAGGGGAATTTTTTGATTTGCACAAATTTATGCCTTCACTGACCTGTTTATTTTCAAACTTTGAATTAAAGCTATGTTGTATTCATTTATATTATTTGATATTTTAATTATTTATGAAAATAGCAATGTGTTTATTTAGGAAAGTTAACCATATATTTAGAGAAACATTTTAGCTAAAAATGTGCAACAACACGAGAAAGAAAGCTCACCCCCCTTTCTCTCTCTCTCTGACAATTTAATGTCAAGCTTTCCATTTTACCCCTAATGTGGCATGTAATAAATGTAGCTGTGCCTAGCAGGGGGTGAGGGTTCTCTGTCAGCTATATTGTTATGCTCTGCAGGAATATTTAAAATCATTCATACAAGTCCAAATCTCTAAGCATTTTCATATTATTTTGTGACTTCATTTGGAATACAAATGTCAATGTCATTTTCAGAATAAAATGAGGAAAACTTTTCAATGAAATTGCCTCTTTCTTGCAACTAAGAAATAAGTAGCAATCTATAGTGTTGGCACCCTGCACTCAGTGATTATCTTGATCATTCTTTTATTCCACACATTATTTTAATGATATGTAATAAACACAAATGATGAAGGTTGCAGAGGCAGGGTTCAGGAGGGGTTTTCTATTTATCACACAATGATTCTTCTGTTCCAGAGCCATAAGTTGTTAACTTCAAGCACTTTTTGAAATTATTCTTTATTACCCTAGAAAAGGCAAGAGGCTGAAAATAAGCTGGATTGTGATTGTCTTACTTACCATCACAGCCAAAATAAATGGATAATGGGCAGGAATCCTTCCCTAATAAATGCATTTGAGCTCTTTATCCCAATTTTATTGTACAGAAGCATGGCACAATAATCTCATAATTCTTTCTCATCGTAGTTGTGGAGCTATGAAAATGTGAGCACAGATCAGTGTTTTGTAAAAGAAAAAAAAGTTCTTCTGAAGTGGATAGGAATAAAGTTTTAATTAAAGAGACAAGAAGGAGAAATAGAGAAAGCTGAAAAAGAAAGAGCGTAATGTTATTTCCTGTCTTGACTCTATCTACTTCTGCCTTCTCCTCCTCCAGGCTTTTCTCTCAATCTCTCCATTTAACTCCAGGGAGCTTTTTAGTAATACTCAGTTAAATAATCTCTCTGTGTGTCTCTCTCTTACTCTCTCTCTCACTTTCTTTCTAACTTAATAAACCTTTAATAAGCTTAATAAAACTTAGTAAACCTTCATAAAGCTTCAGGATGTATATGAAATAAATACTAGAAACATTCTATCCATTTTTATTGCATTTCATATGTCTATATATCACATGAAATAACTAAATTATAAATCTATGTACTTTATAAGCATAAATAATAAATCTAACAATTATTTTACAATTGACTATCCACATTATAAAAATTGATGTAGAAAATTAAAAAATAGCATCTTAGTTTCAATTCATGTTTATTTTAGACATGTCGCTTTATTACTCTTATCTAAAATATCTGTAAATTCTACTGTAGCCCTATCAATGGATGTTTCTTTTTATCTAAATGCAAACTCTTCAGTAGTATAATACAAAAAAACTCATCACTATGTTTTTTAAATAGTCATAGAATGTCAGGTATTTAAGAGTGATACAAATTCAACAGAATTAAGACTTCAAAAAAGGTCATAAATAGTTATTATGAGGCAGCACAAATGTTTCTAAAAGCTTTACTCATCTCATTTAAAATCTGTATACACACACACACATATATATATGTTAGTTGAATAAACTGGTACATTAATAGATTTATCAATAGATAGGATATCTGATATCTGATAGATATCAGAAGATAGATATGTAGTTAGGCATTCACATGGGCTCTCTATGGATAAGAAATAGCAAGCTGTATATAGGCATTGTATAGATGACATTTGAAAATATATAAACAAGTGTTTCCTTTCATTTTCTCATTTTTTTCCTTTTGCTGATATGCCATTTTTAGCATGAAATACTCAAAATGTAGACAGTGTGAAGAAGAAATAGGCGAAAAAGAAAAAAATAAAAGAAGTGCAAGAGACAAGACCATTTACTCTGGGGCATTAAATTTTCCCATGAAGGAGGAGGTAGAGAATTTTGGTTCTTAAATTAGAATTTTTATCAGAAAATATTGACTGATTTCAAATGCAAAAGCCAAAAATAGCAGATCTGTCTCAAGTATGACATGTACCTATAACCTCATGCAGATTGGAGATTCAGTAGACATAATTGAAAGCACAAACAACTAAAATCTTTCTACATTTATATCCTAATGGACTGATATGCTATAAAGTATAAGAATTTTATTGTTCTTATTATTATCAGTTATTACCAGTGAAAATTTCTTAAATTTTTGACTTTATCATAAATTTGATTATGAAATAAAATTTTCTGGTTATCCCTTTTCATTCTGCTAAAGACTAAATAATAAAGTTCCTATATTAAGTATTCAACTATTAATTTTAAGAGAAAAATATACAAAATTAATTATATAATAAACATGAGAAAGACATAAAATTTAATGATCCTACTAAACTTTAACAGCTAGAGACGAACTTGTGTCATCTCAGAATCCTGTATCAGATGCTTCTCATTGTAAATGCAGCCTGTAAAGTTGTGAGAATCCATGTACCTGGTCCTTCCAGATAAAGCTCCTTCCAGATAAAGTGAATAACCAATTATGCTGATTGAAATTCTGTTCACTGGGAGGATTTCCCATCAGCATTGATTTTCATGAACTTCCCTAATTACTGTAATAGCCTTTATCTTTGGGTAGTACCTGCATATAATGCAAAACCTTCTGGAAACCACGTTTAGGTACTTTCTCCTCATTCAACTGATCAGTGTGGCTGGCTTGCAAAAACCGCAGTCAGTGCAGGAGACATATAAGCAATAAAAATTTGGACCACTTGTTCATGGAATTTATTTGTGCCTTCAGGAGTTGCTTACAGCTAATCATGGAGCACCACTGTGCACGTTTAAGTCTATAGATGGAAAGATCAGACAGTAGCTAGTTTGCCATGGGCACCTCAGGTCACATGTTAGTTGAGTATCTCATGTTCTCTACCAAGGCCTGGTAACAGTTCAAAGGTGTTTTTAAAGGAAGAATATTTATCTACAAAAGATAATAAAGCTTAGCTCTCGAATCCTAGGTTCAGCTCTGTGACTCATTCTAAGTTCCGGTCAGAGGCTCCATTAAACATCCTTATCTGAAACTGACATTGCAAACAACATCCTATCTGGGAAGTCTTATGACCCAAATGGCAGAGCAACTTGCTGGGCAGGCTGCCCCTGTTGCAGAGCCTTCTTTTCTTCTTGGGCTTGTAAACTGCAAAGATAATCAATGTTGCTGGCTTTGACATAGTGCTGAAGGGTTGATTTAATTGTGAGGTAGGAAAAAGAGCCAAAGGCTGGTCCTGTCAGTTGAAATAAAACTGCTTTTTATGGTCTTTATTAAGAGGCATAGAGAAAATGTGGTTGCCAGCTCAATGCCTCCACACCAGGTGCCAAGTGATGTGTAAATATGTTCTGGCAATTAAAGTGCACCTGGAAAAGCAATTGCAAGTAGAGTCCCTGCTGATTAAATATACACTAATCTATTCTCATTCTTTAATATCTGTTTTCTTCCCAGACACACTAGGTGAATGATATGGAGATTGGTGGGAATCCTTACCTTTCTTCTTTAAAATTGTGTTCATGGCAATAAAATGCAATTTCTCATGCTACATACAATTTCTTTAAATTTTCTATTTTTGTATATTATGATAGTTCTAGTGTCTTCTACATAACTTTTATTACAATAACAGCTCTACTTTATGACTCAGTGAACCATTTCAAAAGGGCCACCTAGACCTCCACATAGATGGGCTATTTTAATGTACAGATCCACCTTTTTTATCCAAAGAACTTCAGGCAATCAACTATGTGTAGGCTTACAGTATAATAGATATACTGGTATTACAGCTCATGCGACAGACCTTACCATGTTTCCATGGCTTCCACTGGCCATGTCACTTACAATACAATGGTAGTGCACTTGTCCTTGATCTCTGAGTTGGCCTGCTTACAGTAGAGCTGGAGTAGTAACAAGCAGGCAGCATTCTGCACACTTCAGGAAGCATGTACCCATGGGAAGTCTCCATAAGCCCAAATATCAGAGGCACAGAAACTGGAAAGAGCCCTGGACAAATTTCACGAGGCCCAAAACAACCAGTAGCTCTGGGGAGCAGATCTCCTCAGAGCCAGCAGCTCTCCTCAGAACCAGCAGCTCTCCTCAGAGCCAGGCACAAAAACCCTAAAGAATCAAAGAAGTCCAGGGTGGGAGAACAGCCATCAGCCACCAGTGTCTAGCCACCAGCTACAAAGAGACACTGAGAAGCCTGTGTACATCCACCCAGGCCCAGCCCAACTACTAGAAATAACTTTGTAGGGAGCCATGCAGAAATCCAGCCAGTGTGGTCAGTACAGGAAGTCAGGGACACTTGCTCACGGAACCCTTGGTGCCTGTTTTTCTGGGCAGCCAAACCTTCTGTGGTCTCTGCTTCTTGAGCACCCCCATGACCCACACCTCTACCCAAGAGGCCCTGATTATGGGAAGAGATATCATGTGACCCATTTTGAGACTTCTGTCTCCTTTGAGGGCCTTTGCCCTTGATGCTCAAGATGTGAGTTGACAATGAACAGCTTTTTTTTTTTTTTTTACCATGAAATTGGTAGATTAGGAAGGAGACCTACGTGCTGCATCAATTCAGTTGGAGTTAGAAGAAGCCTTTAGGCTTTCTGACCTAAACAAGGATTCTGAATTGTTAATTCATGCATCACATTGTGTACCAGAGCACCCTAACATGGCTTTTCCAGGAGACGATAAATCCACCTACCATAGAGGTGTACACCTCTGAAAAAAGATTTATTGTGCAATTAACCACTCTTTTCATGTTGAGCTTTTCCACAGGTGCGCTCATTGTGCCATCTGCACAGACCATATAGGGGGACTTGGACACCAGGTATATTTGTATCAGCTGTAAACTCTTGGTTCATAAGAAGTGCCACAAACTTGTTACAATTGAATGTGGGCCACATTCTTTGCCACCAGAAACCATGATGCCAAAGGATCTATCATCTATGTATTCAAATTCTGTATAGACAGCAATTCCATAGACTCCTTCAAGTCATGAGAATTTAGAGCAAGTTGATGAAGAGAATGAGGCAATGAACACCAGAGAAAGTGGCAACACTTCATCCAGTTTAAATCTTAGGACTTGGATTTGCTTCCGATGATAGGGCGAGGAAGTTGTGCAAAAGTACTGCTAGTTTAATTTTTAAAAAACAGATTGTATTTATGCAATGAAAGCTGTGAAAAAAGAACTTGTCAACAACGGGTACAGACAGAGAAGTACAGACAGAGAAGCATGTTTTGCAGAAGGCATTTAATTGTTCTCTCCTTTTTGGACTACATTCTTGCTTTCAGACAGAAAGCAGACTGTTTTTTGATCTAGACTATGTAAATGGAGATCTAATGTTTCATATGCAACAGCAAAGAATACTTCCTGAAGCACATGCCAGGTTTTACCCTGCAGAAATTAGTTTAGCATTCAATTATCTTCATAAGAGAGGAATACTTTATAGAAATTTGAAATTGGGCAATTTATTACTGGACTCAGAAGGGCACATTAAACTCACTGACTATTGCATGTGTAAGGAAAGCTTACAGCCCAGGAGGTATGACCAGCACTTTCTGTGGTACTCCCAATTACCTTTCTTCAGAAGTTATAAGAGGAGAAGATTATGGTTTCAGTGTCAACTGGTGGACCCTTGGAGTAATAATGTTTGAGATGATGGTTGGAGAGTCACCAATTAATATGGATGAGAACTCTGATAACTCTGATCAAAATTCAGTCAATTATCTCTTGCAAGTTATTTTGGAAAGAAAAATTCACATAGCATGTTCTCTGTCTGTAAAAGCTGCAAGTGTCCCGGAGAGCTTCCTGAACAAGGACCCAAAGGAACAATTGGTTTGTCATCCTCAAACAGAATTTGCTGAAAGTCAGGAATATCCACTCTTTCAAAATGTTGGCTGGTATGTGATGGAGAAAAAGCAAGTGGCACTTCCCTTTAAAATAAATATTTCTGAGGAATTTGGTTTGGACAGCTTTGATCCTCTGTTCACTAATGAACCTGTCCACCTCACTCCAGATGATAATAACATTGTGAAGAACACTGATACATGCCAAGTTTGCAGGCTTTGCAATCATCTTCCATGTATGAAGAAGAGTGTGTCTGGTCCTCATATTTCAACTATGCATTCTGCTCATATTGCCATTTAATGTAAGGAAAAACTTGTAACTAGCCTGGATAGAATTAACTACATTATAATTATCTGGAAGATAATTTTAATTTCTTTTTTGAAGTTATATTTACCACCTGCGCTTGGCTCATAGTCTCCAATGGGGGATCCTGAGTTTTCTTTGTGGATAGAGTTGCTTTTTTTTTTTTTTTATTTTGGGTACCAGGGCTTGAACTCAGGATCTTGTGCTTGCAAGTCAGGCACGCTGCCATTGAGCTAAATCCCTGGCCCTAGTGTTGCTTTTTATTATTTGACTTAAATAAGAAGGAGGCACTTGCTTGTTAACCTAACTTGTAAACACATTCTTCTATTTATTAAGTGAAGACAATGTATAATATTTTTCTTGTTATTTACTCTACAGGAAAATAATTTGTTTTTTGAGTAGAATATTTTAACTATGTTTGTTTCTTTCCAAACCACATTACCTCTACTTTTAGGCCCTGGTTTATGTTTTCTTCAGGGAAATCCAAACAATAATAACAATTTTTGAATAAACCTACAAAACATGTGTATATCACAATTCTAACTCTGTAACTGTTTTTGTTTTAGGGTAACACATGAAATAGTAGAATTCATTTTAGGGGCATAATTCTTTGGACTACTTTCATCAAAATCAGTAATTAGCAATTTATTTAAATAGTTACCAGATATAGCATTCTTCTGTTTATTTTAGCACCATTTTTATGGAAAGGATTTGATAAGTAAACACAATCATCTAAATATGTTACAATGGTGCAGTCTTAGTAAACTTTAATTTTAGGAAAGCTATCTAGTTTTAAATTTGGAATAGTTTAAAATCTGTAGGCATTTAATAAATTGTCATTTTATCATTGTTGCATGCTCCATTTCATTAGAAATGTAACTTTTCCAAAGCTTTTAGTCATATGTTTTCTGTTGGCTTTTTTTTGTTTTGGTTTGGTTTTTTTTGGTACCGGGGATTGAACTCAGGTCCTTGCACTTGCGCAGCGGGCAGCGAAACCACTGTCATATGTTTTCTTGTCTCCAAATAACTAAATTTGAAAGTAACGAAAACCTCAAAAGAAAATGTTTATATACATTAACATGTTTATTTGAGAGGCATTTATGTTTCTTTTAATGGCTGGAACTTGCTTTAAAACAAAAAGCAGTCACATCATAAACTTATAGAGAATTCTAACATAATAGAAGTATGTTTATATTCATGATCTTTCTTTTAAGTGTTGGTCTTTCCCATAAGGGATCTCAGAATATACAATAATTACATAGGGAGTTTATTTATAATGTGTATTACTTGCCCCATATTATAATTATTTTGTACTTTGGACTTCATTTTGAGAAACAATAGAAACTGTGTTCATGGTATAATATTTTAAGATGGACTTTCAGAATGTTTGACAATTTGGTATTCTAGGAAATAATTTATTTTGCATAAGCCTATGGTCAGATCTTTTATGCACATGCAGCCTGGATTAAATATCAAGTACTATGCTTGTTCAATGCCAGTGTATTTACTTTATAAATATGTTTTGCTTTGATTTGTGTCATATAGAATACTACCTTGGTCATCATAATGTAATATATATTTGTGTACCGCTTTTTCATGTTGAAAACCTTTAAACAAAACACTTAATCCACAGCAAAAAAATAAAATGCCTTGTGCTCCCTGGTTATCACAAGTTCTTGCATCCCTATTAGAGATAATCAGTATTCCAAAAATTTTATCCATCGTTCCCACATTTTTCTTTATTATCTTAAAAATACCTACATATATATCCTTTTATAAAGGATTACACTGAGCATTGTGGTGCATGCCTATAATCCTAGTCCTCAGGAGACTGAGACAGGAGGATTTCCATGAGTTTGAGGCCAGCCTGAGCTACATAGTGAGTTAAAGCCAGACTGAACTCCCTAGTGAGACCCTATCTCAGAAAAAAAAAAAGAGTATGTAGTTGATTGCTTTTAGTAGTAACTCTTAATATAAAAGGTCTCATTTTCCCAGTCAAAAGAGACAGATTGACAGAATGGATCAAGAAACAAAATCTAGTGACATACATTTAAATAAATAATTTAATCAAAAAGGAAATTCATAGACTAAAAATCACAGATGGAAAAAAATAGTCCATGCAATGAGAAAGCAAAGCTCAGCATAAGTAGATAGCTTACTTTTAGACAAATTGGTCTTCAAGTCAAAACTGATTAGAAGAAGCAAACAAGGTTACTACATATTGGTTAAGGGAAAAATTCAGCAGAAAGAGATAACAATTATGAATATGTATGCAATGAACAGTGGCATACTCAAATCCATAAAACAAACACTACTGGACATGTAATATCAGATAAACTTCAACACAATTATAGTGGTAGATGTCAATACCCTGCTGACACAGATGGATCAACCATACAAAAAATAAACAAAGAAACATCAGAGTTGAACAAAACCTCTGAAGAAATGGACTCAATAGATATTTCAGTGTTCCACCCATCAACAACAGAATACACCTTCTTCTCAATGGTACATGCAACTTCCTCCAAAGTATATCACAGGCTTGCTCATAAAGCATGTCTAAGTAAATACAGCAGAAATGAAATTACCCCATTCATATTGTCAGATCATAGTACAATTAAATTAGAAATCTACTGTAAAAGAAACCACAAAAATTAAACAAAGATATGGAAATTAAACAATAGTCTCAAATTGGACCCAGAAGAAATCAAACATTTCTTAGAATCAAATGGTAATGCCAGTACAACAAACCAGAACTTCTGGGACACAATGAAAATAATGCTAAAGGAGATGCTTATTGCTATGAATGCCCATCTGAAAATAACAGTGAGCCCAATAAATAACCTAATGATGTATCAGAAGGTCCTAGAAGAATAAGAACAATCCAGATTCAAAGTTAGTACGAGGAAAGAAATTATAAAGATTGGAGTAGAAATTAATGAATTTGAGACTGAAAAAACAAAATAAAGAATCAATGAATCAAAGAGCTTGTCCTTCAAAAGAATAAACCAAGTAGACACAATCTTAGGCAATTTCACCAAAAAAGAAAGAAAAGATACAAATCAATGTAACTAGAACTGAAAAAGATAAAAACAGTAGATGATGCTGAGATGCAGAAGATTATTAGTAGCTACTTTGAAAACCTGTACTTCAATAAACTGGAGCATTTAGAAGAAATGGATGTTACTAGATGTATATGAATTATCAATTAGCAAACAGAAAGCAACAATTCATCAAAAAGATCACACATTATGACCAGGTACCCTTTATCCCAGAGATGCAATGATGTTTCAACATACATAGATCAATAAATGTAGTATATAAACAAAAACTAGGACAAAAATCACACCATCACTCAAAAGGTGCAGAAAAAGCCTTTGACAAAATCCAACATCTATTCATGACAAAACATATAACATATAACATATAAAACATATAACTTATAAAATACATACGGAGAGACTTTATCTCAATCTGCTCAACTCACTTATTAAAAACATACTGCCAAAAACACTATTAAATGAGAAAGCTTTCCCTCTAAAAGCACAAACAAGCCAAGGATAACCACTATCATTTCTCCTGTTCAACATAGTTCTCAAAACAGTAGGCACAACAGTCAGGTAAGAGAAAGAAATAAAAGTGATGTATATAGGAAAAAAGAAGTCTAATTATCATTATTTGTAGATGACGTGATCCTCTACATAGATGTCTGCAAAATATGACACCAAAAGAGTCCTAGAATTAATAATCATTTTCACTATTATAGCAGGATACAAAATCAGCACAAAAAAATCAATAGCATTTCTCTTAACCAATAACATACTTACAGAGAAAGACATGAGGAAAACAATACCATTCACAATAGCATGAAGAAAGATTACTTAGGAATTAACCTATGCAAGGAACTGAATGACCCCTACCATGAAAACTGTAGTACTCTGAAAAAGGAGATTGAAGAAGATATCAGAAAATGAAAGGAAAGATATTCTCTGTTCTAAACAGACAGAATCAGTATTGTCAAAATGGCCATACTTCCAAAAGTGACATACAGATGTAATGCAATCCCAATAAACAAACCAATAGCATTCCCCATAGAACTAGAGAAAACAATCCTAAAATTCCTATGGATCCAGAAGAGACTGAGGATACCATAACTAACCTGGGTAGTAAAAGTGAAGCAGAAGACATCATAATCCCAGATTTCATGTTATATTACAAAGCTACAGTGATAAAAACAGCATGGTACTAGCACAGAAATAGACATGTGCATCAATGGAACTTTATATAGGATGCAGATAAAATCCAGGTACATTCAGCTATCTAATCTTTGACAAAGGACCCAAACAGGTATGCTGGAGGAAAGATAGCTTCTTTAATAAACAATGCTGAGAAAACTGGTTATCCACATGCAGAAAATTGAATCTCCATATCTCTCATCACAGAGTAAACTAAAAAAAAATCACATCTGAACATAAACCATCTGCTAGAAGATAAAAGAGATAAAACTCTTGAAGACACATAAATAGGCAAGAACTTTCTGAATGGAACCCCAAAAGCATAGGACATAGCACCAAGAATCAACAAATGGAATCATTTCAAATTTAAAAAGAATCCTACACATCAAAGGAAACAACCAACAGAGGGAAGAGATAAACTACAGAAACAGAAAATAATTTGCCAGTTATTCATCTGATAGAATAGTAATATTGACCACCAATGGAGCTGTGAGACGGCCTACAATGTGGGAGAAAATTTTTAGCAGCTGTACCTCTGACGAAGGACTACTATCTAGAATATATAAATAACTCAAAAAAATCAGACCCCCCCCCAATTCAAAGACCCAATTCAAAAATGGGCATCTGAAATGAACAGACATTTCTCAGACAAAGAAGTAAAAGCAGCAAATAAACATGAAAAAATGTTCAACATCACTGGTCTTTTGAGAGATGCAGATGAAAACAACACTGAGATTCCACCTCACTCCAGAAAGAATGGCTGTTATCAAGAAATCAACAAATAACAAATGCTGCTGGGGGTGTGGGGAGAAAGGAACCCTTCTCCATTGTTGGTGGGAGTGCAGACTAGTGCAACCACTGTGGAAATCAATATGGAGATACCTCAAAGAACTAGGACTAGAGGTCCCATTTGACCCAGCGATTCCCTTGCTGGGTATCTTCCCCAAAGAATTAAAAGAATCATACCACAGTGATATATGTGCACCCATGTTCATAGCAATACAGTTTGTAATAGCTAAAGCTTGGAAACAGCCCAAGTGCCCATCAACTGGAAACTGGATAAAGAAGATGTCGTTTTTTTATAAAATGGAGTACTACTCAGCCATAAAGAATGAGAAACTAGACATTTATAGCTAAATGGATGCATATTGAGGACATATTCTTAAGTGAGATGAATAGGACCCACATGTGTAAATACCAAATAGTTTCTCTAGTGTGAGAAACTGAAAGTGTAAATAAGGATTAAAATGATTAAAATGAATAATTAATAATTTGAAATAGGAAGAAAAGGTCCAAAGGGGTAGGAGAAGTGGGAGGGGAAGGTGAAAGGAAAGAAGAGAAAGGAAAAATTATGAGAAAAGGATGAAATGGAAACAAAGTCTTTGTGGATAGGGAAGTGGGGGGGGGCACAGGGAATGGGGAAAAAATAAGAACCAAGATACATCATATATAGGTACAAGCACCCAATGATGAATGTAAACATATTGTATACCTGAAATGTAGCAATAAAATAATTTAAGCAAAAAAAAAAATACACATAGAATATAGAAATCAAAAAAGAGCCCCCAACATAAAGACTCAATCAATAAGAGGGCAGCTGAAATGAATAGACATTTCTCAGAAGTACAAATGACTATTAAATACATGAAAAAAAATGTTACATCTCTGGCCACTACAGAATGCAAATTAAAAAACTCAGGTTTCACTATACTCCAGAAAGAATGGCTATCGTCAAGTAATCCAATATTAACAAATGTTGGTGGGGCTTTGGGGGTGGTGAGGATCCTTTTTACATTGTTGCTCAGCATGTAAACTAGTAAAAGTAGTATGAAAATCACTATGAAGATTTCTCAAAAAACTAAAAATAGAGATTCCATCCGATCTAGCTATTCCTCTTTTAGGGATCTTCCTGAAAAGAGCTGAAGATATCATACTGCTATGATAAATGCATACCCATATTTATACCAACAAAACTCATAATAAATAGCTAAATCTTTAACATGGTCTATATGTTCATCAATAGATCTATGGGTAGAAAAAATCTGGTATTCATACACAATGCAGTACCACTCTGCATAAAGGATAAATTTGAGTCATTTGTAGGAAAATGTATATACCTTGAAACCATAATGTTAAATGAAATAAATTAGACACACAAGATAATATATCATATAGTTTCTCTTACATGAGAAACTTAAAATATAAAGAGGATAAAATAAAGGTATACAACAGGAAATAAGGAGATAGATCTTTTGCAAAAGGGAAGGAGAACAAGTAATGGCAGGAAGGGGAATGAAGGGAGGGAAAGCATTAAGATGTGTTATTTATATATATCCACTCACCATGAGGAATGTAGTCATTATGTCCTGTGAAAGTGTACCAATTAAAATTTTTAATTAAAAATCTTAGAAAACATGGTACCATAAGAGACAAAAACCAAAAGAAACAAATAGAAAATGAATCTTTGAAAAAGTGAAGATAATGAAGGGAAGGAATAGAGAAAATCTTTTGGGCTTGAGGACCCAAACTTATAATTAATATCTGAAGAGATAAAAGAAGATAAAGTTTCCATGAAATAATATAGACTTATAAACATGAAGTTGCCAATGTATGGAAAATTCAAGTCAAATTTATGAGGAGATCCATATTAAATAGATCAAATAGAAAAGAGATGTGAAGCAAAATAATATATTTAAAGAGTTCTTAAAGTAGGGGATGAGTACCTATGAGAGTCCCTAAGATCCTAGAAGGAGTTTCATGTGATTCCATCTCCATATATACATGCATCTGCTTTTTTCATAAACTTTAAAGCAAACATATTCCTCAAATTTGAATATGAAGGGCAGATATGACTGTAAATGTCTTGTATTAGACCAGACATTAAAAGACACAAAACTGAAAAATGCTGTTCCTTTTAATGTTGTTTTAAAAATGTACTTTATAAAAATATTGTCTGTTAACTTGTTTATTTTAAAGAAATTTTTTTCCATTTTAGTATCTACTATGATAAAGACAAACAGGTGTAACCCCCTTAAAGCTCTTTGCCATTCTCATTTTTAAGAATATAAAGAGTGCAATCAATATTATTATCAAATTATTCAGTTAGCCCAGGTGGTTAAACATCTAGTAAATAGAACTGGGAAAGAAATAATTATTCAAGTAATTCAGAAAAATTCAAGTATTTCATAAGAACTTCTAAAGAGTGAAGGACAAGAGCCCCACATTGATTGCACTCAGTGTAGTATGTAGCAAAATGGATTAATTTGCATATACAATATATTATGACATTTCAAAACTCTGAGAACTAAGAAATAATCTTGAATATTTTCATAACTCCAAAATTCTGAAGGGAAAGGGAAGCTCCAACCTAAGAAACTAGTGGGTTGGCAGGTAGCCCCACACAGAGTAGAACAAAATAGGTTCCCAGGAGTGATGGCTACAAGAAATTGTGAAATCAGTCTTTTCTCTGAACTGTTTGAATTGAGGCGATGGCAGTTCTACAGAGATTATGAAGGAATTAGTGAAATAAAGGGAACTCCCAACAGTGTCAACTCAATTTTTTGGCTGTAGGGAGGTCAAATTTTATGAACAAAAAATACATGTGATTATGAATCATATATTTCAGCTGTAGATAATACTTGCATAGTCAAAAATGAAAAATCTATGATTAAATGAAACATTTTCCAACAATGAATTATATTTCAGGAATGCTGAGTAAAGAGTGTACATGGGGAGTGTAACAGGTAGACTATTGGGTGGCTAGAAAATTAGTAACACTTAGAAATGAAAACTCAATCACAATATAGCTTAAAAATATGTTTACAAAGAGAAAGAAATGGCTAATAGTTGAAAAGGTTTTGTTAAACATAAGTGATTATTTAATTTTACTCTAGTCTGTGGGAGCATACTCACATTTATTTCAAATTCAGTATTTTCTTGTCTTGGCACAACTTTACACTAAATTTAATATTGTCTGAAGAACAGAACTGTTTATGTTTTCCACAGTTGTTCTAACCTAACACCTTCAGGTCTGTAGAGAGATCACCATGTTCCCCAGAATTCACAGAGAAATATAACAGGTTGACAGCTTCAATTGGCTCCTGTCCCTTTGAATCTGCTCTGATGCTTCTGCTAATATCAGATTCCTTCCCTTCTACTCTCCAACAATGATTGAGAACAGTGCAGATAGGAGACAGGCCCCGTCCTTCCTAATCAGGAACGCTCCAATAGGCAATATTTGCTTAGGGACTCTTCTTATGAATGGCTGAGTTATCTTCGGAATTTTGGCCATCTGAGACTTTCCCTACCAATTCTTTTCTACCTCTCATTCTTCAAAGGTGTAAGATCTGCATCACAGCATGAAGCCTTTCCCTAGCTACTCTTGTTTCCTTACTGTTTACTCTTCACATTTTTTTATGCCCAATAAATCTTTTACATGGCTTATCTTCCATGCTTTGTTCTTCTTTGAAAACTGAATTGACAGAGTGAGAATAAGAATACAGGAACAAAAAAATTACCAGAGGAAGTTCTAGTAAAGAATAAAGATAACATAAAACTGTAAGCATAAGAAGTGCAATTCAAATATGAGGGTACCAAGTGTCTCAGGGAATTTGGACTATCTTTTAAACTTTAGGTGATAAGCTAATATTAAAACCAACTGGTTGAGATCAAACATAGAAATGCTATTTAATTGGTTAGAGATTAATATGAGGGTAGGTAGTAAAAGTCAATGAGATTTAAACAAAGTTCCCTCTGGGTTGGACTGATGCTTTGGTGAAGATTTTCTTTTTTATATAAAAAAAGAAAAAAGAAGGAAACTCTGGAGGAATATTGTTCTGTATCCCCCTCCTTTGTCTTTGTAGGCTGTTTTGAGATAATGCAATTTTAAAATCAGCAGCTGTCCTTTCTGTATATGGGAGGAAGAATCAAAAGAAAAGTTATTGAACATAAAATAATGGAAATGCTAAATTATCTAACCCTCATGTTGTCAGATGCTATGCTACTTTTAGCAAGAGTACCAGAATATACATGAATAAGGTAAAGTATGAGCTATGCTAATAACAAGCTCAAATATCTCTCCCATATGTGGGTTTAACTTACAAATTTCTATTTGAATGTATTAATAATAATCAATTCATACACATTTAGGAATAATTGTTTATTTTTATTTTAGTATTACAAATACTAGTAACAACCTGCAGCTATGAAGGGAATTTTGTGCTCTTTCCTATTCATTTGTTAGTTTTAGTCATGGCTGTTTTCATTTTTCAAAATTCCTAGGTCTTGGAGTGCTAAGAAAGTTACCCTCACAGTATTACCATTATGTAGTTTTTAATATTCCACTCAATATAATGCCTTTTACTGTTTATGTATTTGGTTTTAATCAAGCAAAAGTATGAACTTGGTAAAAATTTAATTTTGGTAAATACATTTTATATTCTTAAATTAGCTTTAAAATGGCAGAACTTAAAACACAGGAATCAAACATAGGAATCAAAACTAAAAGATGCATAAAGCTTACTAAATTTAGACTATGACATTTAAGTTACAGTTATCTGTCTATGTTTAGCATACTAGACCCTTCTTTTCAACTCAAAATTAGTTTTTTTTGTGCATTTCACTAAAGTTCAATATATAATATCTTATGACATATTCATACACACATCTTCCCATTCCATCTAACATGGGTGGACACACACACACATACACACACACACACACACACAGCTATGTGTTAGGAAATAATACTTAATACATTTAAAAATTCTAAAATGCTAATACTTTAGTTATATAAAATTTAACATGTATAAAGGAAGTTATAATCGGTGCTCATCAAGTTTAACCTACATTGACCTATATTAGTCAATTTTCAAAAAAGTCAGATTACAACAAGAGTTACCCAGGATGAGTGTTTTTACAAAGTAGAACTGATTAGGAAACATCACTTCCAATCAAGATATGAAGAGATCCAATATTTTCTGCTCTAATTCTCTAGTCAGGAGCATTGTCAGATATATACAAAATGAAGATTGAAAATTTATCTATGAACCTACCAAGTTTTTCAATAAATATATAAAGTAATTTAAAGTTGCAGAAGTAGTTATTTGTGTGCTAGCCTTATTGTGTGGTAGATCTCCACAAATTCGAAAGTGTTTTACTGAATTAAAGTTTTGATTGGATTCAGAAGTATATCTCTGAATTAGACATTTCCAAAGCCACAGAAAAATAATCTATTTATCTTAGAGGAGATAATGCTCTCTCCTGATCTCTCACTCAGGGAAAAAAATAGGAAAACATGTTTCACAGGGTTAGGTCCTACAAATAAGAGTTGAAAAGTGTTCAGTGCTCTCAGATAAAATGTGTCTATGCTATGTAATTTTTTCTTGGACAAAAATTCGCAAATTTTTGGTAAATGTGTTATGTAAAATAATGACATCAACTATTGATTAATACTTATTCCAAATTTTCAAAATCCTTTTCTCTTCTAGACATTAGGCAAGGACCAGGGAAGAAATAAACTTAGTATGAGAATGATTTCCAAAAGTAAGGTAAGTAATTCACTAAAATGAACAAGCACATGCAGGGTATGTAAGTGCCTAGAGGAAAGGCCTGGTCCTTGGTCTAAAAAGTCAGACAAGGCACTGAACAATATCTCTGGGAGTTAAGCTTAATTGCATCAACTTGATTGGTTTGGGAACTGCCTAGGGGATTGATAAGCACAATTCTGGATGAAGTACATGGATGGGGAAGAACATATATGGTCCCTGACCCTTTTTGCTTCTGCACTGTTCCTGCTCTGCTTCAGCCACCATGAACTAAGCACATCTACTCCTTCCTTCCAGGCCCATTTGCCATGAAGTTTCTGTTTGAGAGCAGCCAACTATGGATGGAATTCTCTGAAAGTCAGAGTCATAATAAGCTTGTACGTTAAATTGCGAGTGTTAGGTATTGTGCCCCAGAGATGAGAAGGCTGATATATATAACATATGAAATATTTTAGAAACTTATTATGTACAAATGTACAGAAAGGTTTCCTCACCCCCAAAATAAATTCCCTCTTTTTTTTTTGTACCGGGGATTTTTTTTTTTTTTTGGATAATCACTGCCAGTCCTCAACCTATCCCTGTATCATACAGTTAACCACTATAGTTTTACCTTGTTCAGGCTGTCATCTGACTGGTGGCACAAGCTAGGTAGCCTGTTTCATATGGCCTCAGTCATTTGGCATAATGTAATTGAGATTCATTTATGTTGTTATGCAATTCATTTCTACTTGATTAATAGTACAGTATAACATTCTATGACTATACTGTCACAGGCTGAAACAGGTGGAGAGTCCCCACAGTTCCAGGTCTGACTCTCCCAACAATGCAGGAGGTTGTGGAAGAATCAGATAGAGACTGAAAGCATAGAAGCAAAGTTGTACTTTTATTCAGCAAGCATGCAAGAGTACAGTTGCCTTCTCACAGAGAGACAGGCCGGGATGAAGGGAACAGAGCCACCATTGCAGGGGGGCTCAAAATGCTGGTCTTATAGTAGTTGGGGCCTACCCTGCCTCTGGGCTAAGGGCTCCCCTACTTGATTGGTTAATGATTAATAGCTCATTACTAGGGACAACAGGGAAGGGTCTTTTCAGGGGCCATTTACATCTTAGGGCCAAGGTTCTTTTTCCTTTTAATCTTAGCAAACCAAGCTTTGCAGGGTACAGCATGAAGAGGAGGTACAACCTCAGCAGACTGTCAGCTTTTTATGGGTGGTTAAGCCTGTTCTGCCAGCTATCTGAACTCCTTTGGGGAGGGGCTCATGTCTCCCTGCCTAGGGTTCTCGATCCCTACAGGGCTATAGGCTTTTCTATTACATGGAGACTCAGGTTATGGAACCCCCAAGACATGAGCTCACTTACATGGCAATATATCCAAACAGAACTTGAAACCCTGGCTAATGGGTGTCACAATCTAGTAACAGCCATCTCCAAAGCTCACTTGGCTGGAGACGGTCAACAGTTAACATGCTGAGCTGCTTCTCCACATTGAGAGGCCACAGCCTCAGGACCCCAGGTAGAGAAAGTAACTGTGAAAAATTAAGAAGACAGCTGATTCCATCCAGATGCCACAGGCCACGCTGCAACAGCCACATGACTGTCTCATGTCACAAGGATGGTCTCCCTGGGAGTGACCACCAGTGACCTACCAAAATCAAGGTACTCCAGTGATGTCTCCCTAAGCCCAAATACCAATGGCACAGAAACTGGGAAGAGCATGGGGCGAGTATCACCAGGCCCAGAAACACCCAGTAGCTCTGGGCAGGCCTCCCCAGAACCAGGCAAAGAAAACCTAGAGAGTCAAAGTCCAGGGGGAAGACTGAAGTCACAGCCACTGGCCCCAGAGAGACACTGAGAGGTCTGGTGTACATCCATCAAGGCCTGGCCACCACTATTGGAAACAACTTCACAAAGAGCCTTGCAGGATTCTGGCCAGTGTGGTCCCTGCAGACAGTCAGGCCACTCTCATTCTCTGAGCCCTGCTTGCCTGTTTCCCTGGGCAGCCAACCCATCTATGGTGCCTTCTTCCCTGGCACCTCCACCACCCACACCTCTACCCAATTAGCCCTGATTTTGGGAAGAGACATCATGACAAGATCTCTTGAGAATTCCATCCCCTTTGAGGGCCTGTGTGATAAAGATTGAGATGTGTGGTGTTTGGACAATAAACAGCATTTAACCACTCATGGGGTAGAGGAGGAAGGAGACCCATATACTGTGTCACCTCAGTTGGAGTTAGAAGAGGCCATTAGGCTTTCTGAGCTAAAGAAAGATTCTGAGCTGTTAATTCATTCATTGCCTTATTTACCAGAACATCCTAAAGTGCCTTGTCCAGGAGAAGAGAAATCCATCCACCACAGAGCTTCAGGCCACTGGATAAAGCTGGATTATGTGAATGGCCACACTTTTCAGGCCAAACGCTTAAGCAGGTAAGCTCACTATGCTGTCTGCACAGACCATGTAGGGGGACTTGGCTGTCAGGTGTATAAGTGCACCAACTGTAAACTCTCGGTTCACAAGAAGTGCTACAACCTTGTCACAATTGAATGTGGGCAGCATTCTTTACCATCAGAGCCCATGGTGCCAGTCAATCCATCATCCATGGCTTCAGACCCTGCACACACAGCGATCCCACATAACCTTTCAACTCATGAGGCTTTAGAACAAGTTGATGAAGAGAATGAGGCAGGGAACACTGGGGAAGGTGGCAAAGCTTCATCTGGTCTAGGTCTTGAAGACTTTGACTTGCTCTGAGTGATTGGCAGAGGAAATTATGGGAAAGTGCTGTTAGTCCAACAGAAAGAATCAAATGGTATGTATGCAATGAAAGCAGTGAAAAAAGAGCATGTCAATGTTGATCAGATACAGAGAGAGAAGTGCATTCTAGAGCAGGCATTCAATTGTTGTTTTCTAGTTGGACTGCATGCTTGCTTCCAGACAGAAAGAAGACTGTTCCTTGTTCTAGACTATGTCAGTGGGGGAGATCTACTGTTTCATGTGCAGCAACAAAGATGGCTTCCTGAAGAACATGCCAGGTTTTACTCTGCAGAAATCAGTTTAGCAGTCAACTATCTTTATCAGCAAGGAATACTTTACAGAATTTTAAAATTGGAAAATGTATTACTGGATTCAGAAGGGCACATTAAACTCATTGATTTTTGCTTGTGTAAGGAAGGATTACAGCCAGGAGACACGACCCGCACTTTCTGTGGCATTCCTAATTTCATGGCTCCAGAAATTAAAAGAAGGGAAGATTACAGTTTCAGTGTGGACTGGTGGAATCTTGGAGTCCTGATCTATATCATGATGATCAGAGGGTCTCCATTCGATCTTGATGAAAGCTCTGATAACCCTTATGAAAACTCAATTGAGCATGTCTTGCAAGTAATTTTGGAAAAAGACATTGTCATATCTCATTTTCTGTTTGTACAAACTGCAAGTGTCCTAGAGGGTTTTCTGAACAAGGACTCAAAAGAACAACTGGGTTCTCATCCTCACAGGGGCTTTGTTGATATTCAGGAGCATCCATTCTTTCAAAATGTGGACTGGGACATGATGGAGCAAAAGCAGATGGTGCCTCTATTTAAACCAAATATCTCTGAGTGATTCGGTTTGGACAACTTTCATCCTGAATTTACTAATGAACCTATCTGTCTCACCCCAGATGATAATGATGTCATGAGGGAGCTTGATGGATATGAATTTGAAGGTTTTGAGTATATCAATCATCGTATGATGTATGAAGAAGAAGGGGTCTGATCCCCATTTTTCAGTGATGCATTTTGCTTATGTTCCCATTTAATGCTTGGAAAAACATGTTACCAACCTAGATAGAATTAACCATTTCAGAGATGTCTGGGAGCTAATTTTAATTTATTGTTTCAAAGTTATATTTAGACGTAATACTTGATTCTTATAGTCTATAGTAGAGAATATGGAATTTTTTGTTCATAGATTAGATTTTTGAACTGATTTAAATAATAATGAGGCAATTGCTTGTTAACCACACATATATACATTCCATTTGTTGAGTGGGACATAATGCCTAATATTTTTTCTTTTTACTTATACAAGGAAATAATTTGACTTTTCAGTGAAATATCTTACCTATGCTAGTTTCTCTCTAAAAACACTTTTGAAATCATCCAAATTTTGGGGTCAGTTTATGAAGTCTTGAGGAAAATCCAAAAAACAAATCAACATCTGTGAATAAAAACACATATACTTGTATCTTTTTTTATTAAATTCTTTTATTGGTACATTGTACGTATACAACACAAATATATTTCTCATTGGGAATTGTACCTTTACATAATGCATCTTGGTTCTTATTTTTTCCCCATTCCTAGCCCTCCCTTCA
>NW_004624755.1:4671427-4694913 GCF_000247695.1 Heterocephalus glaber
CACTTTATTTGTAATATAAAGGGAATTCTAGGCTCATGCCTTTCTTCATATTATATTAAAAAATTCCACAGATGCCTTCGAATTTGGAAGTTTTTACATAGTGACCTATTTAGAAAGTGGCATACCAAACCAGAAATCTATCTATTTTTTCCATAAAGGAAAAAAATAAACATTGTGATTCAACAATTCTATGGGAACTTTCATACATTCAGCAATGACTGTACCACTCACTGCTTGACAGGAAGAATCACAGACAATAAAGTCTCTGTGCTTTGTTACACAGAGACAGAAATTTAATAGTGATCCAGTAACTGGATAAAAAGTTTAAGGTAAGTGTAGTAAGAAAGTAGTGATGAAATATATTACAGAGTAAATATTTAAGGTATAAGATTCTGTAGCTTGACTTAGGAAGATACTCCTTTTTTAAAGCCAGCCTATGATCTAGGGCCAAACAATGAGACACTGCCAGTTTTGTGAACATCTGGAGTCAGTCCTCACAGAGCTAAAAAGTCTTCCTTGAGGAAACCAGCAGTGTGTTGAGAGTCAACATCCTGTGAACTAGGGCAGCACTATGCAACCTGAGTTCACAGGCACTGCCAGAGGACAGACCAGGCAGGCAGGGGCCTGATAGACAATTCAGATTTGCATGGTAAGGATTATGGAGAGATAGAGGGAGATGTTGGGCTATGGGATAGCGTGATTCACTTTACGATTTTTAATAAAAGTCACTTAAATATCTATTTTATATTGTATTAAAAAGCCAAGAAGAAAGGAAAAATCAGGTTGTTTTTCGGTACTTCAAGAAAGAAATTATCCTGTGAGCTAAAGAATTTTTTAAGACGGTAGAGCAAAATGGCTGGACTTATAATATATTTTAACTACTTAGAAAGTTATATTCCAAGACTTGATAAAGACTTATATGTCAAAAGGAAAACAAAGTGTTGATTCTAGAATGGTTCCTAAGATTTCCTGAGCATATAGAAACATAGAAGAGGAATTTACCAAGATGAGGGATACAGCATAGAAGAGATTTATTAAGAAATGGTGTAGTAAGAAAGGTCAAAAATTCTGTTTGTGCCACTTAAGTTTGTTATATATTATATATTTGAATCCAATTATGTCCATTTTTATAATTATGGTAATAAGGAAATGTGACTGAAGAAACTGAAATACTGAAGAATTATTTGATTTATCTTGCCAAAATGCCTCTTGTAATTAATTGTTCAGGAAACAATCTAATCTTTTTTTAGCTAACAATTCTTAAGTATAATTTCAAAAACAGGAATATTAACACACACATATGTACATGCACACACATACACACACACCATACTATGTAAACTAGCCCCGATTTGCAGGAAGTGCAAAACACTGTAATCAATATATCATTTTATAAATACTTTCCTGAATGATACCACATATAAGAGAAAGGTCCCAAATGAGAATTGAAATTCAAATCCACACTTTTATATCAGATATTACCAAATAATCTTTGGCGTGAAATACCATACAGACTCTTATATAAAGATTTTACAATAAATGATTTCACTAATGTATTTAATGAAAGAAGGCCTCTTAACCAACAGGAAGATCTAGTACAGTAACGAACATCATCAGTGATAATAAGGATATTAGGAAAGCTTACCAGAACCTCCTTATGTGTTTTATTTTCTTTTCTATGGGTACAAAAATACCCCAAAATCCATTATTTCAGGAGAAGAGGTTTATTTTGGCTTAGACTTCAGAAATTCTAAGTGGATAGTTGTCTGGCCCAAGTGTACAACTGGCGGAGGGGCAAGAGCTGCTGTGAAGGAAAGCTGCTCACGTCATGGAGCCAGGAAGCAGGGAGTGAAGGGAGGAGGTGAAGAGCGTGGGACTCCCACCACCCTATCACTTTTCAAACATATGAGGCTTTCAGGGGACACCCCACCACAGCACTGTGTAACAGGCCTCTTCCACTAGACTGCATTTTCCTACTGCAACCACAATTTGATGCATTCGACAAGGTGACAGAACAGCATTTCTGTAGCTAGTTAGTCTAACTTGTAATCACTAAGGAATAATTTATGACAGAGCCACAGAGGTAGACATCAAGTTGGCCAACAAGAGATTCTAGGAAGGCTGTCTCTTGGCCCAAGAGCATTACTTACTCAGTTGTATATATATATATATATGAAAACCCTGTTATTTTTTCAGCATTTTCTAGGTGCTGTGGACTCTGTTAAGTGGTGTATGTGTATCACTTGACCTCATCTTTATTAATTCAATCTTTATTAATTCAATAGTTGTCTTTAGATGCTAGCTTTATTCCCATTTACTGGATAGTAAAATAAATCAAAAAAAGAATTAAACTCCTAAAGGTTATATACTGTATTTAGAAGCAAGTTTCAAAACCAACCTGTCAGATTCCAATCTATGTGCGTAAATGTTACTCTGCTATTAATTCACTTCAGGCTGATGCCATTAAATGACTGAATTACGCTCCATTTTGTCTTTACAGATTGTGTATGCATGTGCTTTTGTGGACAGAATGTCCAGGTTGCAGAAACCAGAAGACTCTGAGTATGTTGTGTTTATGTAATAATTTCTAAAAATGGTACAAAATGGGAGCATTGAAAAATGTTTTCTAGGCTGGCAAATAGAGTCAAGTCTTAGTTCATAAAGTTATGGATAGATCAAGGCAACTAGTTATCTATGGGTCTTCTGTACATAATCACATATTATGTGGGCCTTGTTTATTTCAAATTTATATAAGTGCTTTGGTTGTGCACAAAAGAAGCATGAATAAATCATCCAAGTTTAAGCTATTCAGCTATTACAAAACAAGAAAGTCTCAGTGTTACTGACTTGAGATGTCAGTGGAGAGAGTTCAGTAGTGAGAATGGCAGAAAATTGGGAGGAGGAATCCTAAAATCTGTTGCCTTATATCATTTCATCCCTCTGAACTTCATGTATTCAGGTTCCTATCCATGTTTGTCAGTACAAAATCCTATAAAAGAATACTATAGCTTGGGTGGCTTAAGCAATGTAAATTTATTTTTCATAGCTTCAGAAGTTTGGAACCCTAGTTTTAGGCATCTGCATGGATGGTACTGGTGACATTCACTTCCTGGTTTAAAAAGGACCATTTTCTAATATTTAATTTAAATTTGAGAGATATACAAACATTTAATCTATATCTTAGCCAAGTGACAAATGGAAAGCTGAAAGAACTAGGCAAGTATTTTGGCTGCTAATCATTGCAATAGAAACAAATTTTGATGTTTGAGTTCTGTCATGTTAGATGGATTTGCTAAACATTCCAGTCTTTCTACAGAGTTGCACTATCCAGCACTAAAATAAAATATGTGTAGAAGTTTGGTAGCCATCCACCAATTTACCTGCTTGCAGGAGCAATGCACAAACTTCTTTAGAGGATATAATAGAATTATAATTATAATAGAATTAGAGACTCTAGCAAGTAGCAGCCGCAATATCGCCTACAAACAAAAAGTCATCTGGCACATGAAGGACAAAAAATGTAGTATATAATTAAGAAAAAAGTAGTAGTGAATAGGAACACACTTTGGGATGACTCAGAAAAGCACTTTAAATCAGGTATTATAAATCTGCTCAAAGACTTAAAGGAAAGGACAATCATAATGAATAAATAGATGGGCACTCTCACTAGTAAAATGGAGCTACAAGACAATATCAAATTGAAATTAGAGAATTGAAAAAGAGAATCCATAATTTTAAAACAGCTGTTGATGAGCTTAACAGTGTCTTGGAAATGGGAGAAAAAAGATCAATGTGCTTCAAATAGGTTAATGTAAATTATCCAATCTCAAGAAGATAGAAATATTTTGGAAAACAATGGAAAGAGCTCCAGTGACTTGTGAGAAAAGACCATGTTCAATAAATTTCAGGACACCTATCGATAACTGTCAATGCATTCCATCATTTCATTTCATTTATTTCCTTTCAATTTTAACCACATTTACAATGATCTTACATAATAATATGTTTATGCTTTATTATTTTTATGTGTGATACATATGTGAGGCCGCAGGTGACATTTTACAGATTTTCTGTGGCTGTTCACTTTTATTGGATTAGGAAATCACACAGGCTCGCCTTCTTGTAATATTAAGACTAAAAAGCGACGTAGACAGAGTATTGGACTCTAAAACCTTTATTTTTCAAAGCACATTTAATTTTCCTTAACCAATTATTTCCTAAATATTTATACATAAGAAAAACAAATAAGTGATAGTTCTTCTACAGAACACTATAAAAAATGGAAAGTAGGTGTTCAGACAGGGTGCCTCACCTGTTTCAGATCTGAGATTAAGAAGAAACTGAGTATTTTGGTTCACCTTTGAATTTACCTGTAGTTATTTTGTTTTTTGTTTTTGGTATCAGGGATCAAACTCAGGATATTGTGCTTGCAAGGCAGGCGGGGGAACCACTGAGCTCAATCCCTGGCCCTACCTGTAGTTTTTGATTGACATGCTTTGCCAATCTGCCTCTAATGAATAGCATTAGCATTTCGAATATGCTGAAGGCTACCAATTATTCATTCATTCATATATTCATTAAATTATTTGATCAAATGTGTTTTCATTTGTTATGCAATTTTAAGTTCTTACCATGTGACAGGTATTTATGTATGTATGTATGTATGTATGTATGTTTTGATTTATACCAGTGTGCAAATTTCCTTCTTTTGGAGTTTGTATTCTCATAGTAACAGGAAGTAAAATGAATTATTTGAGATGATACCAAGAGTTTATAAAAATTTCAGACAAATTAGGGGACAATTAGGCATGTTAGGCATAAAAGTTGCAATAGATTAGTCAAAAAAGGACTGATTAAGAAAATATTTCCGCAAAGCCTTGAAGTATGTGGGGGTGGTAGAGATACTGAAGGAAAATAGTCTTGCTAGGTAGAGTCAGTGTGAGTCGCTGAAGTGGAAGATGTTTGACATATTCAGGGAAGCCTGAAGAGGCCAACCAGTAGAACATAATGTGAGCAGTCTGGGAGAGAAAGCCAGCAAGCTTATTAGGTCTTATTGAGCATTATGAAATCTTTGAGTTTTTCACTTTACACTGAAGAATGTGGGAAGGCAGAGGAATGACATTAGCTAGGTTGAATTTTGAAAAAGGGTCACTGTTACTTCTCATTTAAGAATGGTCTATTTGGGACCTAAGAATAGATGGAAAGATTATTAGAAACCTATTGCAATAGCAAAAGAAAGACTGAATTTTAATCTTTTGTCACTAATCAACTAAGAGTACTTTTGCTCAATTCAGGTAGAAACCATTACGTTAGCATGTCTCAGGATAGGGCCTAAGGAGGTCACCCACATAGGATACTGGGATTGGAACTAAACTGGACACTCCTTCCCCGTGGCAAATGAATTTCAAAATGTGTAAATGAGAGGCATAGGCAGGTAGATTTATTTGGTATAAGTAGGAAGTAAAAGAAAATAGACAAGGAGCTTTAATTTGAAGATCAGAAGAAAGTACAGCTCTGATAAAGAGGAATGGACTCTCCTTTTAACAAAAGAATCAAATTAGCTTTTATTGATTCACTGGGGTAGGTTCAGGGCTGGTAGCATCCCATAGGTCATGGGCATGGTTTTGTGCTTTAGGAAATTTCCTTCTAGTGTAATGTAGGGATAAGTGACCATTCTTACCACTGGCAATATCTGGGCACACCCTCTGCTACTATAGAGCATCTGACACTTGTAATAACAGCAGAAGAGTAGAGAATGGTCATATCCTATACATTCACTGTTGACAAGGGAAGGCAAAGAAAAAGAGAATCCGTTTTTCCTATCCCAAGAAGGTATCAGTCTTATTTTATCTCCCCTTTAAGAGATTTTATCCTCCTTAATTTTAAAAGGACTAATTTGAAGTCTCCTATCTTCTACAAGATATGTGTGTGTGTGTATATATATATATATATATATATGTACATATGCTATGCATATATAGATATAGCTATGCGTATCTAGATACAATCTTTGCATATGAAATGGAAACTGTTGACAGTGTAGGCACTTAGTGTGGAATGAGTTGAAAACCATGGGGGAATCATCAGGTTTACTTGAAAATAGTGATGTCTGAGTGTGAACACTTGATAATCATGTTATAAACAAGCAGGAGCCAAATATTAATAGTAGAATAAAGGAGAACAGTGGCTCTCAAAAGTGATATGTTTGATGAACTTTGAAAGCATTTGGCATAAACCTTTTATTCTTAACATTGGCCTCTATTTCAATTGTGCTTACTTTTCTGGGCTATAATATAGACAGCAGTCCTGAGTGTTTACCCAACTAGAACAGGGAGAGTTTAGGGGCATACACATCTCCCCAACTTGTCATGAAGGAACCTAATCTCCTGGTTTTATAGTAGTTGGGGGCCTATCTTGCCTCTGGGTTGAGGGCACCCCTACTTGATTGGTTAATGATTAACTTAGCTCATTACTAGGGACAACAGGGAAGGGTCTTTTGGGGGGGCCTTTTACATTTTAGGGCCAAGGTTCTTTTTCCTTTTGATCTTACCAAACCAAGCTTTGCAGGGTACAGCGTGAAGAGGAGGTGCTTTTCTCAGGTGATTAACCCTGTTCTGCCAACTATCTGAACTCCTTCAGCGGGGGTGGGGGGGTGTCCCTCATCTCTCCCAGCCTATGGGTCTCTATCCCTACAATATTACACAGTTTATCCATTTAACAATTAAAAGACATATGGCTTATTTTAATGAGGGACAATTATGAACAAAGTAACTATAAGTATTCACGTGCAGGTTTTGGTGTGAATATTTTTGCTTGTCTTTAGTCAGTACATAGGAGTGGGACTGCTGGGTCATACATTAAGTGTATATTTAGCCTGAAACTTTTGTTTTCCCACTAGGAATACATGAGAACTCCAGGTGCTCTGAATCCTATTACTTGATACTGTCAAGGTCGTTTTATTTTACCCACTTCTACAGGAATGTTTGTATCTAATTCTATTTTAGTTTATATTTCTGCTTCTTTGGAAAAATGTCTGTTCACATCCTCTGCCATATGTGTTATAAATTGGGCTGTTTTCATATCATTAGGTTTTAATAGTTCTTTATGATACCTGAATATAAGTCCTTCAGTACACATATGATTCCCAAACACCTTCTCTTAGGCTATGCCTTGTCATTTCTTTTTTGTTACTGTCTGTTGAAGAACAATTTTTTTTAGGTTTAAAATTTTTAAAAGTTTTAGTAAATGACACAGAGTATGAGATTTACCCACTTAAAAATTTAAATATACAATAAAATATTGTTAAATTTATGCAACAGATCTGTATCAAGTCATTTATCTTGAAAAACTGAAAAGCTATGACCACTGAAAAACAACTTTCCCTTTCTCACACTGTCTGGTCCCTGGTATCTACCAGATTGACTTGTACTTTTAAGAATGTGATCACTTTAGATATCTCATACAAGAGGAAACCCAAAGTCCACGTATTTTCCTACTGTGATGAGGTTTTTTTATGTTACAAGATCCTTAGTGTTCATCCATCACTGACAGGATTTCCCCCTTTTCTAAGGCTCAGTAATATAAACTACATTTTGAAAATACTTGTTTATTTTTTCTTTTTTATACTGCTGAATAAATTTGTATATGTTTAGAATTAACTTAAGCTAATGAGTGTCTTCCTTCCCATACTTACAAGTTGTGTGTAAATGAAAACATTTAAAATAAACTCTTCTAGCAATTTTCAAGTATATAATGCATTATTATTAACTACAATAACCATGACAGAGAACAGATCTCCAGAATTTATTTTTCCTAACAGAATATGTGTACCCTTTGTCAAATAACTCTGCATTCCCACATCCTACTATCAGTGTCTGACAATAACTATTTTTCTCCCTGCTTCTAAGTGGTCAAATTACTTAAATTCTACATATAGTTTATTTTACTTAGCATATTATTCTCCAAGTTTATCCATGTTTTTTCAGGTTGTCAGTTTTTCTTTCATTTTTAAGGTGTAATATTATTCATGTATGTATGTCTGTGTATCAGTGGGCAGGTAAGTTTTCATAATATATCCTTTATCCATCTGTTGATGAACACTTAGTTAACTTCCATATTGTTATTTTTATAAATGCTGTAGAAAGCATGAGTGTGAAGTTATTTTTACTATACCTGATGCTTTTAATTTCTCTCTCTCTCTCTCTCTCTCTCTCTCTCTCTCTCTATATATATATATATAGCCAGAAATAGAATTGATGGATCATTTTTTTTTTAATTTTAGAAGAACTTCCATGGTGTCTTCATGTAGTTCTACTAATTTACATCTCCCCCAACAGTGTACAAACATTTCCTTTTCTTTACATTGTTGTGAAAACTTGTCATATTTTATCTCTTAGTTAACAGACAGTCTAATAGGTGTGTGGTGACACCTAATTGTCATCTCAGTTAGCATTCCCCTGATGATTACTAAATGTTATAAAGTTATGGTTTAAATATAAAGTGTCCCTCAAAGCCACATGGATTGGGGTTTGATCCTCAATGCCACAATGTTAAGAAGTGGAAGCCAAAGAGGTGACTGGATCATGAGGTTGCTATCTTCATCAATGACGATTTCACAGCTGAATGGACTATGTGAAGCAGGGCCTAGCTGGAGGAAGTAGGTCAGAGTCACGTACCTTTGAAAGGTATGTCTTGTGCCCAGGCCCTTCCTCTTTGGCTTTTCCCCTCTTTCTCTTTTTTCCTGGCTGCCATGAGGTGAAAAGCTGTACCATTCTGCCATGCTGTTTCTGCCTCTCACAGATCTTTAAAGCAATGAAACCAGTTGAACATGGACAGAATTTCTACCTCTGAAATCATGGGCCAACATAAATCCTTACTCCTCAGAGGTGATTAATGGAAGGTAGTTTGTCTCAGAAATGGAAAGTTGACTAGCACACTGATATTGAGAACTTTTCCTTATGATTCCCTCTATAATCGTAGTTTCATGTCTTATATATGTCATTCATTTATTTTAAGTTAACTTTTGTATATAGGGTAAGATAATCTTTCAGTTTCATGATTTAGGATAATCAATTTTCTTAGCATCATATTTTGAAGATAGTATCTTTTCCACATTACATAGGTTATGTATGTGGATTTAATTCTTAGTTGCTGTTCTGTTTCATTCATTTATATGTCTTGTCTTCATACCCTATTATATGGTTTTGATTAACTTTGTAATTTGTTTGAAGTTAGAAAGTAAAAGACATACAACTTAGTTCTTCTTAAAAAATTGTTTTAGTAAATTATTTGTGCGTGTGTGTGTGTGTTTCCATATCAATTTATTTTATATATTACTGCAGAAAATACTACTGGAATGTTAATAAGGTTCACATTGATTAGGTGATTAGTTTGGGTAATGTGACTGTTTTAAAAAGTATGAAGTCTTCAAATGATGGCAAGAAATTTCCTGTCACATATTTGCCTTTAATGTCCTTTAGAAATATACCTTGGCTTTTAGTCATTTAGTATATAAGATTTTCCTCTTTCTTTCTTTTATCTTTGTCTTTTTTTTTTTTTAGGTTATTTTAAGGCAAGGTCTCACTTTGAAGTTCAGGCTGACCATGAACTCACTATGTTACACAGGCTGGCCTCCAGTTTGCAGCAATCCTCCTGCCTCAGCCTCCTGAATTCTGGCATTACAAGTATGTACTACGGTGCCAGGGTATAAGATTTTGCCTTCTTCATTAACTTTATTCCTAAGTAATTTATACTTTCCAATGACATTATAAATTAGATTATTTTTATAATTTTCTTTTAAAATTATTTTTTATTATTATGTAGAAACATTACTGATTTTGTTACTTTTGTATTGTGTAAATTTGCTGAAATTTTTTTAAGTTCCAATTATTTGTGAAAATTTGAAAGCTTTTTTCATATATGATCATACCACCTATGAACATATATATTTTTATTTTTATTTCTGATTTGGGTATTGTTCATGTTTGTGTTTTTCTTGTCTAATTGCTCTCAGTAAGATTTTCAATACTATATTGAATAGAAGTAGCTAGATATTTTAACCTTGTTCTTGATCCTAGTGTGAAAGCTTTCAGATTTTTGTGTTAGGTTTGAATTTTTCATATATGACTTTTATTATATTGATATAAATTTATTGTGGTCTTATTGTGAAAGTGTTTTGAATTTGGTCAAATGCGTTTTCTGCATATGTTGATATAAGCATCTAATTTTTTTTCTGATAAGGTGTTGCATTACTTATATTGATTTACAATGTTGTTATCTTTGAATCCCAGGGTTAAATGTCACTTTATACTGGCATATTATTCTTTTAACGAACTGTTGAATTCAGTTTGTTAGCACTGTGTTATTCATTTTGTACAGGAAATATCTCTCACCAATTAGCCAAGATTCTTCTGGCTTCCCAAATATTTTCTATGTATTTATTTTTAGATTTGTGTGTGCAAATTGACAGAGGAATTTTCTGCCTTCTCTTTTCAGGAACATGGGATCTCTTGAATATTCTAATATCACCTATGTTTTTAAATATACTCTAATGTTTAGGGATTTTAGAGCATTCTGGGTATTGCTAATGCTCCAGGTCAGGCTCCAGAATTAGTTCCTGGAGCAGCTATTCACAAAGCCAGAACATGGGATGTACGTTCCACCTCTTTTCCACACTTTAGGGAATAGTTGAGACTGAAGAATTTTCTTCCATACATTCTGTACTGAGTTGGGAGGAGAAACCATTGCAAGTGAGAAGGTACTAGAGTCCACACTGTTGCCTTTGTTCTCAGAAGTCCCCAATTTTGTGCTCCTTCCTGTCAACACTTAGGTTCCAGCTAGTTTCAAAAGAGAATCCAGTCCTTTGAGCAGTCCATCCAAAGCTCTCTTCATTAGATCTTTGTTTCAGTCTTCTCATTCCATCTATATAGAGGAGCAAGGAACTGAGAATTTACTCCCACTCAGTTGTGCTGTACTTAGGTAGAGAAACCCTGGCGAATGAGTGTCATGGATTTCCTTGCCACCTTTAATGTGCTCGATTTCATACTGGTCTGTGATGCAGAAGACAGCTGTCCTCCATATGTCCTATGAAGGGATTCTGTCCATGTGTTCTCTATTGGTATCTCTGTGGGGAGAAGGACTGTCTGGGGTTTCTCTTCTATCATCTTTCTGACATCATCCTGTTTTGCTAAATAGTTTAACAATAGATAGATACTGAAAGAATTTAATGAGGGAAAAGTTTGAATCAATGTTTATATGTGAACAAATCTGTAGGAATATATATAAATTCATGAACGATTGCTTTAGTAAGACAGACTTGTAAATATCTCATAATCCATACAAATAGTAATTTCATTAAATTTATAACACTATTTTCTTATGCTGAGATGATATTAACATGGTTTAAAATTAAATTAAAAGATATCTAAACTAAATCCATTGAAAATTCTTCCCAACCCTCTTCTTATTCCCAAAGACAAACATTAACAGTTTCTCATATTTCCTTGTTGTATCATTTTTACATGCATATACAAATAGTTTAAATACATCTTTTGTAAATATCTATACCGCTATAACCACTATTTTATACTTTATAAAACTTTGTAAGTTAAAAGACCTAGAATGCTATCATCAGCTTAAATACCTTTCAAGGGTGAAAAAAAGTATAATTGTTTTGCACATGCAAGATACCCAAAACATTTTGGTTTCTATGAAGTGTTTTTAGAAGGGCCTTGCAAAGAGCTTCAGTGGGATTTAGACTCTATAATAAGGATTTAACTAAAAAGAGGATAAATACAGGATTTAGGCAATAAAATGTTCCAGTACTGAAAAGAAGGCAAAGGAAAGTTGCTGGAAGATATTGAGAAATCCCAGGGCAGCCACTAGGCTGCAAGCCAAAATAAGAATCAATCCAAATTGTAGCATGAACATTTTATTTGTTTGGATATCTTCAAAAAATTAAAATGAAAACAATGAGTTGCATGATAGTTTTGAATATAGAAAAGAGTAATTGAAGTTCTGTATTTAGTAGAGTGTTAATAAGTGATGTTATTTATAAAATTAACAGAAGAAACACAAGGTAAATGGTCACTTAATAGAAAATAAAAGAAAATACAAATAGACAATGACATTATAACTCAAGGAATAATTATGAATAAATGATAGATTACATTGAGGGAACAGTAAGAATAATATGGAACATGTTTTCGTTATTTGGAGTTGAAAGTAGGAGAAAGATATATGTGTCAGTGCGTATGTCTCCAGGTGTACACTTATCCATGTGAGGTTGTTAGAAAAGATAAATGTTAATCTTTAATAGTAAGAATTTAAAAGAGAAACATGAATATATCATTAAAATATATAAGTAAAAGAATTGAAGTTACAACCTTTGATCTAAAGTAGTTGTAGGGCATCATAAGAAGTGGCTAAGATTCTCCAGGTATTATCTTGCCAAATACAAATACAAGGGTTACTCTATACTAAATGACTTCACATACAAGGGCTTTAAATACAAGGGCTACTCCATACTAAGTGACTTCACAAGAGCTAAGAAAACCAGATGAGAGACCATATTGTTTGCTTTTAGTATAAAAAATAAAAGATGCCTTAAAGAAGGCAAGAAGGGAAGAATTGTCCCTGTCACTCATCCCATTCTCCAAGATGCCCAGGGTCCAGAGAGAAGACTTTCATTGGGGAAAAGAGAGGGGTTTAAATCCTGCCCTTAGCTCTGAAGTTCAGCCCCAGCCCTATTCTTCTCTTTATAATCATGTGGCTGTCATTCTGAAATAACTTGCTATAATAAAATGATTTTTGTAATATTTATAGTGACCACAAAGCAAAAATCTATAACAGACAAACCAAAAATAATAACCACAGAATAAAAGCACCTTGCTACCATAAATTACTTAACCTTACAAAAAGACTGTAAGAAAAAAAAAAAAAAGACTGTAAGATGGTGAGAAAAAAGAATGGACTTATAACAGAATTAGATAACAAGTTATAAAAATAGCTGTAGTAAAATCTTACCTAGTAATAATTACAATGAATGTAAAGAGCATAAATTCTCCAATTAAAAGACCCAGTGTTACTGAATAGATTAAAAAGCAAAACAAGGCCAAAATGCACATTACTTACAGAAATTCACTTTACCTCTATTGATAAACATAGGATAAAAGTGAAGTAATAAAATAAAGTATTCTATGCAAATGGGATTATAAATGAAAGCAGAATACTTATATAAGATAAAGTAGTTTAAGCCAAATAGTTTAACAAAGACATGGAAGTTCATTACATAATGTTAAAGGGGTCAATTTAGTAAGTGGGTATAAAAATGCTAAATATATATACAGGTACCAACCCCTCCTTCCCTGAAAAATGTAATCATCATGTACTGTAAACATATACTCATAAAAATTAAAATTTAAAAAAATCTCCTGTTCTTTCAAGATAAATAAATAAATATGCACCCAATATCAGAGGAGTTGAGTATATAAAGCAAATATCAATTGACCTTAAAAGAAAGAGAGACTTTAGTGCAATGATAGTCGAGGACTTTAATCTCCACTTTCAGCAAAGGAAACATCAACCAGATGGAAAATCAACAAAGAAACAGCAGCATTAAATTGTACCTAGAGCAAATATATTTAACAGATATCTACAGAATATTTTAACCAACACTTGAAGAATACACATTTCTGTCATCAGTACATGGAAATTCTTCAGGACACAGCATATGATAGGCTAGAAAACTACTCTCAACAATTTTTAAAAAATAAAATCATATCAAGAAGCATTCCTATATACTTCTGTTCTAGTTCCAGCTTTTCTTTTGGAGGCTGTACTCTTTTCTTTCCTTCATGTCAACCAGATATGGCTATTTATCTTCCTGAAGGATCTTGCTCTTGGTTCCTTAGGCCTCCCTCATATTGAGACTATATTCCTACCTATGGAAATTTTAAACCTCTGTCTAATCTGACTGCAGCTTTCTCTTTGAAGACGTAGTTATCATCCTTTTATCCCCTATATTTTAACCTTTTATTCAGAAGATTCCTTTTTAAATACAAGTAAAAACAAAAATGAGTTTCCTTAATGAAAGCTATAAGATAATAAGAATATATGTGTTATGCAAATATAGCAATGATGATAACATCATACAAATATCTAACATTTTATAATCATTTCTGAGTTATCATTTAAACAACTACATTAAAAGACACCAAAAAAATTTATTCTTGGGACTTTTGACTGAGTGCCAGAATCATTCTTTTCTAGTTTACCTAAATACTCATATATTACTTCATTTATCTATTCTCTTAGGAATGATATGCATTTCACCAATATGCCCTGAATTATTTATACATATGTATCTAAGCAATGATGTCTCTCTCTCTCTCTCTCTCTCTCCCCCCACCTTTCTGTCTCTCCTCTCTCTCTCTGCTCCCTGTTTTTCCTCTCTCTTTCTCCCTCTCTCCAGTCTTCCACTACATGGTATATTACTTACATTTCTGAAAGCTTAGTGACAGACACCGAATGTTCTTATACATCAATTATTTGATTTCCCTGGAAGGGAAATTCTAGGGCTCCAGAGAGTTAAACTGATCTAAAGTAAATAGGAGTTTTCTATGATCTAATAAATCATATATTTTAATTCCTTATTAATGATATTTATCTTGTTCTTGTTAGTTTAAAGATTTCTTCTTGACAGGAGAAAAAAGTAAAATAACTTTGGGTAGCTATGTGTTTAAGAATGTCTGGCTTTAGAAGCCTTATTTGCATATTCTTGCTTTCTTAAGTATCTTTAATTATAATATGAATTACACTTAAAATAATTTAGGAAATGTAGTATCTATACCATCACTTTAATGACAACACTAAGATAATGTTTTTGTCTGCAATATCCAATACATAATCAAAAATCACAATCCATCACACTTTTAATTATGTATTTGAAGACTTCATATCTGAGTATAACTCAAAGTTAGATTTCCTATGAGACTTTATTGCTGGTTTTCTCAGTGTGTTTCTAATGTTTAACACTAATATTTATTGTCTACTTAAACCAGTTTGCATTGGGCTGAAATCCAAATTAAGAATTCTCTTATAGGTTCCATTCATCCTGGGAAAATTCTACTCATTTCAGAAGACCCAATTATGTCAAGCAAAGCAAATACAGATGATACTGACACATTGAAATATTCTTCTTGCAATTATGACTAAAGAAAACTTGGAAAATATTTTAATTTGTTGAGAGAACAAGATTAATAATACGGCAGAGGATGTTTATTTCAGGCAATGCATAATGAATAGACAGTACACTATAGTGATAGAAAACATGAATACTGGAATTAGAAACTACAAGTTATAATACTTTATCTAGCATGATATATGCTATCTTGGGCAACTTATCTAATCTCTCAGTGTGGACTGCAAATGTATAACTGTCAGTGTATGTGATAGGCTTTTTTAGAGACTATAATAGTAAGATGTTTATAAATCACGTATAAAACAGCAAGCCACAGATAGTAAAATAGGCTAGTCAAAATAGCTAAGTATTGTATTATCCAAACCATTTTAAGTCTTCAATTACACGTCATTTAATTTTAGAAAGCTATTTGTACCAGTAAGTTGAAAAGAAATGAAGTTAGCAATATTATACTACAATAATGCACTAATTCAGAATTCAAAGAAATTAGACTAAAAGGAATTATCATCCATAACTAAAAATGCATTTAGTGATACCTGACAAAAGCACATATAATGAAAATTATTATGTTCTGAGCAAGTCTCCTAGGCTAAGATTTTATAATCACTATGTAGCATGCATCTAATGCAAAAATTATCACCTGTATATATTAGGAACCATAGACTAAAAAATTATATAACTTGCCTAAACTTAAAGTGATTGACACCGAAGTAGTAATCTTACAGGTATTTAAATGCAAATCTTTCTAATGCCAGTACTCACACTTTTTAATATTATATCCCATTGCTTATATTTACAATGGAATCATTACTTGCAATGCAGAATTAAGAATGGGATAGAGTCTGTAGTTAGACGTGGATAGCCAATAAATTCACAGAACTATTATCTCTACCAAGTTGAATTTTAAGAAGCCCCAGAAAGGTCTATGAGTAACTCACCCTAGATCTCAAGGCTTTCCTGGACTAAAGCATGTGGCTTGGAGAATGGAATGAAATGTCATGTGAAGAACATCTTGGGTCACAAGCCCAGCTTTGTTTTTAGAAGGGTTTGGATCAGAGACTGGTGACCTAAATTCTGCAACTATGATTAAAGAAACATTTCTTAGAAAATATTATTCTTACTATTCAAAACAGAACAGTTGGCATTAACTAGCAGCACCCCATCCGCAGTATGTTTTGAGATTCAAAAATCATGTTATTTCTATAGAGGACATTGTTTAAAGTGGTGTGGTTTGAAAAAATCAAGCCTTGGCGGGATTCTGAAATCCTCCATTTTCCTTCTCTATTGGCTGCCTTCTGCACTATGCCTTTTTACTATTACCACTCTGAACAATGAAAGGGATGATAGAAAGAACATGCAAACTCTGGAAAAGAGAACAGGAGAAATTAGTTAAAGAATTAAGGATACAGACCTTTCCTCCCCTTTCCATTACAGAGTCTGGCAAAGCACTCCTCAAAAGCTTCTAAATTTGAGCTTTTCTGCATGGGGAATGTTAACTCACACTTGTTGCAGAGTGTCTTTGAGGGGTAAGCACTGATCTCCAAAACTTTTAAAATAAGTCCAATTTGAATGTAGCATTGAATAAAAGCATCACCTTCAGGGGGAAGAGTGAAGAAAGCTGCCAGTTTTCATTTTGTTCTGCACCCTAGCTAAGTGAGTTGACATAGCTCTATCTAAACCACAGTCATGTACTAGGGTGATTAAACATATCTCAGTGTATAGGCTGCACATTCTCTTCAATCAGTCCCCCTCATTGTGCTAAATTATTGTGGAATATAAACACGTGACTGAAGCCATTGTCATTATCTCCAAATCTTCCACCTAATATCATAAGTAGACAGGTTCTTTGGCATCCCATGGTAGCCCTTTCAAAATCCTTAAAGGGGTCTAAATATATCAGTACAATAAGGCTTGATAATAAGCTCTCAGACAACCATAATATGATGACTACTAATATTTCTTTCAGCATATTGTATAGCATAGGCTTTACCTTCGAGACTATTAACATGTGTAATATCTGTATATTTAATACAGTTAGGTAGTGTTACTTTTTAACATGAAGAAGGAGATAAAATGTCTTTAAGTATTAACTAGTGCACAGGAATCTATCTAACTTCTTTATCTGTTCATGACAAGGTCTCTTGGGTTAGTAATAGGAGGTGATGATTATAGGAAAGCACATAGTACAAAATAGTTTATGAGCCTTGATTGCAATACAGTGTAAGGTAAAAGTTTAAATTTAAGAAAAATGATTATAGTAAAAGACACATTCCCATTAGTCCCCCCTCAAAATATTCCCCCTCAATTCAAATACATTTATCCCATTATTCTTACCACTTTTTGAAACAGTTCTGGAAGTCCTCATTTGTGAGTGTCTTTTGTTTTACTTTCTTGGCTGCCTCAGCATCCTGAATAGATTTAAAACATTTACTTTTCATAGTCACTTGGACTTTGGGAAAGATCCAGAGGTTTGCATGTTAGCAGACCCCGTGAATAATGTCCCTGATGACACACCATAATGTTTTTACTAGCCTTTCCATTGGACGACACTGTGCAGGAACATTCACTATATTTTTTTTTAATCGCACCTTGTGAAGACATTCATGAAAGAGGCCTTCCAGAACTGCTTCAGAAAGTGGCAAGAATGATGGGATAAGTGTGTTTGAAGTGAGGGGAAATATTTTAAATGGGATTAATGACAATGTGTCTTTTACTATAATGTATTGTAATATCAATATTCACCATATATTTTGATCACTCCTCATATACCTCAAAATCCATAGACAAGCCTAATTTTAGCTTGGAAGTGAGTTGAATGGATGAAATCTTGCTGAACTAGTTATTTTAAAGAAAGCCTTTATCCATTGAAATTTCCACTGTCATTTGAACACTTGGACTCAAATAACCATCTGCAAATCACCCATCATTATTTGAGATCTCTAGCCATATTGCTCAGATTTTAAAAGTGGAACCATGTCATTTTGATTCTTATCCTCCTCTACGAACAAAAAGGAAGTGCTTTATAATAATGCATCAATCACAAGCACTCTTAGTCTCTACGGAATGATTTTGTAGTCAGCACGAATTGCCCTCATTCTGAGATTTTGAACAATGACTTCGTGCTACCAAATTTTAAGAATGAGAAGAGTTACTGTCAAGTTCATTATCTCAACAGAGAATGTTTGTGATGATGAAACTGCCAGGCTTCATCAGGTCGTTCGTGCTTTTCCCATTTTATGAACATGACCCAATTCAGCTTTCCTCTGATGATAACTCATTTTGATTTTAACTCACTTTAAAAATGAGTCAATTTGATTTTAAAATCAAGTTGATTTAAACTCATTTTAACATTTTCTGATATATTATCTTGCATTTTAGTGAAAAAAATGAAATCCTCTTAACTCAGCTACCTTAAGAGAAAAATGTGAGCAAGTATAAAATTGACAATTGTACAAGTAGAACTAGTTCACTTGAAATTTTTTTCCGAACTACTTGGCTCCTTCTTTAATGTATCCCTATTCCTAAAACACTTAACCATTAATTTAAAATCATTATTCTGACATAATCCAAGCTGTATTTAATCCATACATTTTAATCCACCTTGACAGTGTCCTATTGTATTTCGTTCAAGAAAAAGAGGCCAATATAGTAAGCTAAAAGACAGGTAACCCCTATAAAACTGCCAGCTGTCCTGAAACATGATTTACACCGTTCAATTTTTATGACATTTCTCTTTAGGAATATGTCTGGCTACTACCTTTCCAATTCTCAGTTTGCTTTTTAAAAAATGTATTCCAGTGTCCCCTGACAAGGACAGAATGCTAGTGGCAATATCTGAGCAACAATTTGGAGCATAATTCTGAAATGTGTAATACTGTTTTCAATAAACCTACCAAAAAAACCAAAATATCTAAGGTAATTTTTATATTGCTCATTATTATTTATAAATACATTTTTTTATAAAACAGTATGGTTATATTAGTTAAGTTCTCAGGGTAATCCTAACTGTATGTAAAATTCCATGCAATTTTACTACAAAGCCAAAGTAATTATCAGTTTAGACATATCAATGAAAAGATTGAAAATAAAAGATGTTAATTTTTCTGTAAATATTTAAAATTCCTCAAAGGAAATTTAGTTTTAACTACAACTACATTATAAGGCAAACATATTGAAAAAAGATTGATAGACATTTAGAATCATAGAATAACATATTAAGGTTGAGAACAAACCTTAAATTGACTACATTCTCTTCCATTTTATCTCCTTCCTTCCTTCCTTCCTTCCTTCCTTCCTTCCTTCCTTCCTTCCCCAATGTTCCATGCTCTTTTCAAATCTAGGCAGTAAAGTTCTCAGTCAATTGTTCTTGTAAAATTTCACATTCCTATAGATTTACCTTCCTCATCCCAAATCAGTGTGATTTTTAATAAAGCACCGTGATGGACTATTTATGAGATATTAAAAGTTGGTATCAGGCCAGAAAATTCCTAAATGACTAATAATCTTCAAAATATATGAAACTCATACTGAACTATGAACATCTATTACTCTTTCCCCAGCCATAGTTTTTAACTTAGTTGGTGTTAAAATGATCTAGCCATGACTCTAGCGAGATTTCCACCTTACTCCAAAGCAGAAGACATGATTTTAATATTAATTTATTTGGACTGCTGATAGAGTGTGTTAGATTCAGTTTCACATTTAAGGTATTCCAGTGTCAACCACAATAAAGATATAAAGATTGCAGTTGGCTTCTCTGAGGTATTTTCTGCCTAACTAAATTTTTCCTAGTCATTTAAACTTGAACAGTTGCTCCCCATATCCCTGATTATAAGAACTTATTACTGCAAGAACTTTTTAGTACCAGGAACTGAACATTTTCCTGACATTATCTCTAGGATATAAAGTAAACATATTGTCTCTAATGCCCATCAAACTGATTACATATTATATTTTTCTTGTTTTCCATAAATATATAACTACAATAAATTTGCCATGTACAGCTGATTCACTATGATTAAAAACATTTCATATAAAATTTAACTATTTCACTGTATGAAATTTATCTTTGAGTACTTGCTTGTTTCAGAGTGTTCTCTTTATTTACTTCTATAGAACTTAGTAGTAGACCCCCCTTAAAATATCAGTATCTATGCACATCACTTCATTAATCAATTCTTATTTTTGGAAAGGCAAATCCCAGGTAGTAAGAGAAAGGCATGGTATTATATAAAATTAAGTTCTAATTTTGCCACTGTCAGATAATTTGAATTTGGGTAAATAATCTTCATAAGAAATGATTTTTGCATTATTATTTCATTGATAAGACTAATAATTTTTAAGTGATTTGTGTGAAATTGCTTGTCTTTAATGTAAAGAGATATAGGCTTGATTCATTGACTAAATATTACCCAATATATTCAGTTGACCATATTTTGGTTTGAATGCTGGATGTGAGCATGTATCTGCTGTGATTTACATTTTTCTGTTCCAAAGTTAGAGTCATTTGATATTCTCTCTTCAGAAAAATGCATGTATTCAAGTACATTTAGTAGTAGGATGTTGAATGGCCATATAAAGTGTGATAGAAACATGCAGTGTGTTTAAATTTAAAAGTTATTTATTATAGTAAAGACTCATTGATATCAACCCCCTTCAAAGTAGTCTACCTTCTTCAAATACACTTATCCATCATTCTTGTCACTTTCTGAAGTAGTTTTGGAAGTCTTCTTTTTTGTTTTTAATTGCAGTGTTATGGCTACCTCAATGTCCTAAGTCAATTAAAATAATTCCTTTTCATGGTTGTTTTGCCTTTTAGAAAATTCAAAAGTCATATGGCACCAGATCCTGTAGATGAGGACATGCTGCAAGATTTTTATGAGCCTTCCCTCTGGGGAGATGGCACTTAGCTCCAGTATTCATCGTATTTTTTATCACACCTTGTAAAAACATTCACGAAGGAGGTCATCCAGAACTGCTTCAGAAAGTGGCAAGAAAGATGGGATGAGCATAAGCATCTTTGAAGAAAGTAGGAATATTTTGAAAAGGATTAATGGAAATATTTTTAATGTAATATTTTTGAAATTTAAATGTTCACCGTATATTTTGAATATACTTCATAAATGCAACATTTCTAAAAGTTTAAGTCTGTTAGACATATCAGTACTGGCAAAAGCGAAACTCTTCTAACTCAGAGACCATCCATATGACACAGCTACTCATTTATAATAACTGACATTTAAGATAGCAGTAACTGAGCTTATTTTCATTGCTTGTTATGATTTATCCTTTGATACATGTAAACTCCAGAGGCCCCCATTTCAGGTCTCTGCTCACTTGGGAATATCTAGATCTATACCTCAAACTTCTCAAAAGCAGGATGGCTTCTGAGAAATGCAAGACTGAAAGTTGAAATTGCACTTCCCCACAAGGATAATTTTCTTTTCAGAATCCTTGACCTGCTTATTGGTACAAGGTAAAGAAACTTTCAAATAAGCTAAGTCACCATGGTGTATCTGTATCCTATTCTCAGTTCTGGATCACTTGCAGGTCACCTCTTACCAGTGTATACATGGAATTGCCTAAGTATTTGCCAGTATTTCCTAGAGTTTCATAGACCTCACATAGAAAACTGATGGAACCCTCCTAATCGATGGTGGGAATGTTGACTAATAAAACAACTGTGGAAATCAGTATGAAGATTCCTCAAAAAACTGAAGCTAGAAATTGCATCTGCCCCAGCTATTCCCCTTCTAGGTATCCTCCTGAAAGAGTTAATGACATCATATTACAGTGATATATGCATACTCATTTGTAGCAGCACAATTCATTGTAGCTAAATCTTGTAAATGTCCTATATGTCCATCAACAGATGAATGGATAAAGAAAATGTAGTATCGACATACAACAGAGTACTTCTCTAACATGAAGAAAGATAAACGAGCATTTACAAGGAAATGGATGCACCTTGATACCATAATGTTAAATGAAATAAATCAGACACATGAGCTTAAATATTGTATGGTAGAGATGCCTAAAACCCATGAGAGTAGTACTGTCCCTGAAGTCAAAGTCTACTATATGTAAGTCGTCTTATCAGTTGGACACAAAAGAGCGAGAGGTACTATGTAGCTCAACAGACTTAATCTTAATTGTCTTCTATGGTTGATGAGCATATTGAAACCCAGATATTTAAAGTTATTTAAATGGAACACCAAAAATGTTCATTTTAATATTTTATAACTCAAATGTGTATGTAAATGTGTAGATTTAAGTCCTTCCATAGAGAACTATATGAAATTATTTTTAAAATTTACCTGTAAGAAGAAATGAATTTCAGTCACTAGAGTTTTCATTGTGTTATTTTATATTACATTAGAATTATAATGCTAAAACAGCAGTTAACAAAGAGAAACTTGGAAAAATACATAAATAAAATATGTAAGTCTTTACAAAGACTCTTATTATAAATTATGAGATTGAAAAAAATTCTAAACAGTAAAATTTTACCACAGAAGTATATTAGATTTATTCACTGACATTTGCATTTTATAAGTACAGCAAAGTTATTTGGATAGTATTTATTCCCTTTTTAAATAAAATTTTAAACATACTTCCCCATTCCCCTGCCCTCCCTTCCCCTTTGCCCCTTTACTTCCTATTTCATACTGTCTACTATACCTTTTGGTCCTTATTTACACTTTCCACTTCTCATACCAGAGAAACTATTCAGTATTTACACATGTGTGTCCAATTCATTTCACTTAAGGGTATTGCCTCAATGAGCATCCATTTAGCTATAAATGTCTCTAATTTCTCATTCTTTATGACTGAGTAGTACTCCATTTTATATTTTAAAAAATACACATTTTATCCAGTCTCTAGTTGATTGGCAATTGAGCTGTTTCCAAGTTTTAGCTATTACAATCTGTGCCACTATGAACATGGGTGCACATATATCGCTGTGATTTGATTCTCTTAACTCTTTTGGGAAGATCCCCAGCAGGGGAATAGCTGGGTCAAATGGAACCTCCAATCCTAGTTCTTTGAGGTATCTCCGTACTGATTTCCACAGTGGTTACACCAGTCTATACTCCCACCAACAGTGGAGAAGGGTTCCTTTTCCCCCACAAGTTGATTTCATGATAGGAGCCCTTCTTTCTGGGGAATGGCTAGGGAATGGGGAAAAAATAAGAACTAAAATATATTATGTAAAGTTACAGATTTCCAATGATGAATGTCATTATGTTGAATACCTAAAATGTACCAATGATTAGAATGAATAATC